>JAJEJO010000460.1:0-125255 GCA_020662805.1 Glaucomys volans | reverse complement strand
TTCAATGCATGCAAGAACTTAGTGCTCAGAAATTGGACTCCTTGCCAACTTAAGTCTAGCAACTTTCTTGATTTCATTAGAATCTTTACAAAACATTTTCACATCTGTTGAGTAGAAAGTAATCATCAGATTTTTAGTATAGTTCTATGGTGTGTGTGTAATATATATGTGTGTGTATATATATAAATTTTATATAAAAGAGTTTCTGTCCCTTTTCCCTTCCTCCCTCACAGAAAGGCACTCTGAATGACAGCACTAGAAAAGAAGGAGGGATCTTAAGCCAAGACAGATCTGTAACTTTCTGACCAGGGATATACTGGCAAAGGCGGACATGTGGCATCTTGATGTTTGAAATCATAACAGCTTGATAACGTGTTGTTGGGGTTGGGGATGTGGCCACAACAAAGTTCAGTTTGTTTCATGCATGGGTTGGTGGCCAAAGGGGATCTGGTTTGAAAGGGCAGAGCAGATGGCACCTAGTTCTGAATGTTGTGAGGACTATACTGTAAGCCAGAGAGATGTGTTTGTGAGGAGGTGAGATATACATAGTCTGGTGGAAATGAAGACAGTAGCTGGGAGACAGTGAGGAGCCCAGGCAGCTTAGAGCTGCATTCCACTCTCACAGACTCAGGAAGGACGTAAGAACAGGCACCAAGAACCAGTATGAACTTGTTCAACTTCTAGACAGAAATAGTGACTCCTTGGT
Source organism: Glaucomys volans (assembly GCA_020662805.1). Taxonomy (NCBI): domain Eukaryota; kingdom Metazoa; phylum Chordata; class Mammalia; order Rodentia; family Sciuridae; genus Glaucomys; species Glaucomys volans. The sequence continues at coordinate 124,549 of JAJEJO010000460.1, read as the reverse complement.
GCTCTCTTGGGCATCTGGGACTTACTTTTCATCGTGGGGCATTTAGGTGAGCAGACAAACTTCATCCCGAGGAGAAGCTGGTGGGAATTAAGTTGGTCTGGGGAAGGGTAAAGGCTCTAGACACCTGGGATGGAGCTCATTTTTGGTGTCGAGTCCTATGGCCTCAGAAATAAGAACCAGAGACTCAGAAGGGAGGATAGTGATGACAAGCTGACCATATGAGAGATGCTATCAATACTTCCCAAAGTTCCAGGTAACATTTGCACTGATAACTCATTGCCCAGAATTTAGGCTTATGACCACAACCAACTGCAGGAAAGACCGGGAGATACAGTTTTTATTCCAAGTGGCAGTTTGCCCAAATGAAAATTGAGATTCTCTTAAGAAAGGAAAATTGATACAGGGAGGCAATTGATTTTTGCCACAATCTCCATGTTCTCTTGTAAGTGTATTGCCTAAAAAACAAAACAAAAAACAAAAACAAAAACAAAAACAAAACAATCCCAACTGCCACTTACCAGTAGTATGTCCACATGCAAATTAATTAACTTATATGCCCCTTAGTTACATCGTCTATAAAATGAACATCTGCCCCACAGCTTTGTGAAGATTAAATGAATTTGATATATGCCAGTCATACTAAATACATGTTGGTTTCCCTTGTATAAAGCTGATTCTGCTTTTTTTTTCATTTGCTATTTTCCTGGCGTTATTTTTATTCATGGATCAAGATTACCCTAGGGAATCATTCTAACCAGATGTTACCCAGGTAAACATGAAGGGAAACCTATTTGATTCCACTCATCTAAAGTTCTGCATCCCCCAGGAAGGGAGTTGGTAGTATAAAAAAATATTATATGAATTCTCAGCATTTAATAATTATAGATTTCTCAACAACTTTTGAAGAGATTTACTTATTTGAGTCGAAATTGGTTTATTCCTGAATGGTGCCTTAAGATAATTAAGTATGTCATCAGAAAAACAAAATTATGGGAGTGGGGCTGTAGCTCAGTGGTAGAGTACTTGCCTAGCACAGTGAGGCACCGGGTTTGATCCTCGGCATCACGTAAAAATAAATAAATAAAATAAAGGTATTATGTCCATTTACAACTAAAACGTATTTTTTAAAAAAAGGAAAATAAAATTAAGGTTATAGTTTATTAAAAAGTTTTTTTTATGTGTCTGCCCTAAATGCAATTCACGGTATGTGGAACCTAACCACTGCAGTACATGCTATCTTACAGTAAAACATTTCTGGCAGCATTTTTCTCTTTTTCATGTGACTGTCACCTGTTAGTCTTCATTGTAATCATGTACTCATGCGTTTGGCTCCAGCTCTTGTTTGCAAGTTCACTGTTAGATTAGCTATGAACTCATTGCTAAGCTCAGTGGTTGAAAAGGTCCCTTTAGAATGGGGCTTGATTGTTCTCCTTTGGACCTCTCTTTGCATTTTCTTTCTTATCTTGGTAACCATAGAAACTCCTTGGAAGGTGAAGGTGGACCAGATCCATGGTTGGCAGCAACAGTTGAATGAGTTTCATGCTTTGTGGATGATTTGAAACAAAAGGTAAAGGGTCAAAGCCTGAGCAGCAACTATCCTGACTTTGAAGGATGATGGTAGAAAGGGCAGTTATTGCCCTTGCACTCTGAAATCCTCTGAGCCCCTCTCCTTCCCTTCTTCAGGTCCCTGATGCCCACCCCTGTCCCACCATTGTGTCCCATTTAGATTCAGCTAATTTGTCTACGTCTATTGATCTGGCTGTGTCCTCTCAAGGTGTGCATCGAATGTAAGTTTTGAAGCGTGAGCACCTGATTCTCAACTACCTGCTGTGTATCATGAAAATAAAACCTACTTCTCAGAGTTATTTTGAGGATAAAATGAAAAAAAAAATGTATTTGTATGTATGCTTCTAGACATACAGTATATATTCTATAAATGTTGATCTATTTCCTTCTGTATTCATCTTTGTCCCCTGACCAGTTCTGTGTTCTTTTTACCTCTAAAACTTTACTACTCAAAGTAAAGTTGCTTGGATTAGCAACATGGGAAATGTCCTGCTCAGAGATAGGGAATCGGAACCTACTATTAACAACCTCTAGATGAGCTGGAGAAGCACTGCTCTAGAACAAAGACCTCACTTTTAATATCCCAAAGAGAAAGGACCAAGGGAATATATGCCCACTCTTGCCAGGTGTGGTCTCCTGGTTGCATTTCCTTTCTCCTTACTCTGTGAGTTTGGCAATGTTATTGCCCCTTTACCTATGAGGAAATGGAGATTGGGGAAGTAAACTCATTGGCCCAAGGTTAAGCAGGAATGCTGCAGGTAAGACACTCTGAATACTTTACTCCCAAATCAGCTGGGCCTACAGGTTTTTATTGCTGTAGAAGAAGACAGGAGGGGGGAAAGAAAATTAAAGCCAACAACCCCCTACAGATGGGGACATATGGACAGGTAACTTTGGGTTTCAGTGAAATCAATATAGAACATCCTTGGATTGGGGATGTAGCTCAGTGGTAGAGCACTGGCCTAGCATGCATGAGGCTGTGGGTTTGATCTCCAGCATGGGGTGTTGGGGGGGTGGACATTGCTTCCTTGATGACTGATTCCAGTGGTCCTCAATTCTTTTCCAAGTGGTTTGCCCTTATTTGATATTGACAAATATTTTGACACCTAATTGAGGCTAATAAAATATTCCACATACAAAAACTGGTTAATTTTCAGTCTGTTTAGTGAAATGATGTATTAGCTGATTGTCACATCTAACCTGGCATGCGAGTATTTTGCTTTGTTCTGAGTGCTTTCAGATGCATTTTTTTCCCTCTCAATTAGAGTGTAAGATTGTTAAGAGAAAACAGACTCCATCTTTCCCCTTTTCCCTCCTTCCTTTTCTTCCTTTTTACCCTCTTTCCTTCTTTCTGCCCTCCTTCCTTCCTTACACACAATTTTGTAATTGCAAGGGGGAAAACCCACTGATATATATATATATATATCTATATATATATATGTATATATATATATACACACTTATACGTATATATATATATACACTTCTGGAGTGGGAAATAAAGTTTAATTTCAGGTTATTTAATAATTTTGATTAATTTGCAGTCAACAGTTTATATTTTATTAATGCTTCTTATTTGGGCAAATAATTTATGCTGATCAATTTCATTTTAGATCAAGAGACAGAATCTCATTTTTTTTTCACTAATTTCAATGTCTTAAATTTCTTATACTAAGAATAAACTCCCGGCCAGGCATGGTGGCGCATGCCTGCAATCCCAGAGGCTGGGGAGGCTGAGAAAGGAAAATTGCAAAAACCAGCCTCAGCATAGCGAGGCCCTAAGCAATTTAGTGAGACCCTGTCTCAAAATAAAACACAATGGAGGAAAGATAGCTAGCATAGAGGGAAGGGAGGGGTGGGGGCGGGTGGGGGGTAAAATTAATAACAGAGTGTGTGACAGATACCATTGCCCTGTGTACATGCATGAACGCACAGATGGTGTGACTCTACTTTGTGTACAACCAGTGAAACAATAGCTGTACTCCATTTGTGTTCAATGAATCAATAAGTAAATAAAAAAAATAAATAAATAAAACATAAAAAAAAAAAACACAAAAAAGGCTGGGGTTGTGGCTCATTGGTTAAGCGCTCCTGCGTTCAATCCCTGTTCAAAACAAACAAACAAACAAACAAACTCCCTAACTATGACCTGAAATGAAGAAGACATGAAAACAGGTTTGGGAACCCTGTTAATAAAGAATTGGAAGTGATGGAAAATTTAAAAATTAACTGAGGGCTTGGAGGCATAGTTCAGTGGTAGAATTTGTGCTTACCATGCTCTAGGCCCTGGGTTTGATCCCCAGAACCAAAATAAATAAAGTTTAAAAAGTTAACTGAAATATGTTTCCAGTGTGAATTTTAATAATTACACATGTAATTATTCCATGTGGATCAAGATGAATAAAATGTAAAATATTTACCTTTATAAGGTAAAATGTCTTACCTTTATAACATTCTAAAAAATCTCTCGAAGTGTCCAGGATATATACTGTACTATAAATTCAGATCTGTATTCGAACTATCAGAGTTAATAAACTGGATCAATTCACCAATTTCCCACCCTTATAAGATTAATACATGAGACATTTCCTGATGAATCAGAAAAGGTATGATAGCTTATTACTAAATGGGACAAGTGCTTTTTTTAAAAAAAAAAAAACCTCTCTATTTACTTACTGAAGCTTATTAAGACATCTTTCTATGAGAGGGGTCAGTTATCCAATTTATCTCCTCTGGACACCAAGACTGTGACTGTAAAAACCAGGCAGTTCCCTCCATTCCAGATAGCTATCTGCTGTGGGGATGAATTTCAGTCCGCAAACTTAGCTGTGCAGAAAGTATTACATGCCTTTATTTTCTCCCAGCAACTGAAATTTGACTAGGAGACCTCCACCCCCACTCCATCCTGAAGCAAAGCAGGGCCTTCACTCACTGTTGTGATTGGCTATCATCACAACAGGACCAGGCTGAGATTCTGGGGAAACATTGACCATTCTAGTTCATGACAGTGATCCACCGTGGCTTCTACTGATGTGCCTGTGTCTTGTCAGATGCTCTGAGGGCTCAGCTGCTTTTGTACCATGCCAGTGATAGGAAACTTATGTGGGGTTCTGGGAGCCCCTGTGTCTGGGGCCTCTCCTCCTCTCCCCTGGGAGGCCTTATCCTCTCCTCTGGGCACTGCCACCGTGCAATGCACAGGTCCCTATGCTCAGAACCCATTGAATTCCATCCCTTGTCCAATCCCCAAGATCTCTGCTCTTTCTCTTTTCTGCTTAAAAACTGCTTTCCTCTATCTTGCTCTGTACCAAGACACCAAGGGCTATGTTTTCTGTGGATTTAGTATATACAGAAGACCAGAAGGGTCTCTGACTTCCTATGTACATAATCAGCTCTAAAAATTCCTGAGGCAAAAATTATAAAGAACTTCTCTTCTTGCTTGAAACTGGAGAAAAATGAGAGAATTGGCTAAATTAGAATTTTAAAAATTCAGAAGTGGGTGTCTACCAGTCCCTTAAAGTTTTTTTTTTAATGTGAGATTTTATAAAGATAATAGACACCCACAATTGATTAAATCTATTCTAGAATAAAATCTCTATGCTACACTAAACATAAATATACAATTCTGATGTAAATGTCCAGTGCCTCCGGCAGCTGGGAGGAACTGGTAGCCTGGGTTCAGGTCTGATCTGCATTCCTTTCATCCCTAGTTTCTGCCAATCCCTTCTGTGTGTGTTCCACGCTGACCTTGTCCCATGCTGGGATATCAATTTGTTATAACAGGGTCCATTTACATTAGATTCTTACCCTTTACTAATGTCGGCTTTCAAAGTTTTCTTTAAATTCTGTGAAGAGACTTTATCTCTGCATTAACCCAGGAAGATTTTTCTATTCAATAGGCTGAAGGATTTTGGGCACCTGCTATTCCTAGTAACTGGGTTTCACCTCCTTCTGCCTCTAATCTGGGCACTCTTTGTGCCCGATTTTCTTTGTGCATTTCCTCTCTTATTGCAGCTCTTGGGGGGCATATTAAACTTCATGTGTTTATGAAGTCTATAGTTCGTAAATCCTCAAAGCATTTCCTTTGTAATAGCATTCAATATTCCTCCTTTTGTATATCCCAGAGACATTATTGTGCATCATTCTTGCTGTGATTAAGATTATAGTTGTATTCACAGGAAATTCCTTCATTTTCAGGAAATTTTGTTAGGTGTTCTGTATCAATGCTGTTTGCCTTTGTGTTTCAAAAGAAAACACTTATGTGTTTTCCTTTTGCTAATTTAAATTCTTTATCAATTATTTTTCTTGGGTCTAGTTTATAAAGTCAAACACTGTTTTTTGTTTTTGTTTTGTTTTGTTTGGGGTGGTTTCTGCGTTGGAGATGGAACTAAGGCCAGGTAAGCACTGTATCACTGATCTACACCTCTAGCCCCAGAGCTTTATAAATTATATCATATTTTTAAAGTACTAGGATATGCTGATAAAACTTCTAGCAAACTCTTGGAAAGTGAAATGTCACTTGATAATGTATTGCTTTGCAGCATGATGAGTGGATTAATAATATGGGCTCAGAAACCAGACTGCATGGTTTTGAATCCTACCTTCACAACTACTGTGTGATGTTGAACAGACTACTTCAACTCACAGAGCCTCCATAAAATGAAGATGATCATAATATCCACTTTGCAAGACAGTTATAAGGATAGGGTTAGAAGATACGTGAAGAACTTGGGGAAACGCCTGACGTGTTTAGTACTCAAAAAGTTAAGGGTAGTTATTATTAATATTTCTTTATAGAATGAGGCACCACTGGAAATGTTCATGGTATGTAATACATCCCATTAATTATGAGTAATTGTTCAGTGTTCATTTGCTAGAAATCATTGTATTTCATACATATGACATATTTATAGTGAAGCTTTAGAAGATCCACCATGTGTTATCAAACATGATTGTCTTCAGGAGCTATTGAGTATGATTTCAATCATCAGAGTGGAAAAATCTTACTCTAGAATTACATAAAATATCCCCATGAGACTCTGATACACACCCACCCACCAAACAGCACCCACACATTCGCACATGCATAGCAAAATGTATGCCTCAGTGTTTGCATGTTGAACAGCAAACAAGAAAACCTGTTTCTAAAAATATAATTTAATTTTTCATAAGAACTTTTATTTGGAGAACATCATTTAGTACACAGGCATTCAGATTTTACCATTGCTTGTTTGTGATACTGTATTTTAACTCAGCATCAATCAATCCTTCTGAAATGCGATATATTTTCTTCTTTCTTTCTTTTTGTTTTTTGGGGGGTACCAGGGATTGAACTCAGGGGCACTCAACCACTGAGCCCCATCCCCAGACTTGTTTTGTATTTTACTTAGAGACAGGGTCTCACTGAGTTGATTAGTGCCTGAGACTGGCTTTGAACTAATATCAATCCTAATAACAATGGAACCTATCATTCATTGACCAAGGTCTTCATGAATGTGCTTTCCTGGTATTAACTTGCAACACTCCTATGAGATGTTTAACTATTATTTTCATTTTGAAAGTGAAGCACAAACATTTGAGTAACTTGCTAAAGTTAATAGTTTGTGAGTGGTGGAGCCAAGATTTGAACCAGATAGTCTGGCTACAGACCAGCTTGTTTTACTACTTACCATACTCTGTATTAAGATCTCTGTTAGTGAGTTAAATGTATTATGTTCTATAAAATGCCTTGGTGGGATTTGCATTTGCCCTGGGGCTGAGTTTAACAAGTAAATATCAGAAAGGTAACTATATTACAATGAATTTTATAACATTTTTGTAAAGTATTTTATGAAGGAGCACATCCTGTACAGTTAACATAGATTTTGTTCTTTAAGCTCTAAGCTTTTTTTAAAAAATACAAAACAGGTTCTATAGTGAAACTAACTTTGTAAAGAAATGTGTTGAGTGAGGCTGTGAAAGTAGAAGTGTAATGTTTGTCTAATGTTTTGTTTTTGAAATGTTTATGGATGTTGAATTTCCCAATTACAGAAGGGCAATTCTTCACTTTGCGAAAAAGATCCAGCATTTTCTAAGAATTTCATTATCACATTAACAACATGAACTCTCTACAGCTTTGCAAATATCCACTATCCTCTGGCAACAGAATGAAAAAAAAAATGTTATCAAGTTGCTGACTGTTGGGCTGATAGGGGAAAGTGTCCTCTCTTGCTAATTCCAAGAAGCTTTTAAAAATGAATGGTGGAGAAATGACCTGTTGGATTATACAGGCATTCCTTATCCTTTGCTTATCAGAACGCCAGGTGGTGGAGAACTGTTTGTTCTGTGAAGCTGGGAAGCCCATGAAAAGTCCCCATGTTGTTCTTTTTCATATCTTAAGTCATGTGGATAGACTTGTGATTAGGGATTTGGAATTAGGCTAATGATTAAGATCTTGCCCTATCTGCAAGCTTATTCTATGTTGAAATCCTCTCAGGATCATCCTCGTTGAAGGTCTGCCCTGTGCCTTCTAGAATGGCTCCACAGGTACCTGAGAGCTATCACCCTTCAGGGCAGCCCCTAATTTCCTATGTTTCTCACTTTCTCTCCATCCTTCTTTCTCCATTCCTTTCTTTTATCAGCTCCTTATAACGTCTATCTGGTTTTTTTAAAAAAATTCTTCCTTTAGGGCCATACAAATGAAATCTTTTTTTTTTTTTTTTTGTGGTGCTGGGAATTGAACTCAGGGCCTTGTGCTTCTGAGGCAAGCACTCTACCGATTGAGCTATATCTTCAACCAGCCCCCAAATCCATTCTTTTGGAGACAATTATTATTATCTGTATCTACATCCATCAATATAGGAATCACTCTATATTAAAGGTTATAGATTTCTTCAGACTTTTTGTATGTGTGCATGTGTGTGCATGCTGGAGACCAAATCCAGGACCACACACATCATAGGTAAGCACTCTACCACATTTGCCTCATCTCATCCTAAGCATTTTTTGGTAAACCAATGTAGCTAACATTTATTGAGTGTCTACTATGTGCCAGGCACTATGTATGCACCGTTCCTAATCCTTACAACCCTGCCAGATAAGTCAGTAATACCTAATACTTATTCATCCTTATAATCACCTCATCTAGGATATGATGAACACAAGTGTAGGAAATACAATAACCATTGACACATAGTAACAGTCAATTGATGTTAACTGTTATACTTCTGTAAGAATTTGAAGGTCTTTGACTTAACTACCATGTTCTCCATTTATTCTTTTCTGCTTTTTATCTTTTTCTCCTCATATTTTTAACTTGATATAATTAACCTGAGGAAGCCTTCTGACTCTTGACGAACTATTTCTTCCAGTACTGTCTTAACACCACATATTTTGGTCCTTAAAGTCATTTAGAGGAATACTCAAAGATCAGGTGAAGGTCTGCATTTTTAAAAAGGCTTCTGGTTATTCTGGGCCAGGTCTTCTTTGCACAGTTCTCTGAGGGCTGTTTTTTCCATGAAAGAAGTTCTATGAGTAAGAAGAATGACCCCTGAGCTGTTGGAGTTTCAGCTGTAATAGAAGACCACTAAAACTATAACTCTGCTTTGAGTTTCACATATTAAAATTCATCTTGAAAACACTGTAACTTTTCTGAACTCAATTAGAGGGGAGGGGAAAGAGTCAATGCCTTTGGTTGATCAGGTGCGGGTCTGCCACTCCAGCCTGAGCCCTGGTGTGGAAAGGCGTTTATTGTTTGGGGAACCTGATGTAGCAAACAGGCATATGAATTTTACAGTTGACATTTAGGATACTGTGTTTTAACTCAGCATCATTCTTTTGCCCCTACAAGCATTAGCTTGAACTTTTGAGCCAGTTTCATTTCTTTGAACAGCAGAAGGACTCATGGAACTGGTCTAGGTGGTTAGACGAACCTCAGCAACCAGACACCTGTGGCTGCTGATCTAGAATGTTCCCATTTAGGAAGGGAGATGCTCTGGAATGAAGATGACCCAGATAGATTTAGGAAATGTGGGAAGAAGTCTGCCAGAAGGAGATCTGGAATTTGATTCTTGGGGGCTACCCAATCCCAGTGGTGTTGAAAGCTGGTTTTGGTCTGAATATGATTGTGTCAATTCTTAAGCTCGCTCTTTTCTGTTTTTTCCTTATAGATTTAATTTCACATAAAGTTTAGCTGCCTTGCAAAGCACACAAGGTCACCCCTTTTATCATCTGTGTCATAAAATATCAGGACCAAGAGCAGAGGCTGGTTTTCCATGAAACAAGGGAAACATAAGCATTTGAGTTCCTATCATGTCTGGGCTCCTTCCCAGATCCCAGGAAGGGCCCTAGCAATGTATTTATAATGTTAAAGGATAAAAGATACTTTATTTATTTATTCATAGTGCCTTAGGGGTGGTAAGTTCTCCACCATGGATCTTCACTCCCCATCCCAATGGATGTTTTATTTATTTTTTATTTACTTATTTATTTTTTTTGCACTGGGGATTGGACTCAGGAGCACTCAACCACTGAGCCACATCCCCAGCTCCATTTTGTATTTTATTTAGAGACAGGGTCTCACTTAGTGCCTCACTTTTTTGCTGAGGCTGGCTTTGAACTTGCCATCCTCCTGCTTTAGCATCCTGAGCTGCAGGGATTACAGGCGTGCACCACCGTGCCTGGCTGGATACATTTTTTAAAAGGTAGAAAGTGCAACCCTTGTACAAATAAAATGAACATGTGTCAAATATTTATTTAGCTCCTTAATTAATGAATGTATAAGAAGTTGTATATGTATATAAAACAATATATATAACTTGTTATTTGTTCCTTCATGTGTAAATTAGGATTGCTGAGATACATTTACACATAGATCCAAGAGAAGTCAGTATTCACAGAGCCATACTCAATTCTATCCTATGAGATAACATGCATTTCTTTGGACAGCAATCAATCATTTATATTACTATAGGTTTTCTATAACTTCCTAAATTGTTAAATGACTCAAGAACAGGCTCCTACAGAGAGAGAGACAACCAAGTAGGATATGCTAAATAAGACACTTGGTGATCCTCTTTTCTTTTTTTCTTTCTTTCTTTCTTTCTTTTTTTTTTTGCAGGGAGAGTCCATTTCAAAGTTGTTCACCTTTTTTTTTTTTTCTTAGCACTGTGGTCATATGTTTTTGCAAAGTTTTAATAGTCAAATGGTTTATCTGAAAATGAATAATTTTTCTATAACTTTCCCCTCTGACTTGCTCTTTATAACTTTTTCCTTCATGGCCTTGGAATGGCCGTGATTGCTTTTGGGATCCAATTGTGGGACAACTGAGCTAGAAGTACATTAAGTGGAGATTGTAGTAGGGTGTATTTGAATTGTTCACCATCACTCCCTTCAGTAAAATGATTGCTGGCCATTCCAGTAGGAAATGGAGTAGCTTCTAAGAATATTTTGCCAATTTCTGTGCTGATTCACATATCTTTTTCACTCAAAGGAGAACAGGAAAAGAATTCTTATGATGTGTGTACGTTTCACAGAAGTTAAAAATATTGGAAGCCAGAAACTCGTCTGTTGAAAATTTTCCAAATCTTACAGATCATAATTCTTTAAAAAACTTGATGAAAGAGCTTTCCCCAAATTTGATGACATCCTAAATATTTATATGACCTTATTAAATATGAGTTGTGAAGCTTAAATAAGTTTTGACATATATCAATAACAAAAAGCAAGAAACCAAAATACTGAATTATTTTTCTATTTTATTCTTGAAAATATTACAAAATGCCTTCAAATGAACTGATTAAAGAATATACAGACAAAAATGTAGCAGATGCTGGGCAGGGGGTGGTGCATACCTGTAATCCCAGAGACTCTAGAGGCTGAAGCAGGAGGATCACAAGTTCAAAGCCAGTCTGGGCAACTTAGTGAGACCATATCTCAAAATTTTTACAAAAAGGGGGAAGGGGCTGGGGGCGCATGAGGGGCCAAGTATTCCTCTCGCCCCCACCCCCACCCCCTGCACCCCACTGCACCTGCCCTCCTCCTCCAGCCCGGCCCCCTGCCCCACCCCACCATGACACGCCACCACCTCTAGAGCCTGAGGTGTTGAAAAATATCCATAGCTTCACCTCAGCAGATGGCTGAGGGATGAATTATGGGGAGGTGGTATATGATACCTGGAAGAGGGGATGCCTAAGAAAAATAACATCAGAAGAAGAATGAAGGCTGAATTATAGACTAAGAGAAAAGCCATCAAAGTGTAAAGCAGTACCTGTCCAAGTCTATGTGTCACCAGACAGGGGTCCAAGGAGCTAAGGGGACAGCAAAATCTCAACTCTGCCCAGTTGAATTTTTGACTTACACCGCTGGAAAGAATTTCAGGACACATTGAAAGCAAAATGCAAGCAAAGATTTACTAAAGGACAGCAGAGCAAAGGTATACAACCCCAAAGGCAGGGTGCAGATGCCCCTTGCTTCTGAGAGAATAGAAGCAGGGCATGTATTTCTCTTGTCTTAGTTGGATGCACAAATCTGTATGTGGTGCTTTTTTGTCCTTTGCTTAGATGATCACTTGGTTTCTCTGAGAATGTCTGGTTCTCATAGAGAGTCTGATGTGAAACAGATTTTGGAAATCAGATGGAGGTGGTTTGACCATCAAGCATCATCTCCTAATTCTACAGCTGACAGCCCGCAGGGAGAATTTTGGAATTGAGGACAGACTGCAGCAAACGGTGGGAGAAAGTTTTTAGATCCATGTAGCCTACAATTGCCTTTGGCTTCAATTGGTTACTGAAGGTCCAGCCAACTGGATTTTCAGAATTCACCTTCTTGGCCAATGGCATCCCCATCTGAAGTCCCTGCATTGAGTTTACAGCAGAAGACTGTGGCAGTGCTCATTGGCTGGATAAGACCAGAAGTGGATGGTGGCATTACTGAGGAAGAAAATGAATCTGATTCCAGTTCATGCAGGTTGATTGTTTTCTTACTGTTAGAAATGGGATGTGGGGGTATATTCTCTATAATGTTTTAAAGTAATTTAGCAGTTTTTATTTTAAAACTTGTTTATATGTATATCCTCATGCATACACAGTATCTTGGTATGAACATGTACTTTTGCTGGCATTTAAAACAATGTTCTAACAATTTTGTAAAATTATAAAGACAACATATAGCATTCATTTAAAAATATCTTGTGTTCTACATATAGATCTGGCTCTGCTTTGAAAATTCAGTAGCAGTTTTATGCATCATTGACAGGTTTGATTCATTCATTTACCTTCTATATTCATAGCAAAACTAGAAAAGATGTTTCTGTGGTATAAAATTTTGTGATGTTTTAGTTTATAATAGATTGTAGAGTCAAATTTGAGTTTAATGAAAATGAAAGGTTTTATAAAGAGATAAACATTATAATTGCCTTTTTTGACATCATTTTAGTTGTCAATACTATTTTTCTGTGGTTATTTCTCTTTGTCCTGTCTGTGTTGCAGCTCTCCAGACTAATACAGAGAATACTAAGTAACATGTCTCTAAGATGACAGCTACTAATTCCCATTATCTTCACTTTGACTGACATTTGTGTTTTTAAGGAAATGAAGGACAGACATTTTTTCAGTAGAGTTTAAGGGAACATAAGAGGGGCTAGATGTGGTCAACTGGTGAAAAGGGGTCAAGAAGAAGGGGAATGAGTTAGAAGAAAGAAAAATAAAGAAAAAATTGACAATTTCATGACTTTATTCATCTTCATCCTTAGAATTTGGCTGTATCTTTGAAATGGATTTTCTTATTAATCAGTAAACCACTATAACAGATTATACAAGTGAGAGCATGAAAGTCATATTTCTGATTCACCTTTACTTACAATATTCCTAAATATTTAAAGGCACCAATAGCTTATGATTTAGCTAGTTTAATTACGGGGTTTTTTTTTCTTTTAAAATTTCTTTGCAGGTTTTGATTATACTTAAAATTTATAAGTTAGTTATGGTTAATGTAAGCATCATGAGGGACTGAGATAAAATGAATTCAGATCTTCAGGTATCTCTTACTTTGGGATATTTACCGCCATTTCCTCTTCCAACCTTCAGAACATGGAATTTTGAACTGTGGTGTTGGAATGATGAAAGATATAAATAGTCATTTGTAATCATTTGTGTAACAAGGGGGGATATCTTTACATGGGTAAATAGTGTAATTTACAATTTTAAATTAGTTTTTAATTTTTCATTATCTTAAAAGAACGCAAGTTGCTAATATTTTTAATATGGAGATCAGTTAAGCTACTGTGACTTCAATGTTTTGTATTTTCTTTGGAGACTTGTTGTCATAAAGAAAATAATTTATATAGTAAAAGGTTCATGGTTTATCATTTTTGTGGAAAACTAAGTATTAATCCATTAATCCATTCCATTTGAGAAGCAATATATCAAGAATATTTAAACAAAATTAGAAAATATGAAGCATTCATTCATTTGCCAGGATAGATTGTAAAACTTTGCTACCTGGAAAAATTATAATGTGAGTAAAAAACTTATATACATGTGTAATCTTTCCAAAATATTGGTCGCTATTGTTTACTTCCTTACAACAAAGGTAGTTTGCATTACTAAAATTTAATCTTTTCTTTGGTATGCATAATGAAATATCTTGGTGAAGTATTCATTATGAAAGAAAAAGGTAGGTGTTTTGACTGAAAGATTGCTATGAGCATTCTTCAAGAATTTAAAATTAGTATTTTTATTTATAGGAGATATAAAATGGCATTTAAAAAATCTAAAACAAATATTTGAAAATGATAATCAAAAAGATTGATCAGAGTAAGATGGGAGTAGACAGTTCACATCTTCAGAGACCAAACTTTTCCTCAAATATTATTTCAAAAATAAAATGTACTGAAAGCATCTCTGGTTTTTAGATATAAGGGGAATATTTCAAAGCAATTTTATATACCCAGTGGTTTGAAATTTCACTCTTAACATCTTACTGCAAAACAGTAAAATTTTTCCTTTAGAAATAGCACCCTTATGTTTTATGGTAACTCCGCTTTTTCCACTTTATTTTTTTCTTTTCCCACTTTAATCCATGTAGTTTGGTAGGGGTGACATCACACTCCTGCCTCCAAGGTTGAGCCCCTGATTCAAGCCTTGCAAATCAGACTTGGCCTTAGGATTTCTGATGAACAATGGAGGAAGAGTACTCTCTGCTAATGATGTTGCATTTCTCCAGCATTAAGTTTGCAGATGGTGGCTTAGAAAGAATGTGCCTGAGTGAAGCCAAGTCATAGCCAAGGGATAAAGGGAGAGAGATTCCTAATGAATTGCTTGAGTATTTAGATCCAATCACAGTTGAAGGTAGTTATCCTTGACTTTTTCATTTAGGTGTGTGACAATGAATTTTCTTTTTAAATTTTTTCCAGTTTGAACTTTTTTTTTTTGCAACTGAAAAGTTCTAGTTAATATAAAAAGTAAATGTTCATGAGCAGGCTCATTTTATGAAGATTAATCTAGTGGCCAGTAGTTTACAGAAGGCAAGATTGTGGCAGGAAATAGAAAAGAAGAAAAAAGGGAAGTACAGAGGAAGAATTAAAAGGACTAGATAGCCAGGAGTGGTGGGCCTGTTGTCCCAGGACTACAGGAGAAGGATCACCTGAGCTCAGGAGTTTAAGACCAATCTGGGCAACATGGCAAGACCCTGTCTCAAAAAAAGAGGGCTTGATAATTAGAACAGGAAAAGGAAACAAAAATAACTGGAATTTTGAGGCTGATTAAGAAGTGAATGATGGTGCCATTGATAGAAATTTGTGAGTTAGAAAAGTTACTGTGTTCCCCTACACTCCAGGGGTAAATTATATTTATTTTTAGGCTTTAAGTTTGAGGCAATGATAAGGAAATCAAATGGAAATATTTAAATAGTTAAAATATGCAATTAAACTGCAGGAGAAAACCTAAGATCCAAAACATAATAAGTGAATGTGCTGCCAAGATGGATCAGTGCGATCTGAGGGAGAGGTCAGTCTGTAACAATGAGCAATGGGCTGATGGACAAGATCGCCCAGAGCAGCAGGGCTAGGAGTTAATCAGGCTGTTTCTCAGTCAGACATCTAGTCTCTACATGCTGCAGTCCAGGAAGCAAAGTCTGTGTGTCAGAAACTTGACACTTGGGTAGGCACAGCTGCTTGAAAGTACCTAGCAAGGCTGGAGTTGAGTACTTGGAAGACCAGAGTGTGGGAGATTTTGTGGGGAGTGGTATAGAGAAGAAAGGGATGAGGATGGAAGGAAACAGAGGTGGGAGGATGACTAGAAAACTCTCTTGAAATTCAAACAGAGAACCTTTCAGATAGGGGGTCGTCAAGAGCAGAGAGAGGCAGAGAGACCACGTGAGCATCACAGGGGGAATGTAGATGCGCCCGAAAGCTGGAGGTAGAACTAGATTTCACCTAAAGTGAAAGGGTACCATAAAAGTGGATGCAGTGGGTGGAGACCATACATTTGGCAAAGAAAAAGGAGAGGAGCAGGGTGGTGTAAAAACGGAGCAACTTAGCCTGGGTTGTTTGTTTTATTCTGGGCCAGAGGAAGCTTGCTTCAGAGGGTAAGCAGAAGAGAAGGGCCAGTGGATCAGAAGAGAGTAAAGCTGCTGGGGGTGGGGGGAATTTAATAGAATAAGGAAGGAGGCAAGACCAACAGTGGTAGAGAAAGCAGGTGGCAAAGGTAGCATGCATCCTCTATCTGAAACAGGTGGGGAGGATGACAGAAGGCGTGCAAAGAGAGCTGCTCGAAGACAGAATGGCAAGGAGAGGATGCATAGCTCATGTGTCTCGAGCGTAGGTAAGACAGTAACATGAGGTGTCTGCTGTATTCAACAGACTGTGAATCAAATTACAGCAGGATGTACAAATTGTTTTTCTCCCCATGAGACTTCACAGAAGATTATGTTACTGTAAACTGATGTTTGAGCTAGGAAAAAAAAATTAAATGGACACAGTCAGCTGCATACTTTAGCTTTGTAACTTTCAGTGAAAATGAGGCAATTGTTCATGTTGTCATGACAAGTAGATAGCGCCAACCTATCATGACATAGTACGGACAGTACAACTTGTCATCTCTTACACTGACTTAATTGACAGTGACATAAATTTCATAACTGCGTACTGTGAAATTTATATGCCTTTCTTCGGGAGGATCCCAGAAAAGCCAATTATCAAGTTTGGCAGCTTTGTGAGTAATAAGTTCTTCCCGACAAGAAGAAAGACTTGTTATGAATCAGAGGCAGAGCCAGGAGGAAGTCCACCCTTGGTTCTCACTATCAGATCAAACTACTCAAAGGCAGAGCTGGTGAAACCTGCTGGGAAGCAAGTCCTTGAGGCTTGTCTGATAAAGGTTGCTGCCTTCAGTCAGTCTCCCTCCTACTCCCCTCCCATCTCTCTCTCTCTCTCTCTCTCTCTCTCTCTCTCTCTCTTCAAGTCTAATCCTGACCATTATTGGCACCTTCTGTTCCCTTGGACACACTCCTTTCTGAATCTATGTAAGAAAATAAAAAGGTAGTAGGACTGGGCAGGCAGGTGAGTGATGCAGGGTGTGACTCCCTTATTAAGACCTTCTTATTTAAAGACAGTTACTTCAAAGAAACATGAGCAAGGGAACTCCAAGAAGTCCAAGCTGATGCATGTAAGGGCAAAAGAGTGTGGGAAACATAATTATTTCTTGCAAAATTATTTCTTGGTGGAATTGTCTAAAGCATCGTGGATTAGTGATGACATAGTTGAATTAGATCCTATGACTATGCCAGATGGGAAGGCCCAGAGTGAAGAGGTCCTAATAATGCCAACTTATGGATCTCTGCTGCATGAGAGATCCCTTAAGTCCTGTTGTTTTATCTCTACCCACGTCTACCCAGATCTAGGCCATCATTGTCTCTCTCCTGACTCCAGGAAATACCCTTCTTCCTAGTCTTCCTCAGTCCACCACCCTGCCTTTTCCCTCCACCCCAATTCATTCTCCACACATCAGCCATAAAAATCTCCTTTAACAATTATTCAGATCAGGTCACTCCTCAGCTCCAAACCCTTCAATATCCTCCTTTGCACTTAAAATAAAACCAATTTCCTTTCTCTCCTCTCTCCTCTTTTCTTCCTCTTGCCCTTTGTTCACCATGCTCCAAGTGCACTGTTGTCCTTCTCCTGGAACACACTCAGCTCCTCCCACTGCCCAGAATGCTCTTTGGAGCAGAGACTAAAGCATGAGACCCAAACCCTCTTGCTGATTGCTTCCCGGGTTCCCCACCATTCTTATCTAAAATAGCCCTCTTCCTCGTAGTTGCTCTGCTTGGTGCAGGCTCAATACTTACTCAAATTTTTCTGTTTATTTGTTCACATTTTTATTGTTTGTATTCTTCTGTTTAGAGGCCCTCTCCATGAGGGCAGGGGCTTGTCTGTTTTGCTCACCATTTATATCATCATCCACAACAATGCCTTTCACATATCAGACATTTAACAATTATTTGTTCAGTGGAAACATAAATGAAGGAATGAAGTTGACTTTTCTCCTACCAGTCCTGTGAGACAGGCAGAAAAAATGTTCTTAACATTTTCTGAAGACATATTTTACAGAGAATCTGAACTTGCCAAAGTCATGTAAGTGGCAGAACTCAGGTATTCTATTCTTCTGAAAGTGTGTTCTTTCTGTTTAATAGTTCATAAGCACTTAGCCTTAACCATCTTAGAAGAAGAAAAAAGGAGGAAATGGAGCACTTAGAAAGAAGGTTAAAAGTCACATTACATACACATTTGCATTCACAAAAGTATAGCTATAGATAAACAAAGGAGGGTTCCTGGCCACCATTTAATCCCTCCCATTTCTCCATTGAATCTGTGCATAGCACAAGCATGATTTCATGGTGGTTAAAAGTCTGCACTTCGGAGGGAGACAAATCTGGGTTCCATTCTGAATTCTTGGACTTACTCTATGTGTGTCTTTAAATAAATTTATGACATTTTTCTGAGACTCAATCTCCGGTGTTTTTAAATGGGAATAGCACCACTAACCCTTTAAAGTTGCCTAAGGGATTAAATG
Source organism: Glaucomys volans (assembly GCA_020662805.1). Classification (NCBI taxonomy): domain Eukaryota; kingdom Metazoa; phylum Chordata; class Mammalia; order Rodentia; family Sciuridae; genus Glaucomys; species Glaucomys volans. The sequence goes on along the minus strand of JAJEJO010000460.1, from coordinate 105,944 downwards.
AGAGACTGTATCTAATGTTTGGTGTAGAGTAAATGTTGAATTAAGAGTATGGTGTTAGAATGACATAGGAGGAGGAGTTTAGCCTTCCAACTCTGCTTTCTTCCACCAATAATTTTAGAAGAGCTTTCCTACCATATAGTACTGACAAGCCTTCAATGATTATCTGGCCAACCTACTTATTTCATACTTTGAGGAAATTCAATACCAGAGAAAGTGCTAACATCTGGGTTTGCCTAGCCAGTGATGCAGGAACTGAAGACAGACATGGAACAAAAGTAGACTGTCTCTTTGTGTTAGCTAGCTTTCTGTCACTGTAACAAAATACCTGAGATAATTAACTTAAAAAGAGGAAAGATTTATTTTAGTTCACATTTTCAGTCCATGGTCACTTGGCTCCATTGCTTTGAATCTATGGGGAAGCAGAACATCATGATGGGCAGGGTGTGTTGGAGCAAAGCTGCTTACCTCATGGTGGCCAGGAAGGAGAAAGAGAGAGAATGCTCCCATTTGATGTGATTTCCTTCCATTAGGCCCTACCTCCAAAACATCCCACCACCTCCCAGTAATGCTGCAGGCTAGTGAACAAGCCTCAACATATGACCCCTGGGGGACATTTACAACCCAAACCACAATATGGTTTGGGTCTTGATTACAACTCTTTCTGCTCACTGTTTTTCTCACAAAGCACAGAAATCTCCATTTTTCTCCTAATCCTTTTCTTGGTCAGTGTAGATAACAGAAGCCAGAGGGTCCCCTTGAAGCACATAGGATTATATAGATAGGGACAGGACCTGTGTAATCCTGGGGTTCTCCCCAAAGCCTACTTATTAGCTATGATATTTGAGTCAGTTACCTTCTCTGAGTCTTAGTAACATATGTAAAATAAGGATAATAATGGGTTTATCATAAGGATTGAATAAAATAACCCACATAAAATTGCCTGCTACGTGGCAAACACTCAGAATAGACTTGTTTCTAAACTTGTATTAGAAGTTATTAGAGCAAATTAAATTTCATACATGTGTGATTATGTAAAAATAAACCCAACTACTGTGTGCAATAATAAAAGCATAAAAGTAAAAATGAAAAATAAATAAAAATAAGATAGTGTGATTGAAATAATGAATTGTGATGTAAGGTTTCTATTATTAAAATACTATGATAGATCATAGAATTAGTTCTAGACTTTGTTACTAGCAAAAAGAATAAAAAGAGATGTTATTTTTTAAAAAGTTATTTTATAGTAAAACCCTCAGCAGCTAGTGAGATTCTGTCTCAAAATAAAAATGGGCTGGAGAGATTATTCAGTGATCAAATTTCCTGAGTTAATTCCCAGTAACCACTGCCCCCCTGCAGACACACAAAGTTATTTTAAGGTGTTTCTCCCTCCCAGGGAAGCCATAGTTTTGTTTATATAATACAGTATACTATATGTAATAATATTCCACTAACTTTGGAAAAATACAAAAGACATAGCTCTAAAGAAATATATTAAAAAAAAAAAAGAAATATATTGATTACCATTGAATATTAGTACCCAGGAGATCAGTAAAACATTATGAATTGACTGGAAGCTTAAGTCCTCTACCACACATGTGATACTGTAAAAGAAAACAATGGTACTGTATTTTATTAAGTGCTAGTACTAAAAAATGAATTATAGGGGCAGGAGTGTAGTTCAGTGGTGGAACACATACTTAGCATGTATACTGCCCTGGACTCAATCCTAACCCTGCAATAACAAAAGGCATAAAATACCTTAGAAAAATATATTTCTACATAGTCTATACAGAGTAAATATATCAATAAAAATTGGCACAAAACAAACTGCAACACAAAATAAATTTGAATTGATTTTTATATACATAATGACAGCACATAAAGCTAAACAAATATTTCAGTAAAAACCAGCACAAATTACAAATTACAGGAGCAAATCATTACATTTGAAGGAATGCTAATGGCATAGTCATGTAGACAATTGGATGGAATAGTTCACAGAATGCTAATATACAGAATGCTATACGGAAACAAAATGAACCCAACAGAAACCAGCAATGAAATTAATATCACATAAAAAGACCTCACAGAGCTTCGACTCTTTGTCCTTAGAACCCAGAAAGCCTTCTCCTTTAACCCCTGCCAAGAGCAAGCCCAAAGTCCTTGTTGTTGCTGAATCCTGATGGGTCTCTTCATCACTGGGCATCACCATAGAGCCAAATACCTTATACAGCCAACTATCCAAAAACAAAAAACCCACGTATTTGAGACCAATTTCACCACTGTCTTTTGCTTTACAACAGTGTGTTAACCGTGAACTCACTGCTTATCTTACTGTGGATCTAAGTCTTTGTAATTTTCTTGGTTGTTGGAAGATCTGAACACCTTGGTAATTCCAGTAGCTATTCTAGTATGGTCTTTTTTCTCAAAGTCTTAAAACACTAACCTGCCTCCAATATCAGAAGAGTGCTTATATTGTGTGTGTGTGTGTGTGTGTGTGTGTGTGTGGTGCTGGGAATGGAATCTATGGCCTTACTCATACTAGGCAAGCACTCCACTACTGAACCACACTCCCAGTCCCTACTATTGCTTTCAAACCATGAATTACATCACAAAACAAATAAGAAACCCCATACTACAAAGTGAAACAGAAAGTATTATAGAACTAGTATAAACTTTACCCTGGTCAACTTTGTGATACAGTTGTCACAAGATAACCCTAAAGGATGTTTTATGTTCTGTACCCCACTATTAGGAGGGTATCATAATTGCTGTTTACTTAACATTCACTATACTCCTTGCCTGCTGGTGCTGGAATTTTTATTGGTAGTACTTAATTTGACTTGGCATAATTTCTGGAAACTTCTTTCAGTGGGAAAAATACATAGTATACATTGACCAGTATGATAGCTTCAGTCATTTATGCACATATGCACAATTTAAACCCCAGAGAAATCTTTTCCAATGGTAACCTAGTAACCTAAGCATTACTATAATTTATTTCAGTGCTTTTAAAAATGTGGTCCTTGAAATACCTGCATCAGAATCCCTTAGTGTGTGTGTTAAAAATCTAGAATCATGGTTGCTGTTCCCTTTTGGCCCCTCCAAAGTCTACTGAATTGAAATCTCAGTTTTAAAAAGGTTCCCAGTTGATCCCAGGCCCACCAAAATCTGACAATTAGCGCATTTCCCCTTGGAGTAGCTTTTTTCTCCCCTATATTTTGATATAAAAGCTAGCTGGAGGGAATGATCCTCTGCACAGAACTTATTTGCCCAAATGACACATCCAATTGGAGCTCTGCTGGAATTCTCAGGTTCTTTAACCTCTTGGACTTGGACTTTGACTTCTTGTTTGGGGCAGCACCTCTTCCTTGTTTGATTCTTCCTTGAACAGTCCTCTCCAACCAGTCACTTATTCCCTTATTCCCTCATTCCACCAAAGTTCGCGCGCGCGCGCGCACACACACACACACACACACACACACACACACAATGGGCTGCTTTGCCCAGTGCACTCTCTTCATTCTGACTCACCTGTGTTGCAAGAGACAACTCCGTGTGGGTGAGTGGGGTCACCTGCTCAGGCAGCCTTTTTCCTTGGCTCAGACAGCTGTTTCTCAGAAGGGGTAGCTTGGAAATATACTTCAGATAGCCTCCTTGGTTAGGGAGTAAGACCTTAGACATTCCAAAGGACAGACAAACTCAGGGATATATATTTCTTACAGAAAACATAAATTTGATTTCAATGGGGTGGAGGGTGGATGTTCTTTTGTGGCTGAAGAATTTCCACAGTGTGGAGATAATATTCAACCCACTCTTTACCTCAAATTCAGAATAATTTGTGTGTGGGGGTTGGGGGAGTGGAGTACTGGGAATTGAACCCAGATGCCCTCTACCCCTGTAACTGAGTTGCATCCCCAGCTCTTTTTATTTTGGGACAGGGTCTCAGTCTCACTAAGTTGCCTAGGCTAGCCTTGAACTTGCAGTCTTCCTGCCTCAGCCTCCCTAATAACTAGGATTACAAGCATGTACCACTGCACCCAGCTCAGGAACAAAGTTTAGATGAAAGTTTGAGTTACTGTGGTATGTTCTCTGGGTCAGTCTCATTTCTTTTTTTTTTTGACACATTACCTAAGGTAATCAGAATATTGAGGGAAGAGCAAGGAAAATGTGCCCTGCATTTAGGGATCAACATGCCATCTGGGCATGAAAGGGTTTTGGGAGGATTCTATCAGCAAAGTGGAAGGTACAGTAGAGTCACCTAAATTCTTTGGTTCTAGAAGTAGTAACTTTTCATTGCAGGCATTAATAATCATCCCTGGGGTTGACTTAGACATTGACAAATGAATTTTGGTTTATAGCAATCAGTTTGTATCCGCAATGTAACATATATGACAGTCATCCTGTGGCTGTCATACAGTGAAGTCAAGTTGGCCCATTCAAATATGGAAAGAAGATATTGGAACTTCTAACTGCTAAAATAGGACATTATCAATATTTACTTTTGTGGGTGTGTGTGGTACTAGGGATTAAACCCAGTGCCTCACACATAGTGGGCAAATGTTCTACTACTGAGCTACATCCCCAGTCCTAAATGTTTATTTCCTTAATTTTTTCTATTAATAGTGCCTGAATATAATTTATTATTTTATTATTATTATTATTATTATTTTGGTACCAGGGATTGAACCCAGGGGTCCTTAACCACTAAACCACATCCCCAACCATTTTGGTTTTTATTTTAAAACAGGATCTCAGTAAGTTGCTTAGGGTCTTGCTAAGTTGCTGAGACTGGCCTTGAACTTGTGATCCTCCTACCTCAGCCTGCTGAACCTCTGGGATTACAGGTGTATACCACCATGCCCAACTGAATATGATTTATTTTAAAATACATGTTTATGGAGAGTGTACAGTTAACTATTTTTTTACTGACTAGGATGTATAAGCAAAATATATTGGAGACCACTGGCCCTTAGAGCAAATGGGTTGTGCAAAGCAGAATAAATCAGATTTTAGTTTGCTGAGCAATCTCTCAATCATGTGCCACTTATTTATCACACACCTCTTGGTTTGGTGATCAGAAGTGTGAGACTGTAAGGAAGGAATAATCTGCTGCTGGAATTAAGGAACTTCAGAGCAAACCACTGCAACATGGCCATGGTCATCTGCTTACTCGGCTCTCATTCCCTGAGGTAAGGGTCAGCCAGAACTGGCTTAGGAGTCAAACACACTTAGCAGGACTCTGAACTCTGCCTCTAACTGACTTTATGATTTTGAGACAGTAATTGTTACACAGCTGAGCCTCAATTCTTCACTGGCATAATGTATTTGTTGTAAGAACAAATGAAATAATGTAAATAAAGCACTTCTCCTAGCTCCTGGCACATAGTAGCCACTCAGCGAGTGATGTCTCCTTTGCTTCTTTGATTTCTCACTTGCAGACTTACTCATTTCTACTGAGAGCATCACCAAGTCTATAAGATACAGCCAAGAAAAATCCTTGAGAACCATATGGTTTGGGAACTACATGGCCATAAGCCATGCCAAATTAAAAACAAAGAAGGGGCAATTAATAATGAAAGGGAAACATGACAGATGGTACTGTCTAAAAAGGAGCTCTCGACCTATACCCAGAGGTTGATCCTCCCACTCCACACCAGAGGAGAGGAAGGTGTGCAGCCCCAACCTCTGGTGCCAGCCCCCGTGGACCTGTGTGTGAGTGGGTGCTGGAAAGAGAAGAAGCCCTCTGGTGCTGGTCTCAGGTGGTCTGCCACCTGCCTGCTCACCCAGCCGTTTGCCAATAGCCCCAGTTGGGCAGGCATGGTTTGGATGACACCAATAATGATGGGGACACTTTCCAGTGGCCTCTTTCCAGACTTGGTGAATGCCACTGCTATGACTGGGTGACTCGTGACACTTTGTTTCTGGCCTGTTGCAGTCAGGACAAGGATATTTCCCCTTTAAGCTGGTTATAACCCAGGGTGAAGAAGGATACAGAAGGGCCAGGATGCCTGAGGTGGTTTATGTTCATTATACTTGATGAGTTTTAACAAAAGTCACTGGATTGCTCCCTTTCCCCCAAAGCATAATTTGGAAATAAAATTGTTGTAAGCTATACAAGGCCCAAAGCTATCGAGGTTCTTATCTCTAGAACTTGGGAATGTTATCTTACATATTTTTGTAGATGCAAGTAAGTTTGAAGATCCCAAGATAGAAAGATTATCCTGGATTATCCAGGTGAGCCCTAAAGGCAATCAAAAGAGCCCTTTTAAAAAAGAGACCTTAGGAGTTTGAACACTGCAGAGGCAAGGTGAACACTGAAGCCAAATGCTAAGCTGGCTTTGAAGACGGAGAAAGGGGCCAGGAAAGAAGGAATGTAAGGAATGCTGCTCGGGAGGCTGGAAAAAGCAATGAAATAGCTTCCCCTCCAGAGCTGGGGAGGTTGCACTGCCTGCTCACCTTCAGCCCAGTGAAATGGAGTTTGGACTTCTCACTAAGGAGGGCTAAGAGGAAAATGGGTGTTGTTCCAGCACCAAAGCAGCTATAGGAAACTAATGCAAAACCTCATATGAAGTGCAGTTATTTCCCCAAACCAAGATTCTGCTTCAGAGAAGGGAACTGGTCTCCCTTTCTCATCTCCCTTTGGGAAGACGTGATTAGCAGAGTGAGAGTCAGTGCTGTGTCCAATCCCTCAAATGTCCAGGTTCACCTGAGGGTTCATTTGTTTTGATGCTGAGGATTGAACCCAGGCCTCTCAAGGCCTAAGCATGTACTCTACTGAGTTACACCCCAGCCTCCCTGTTGAGGTTTATTTATGAACAATATGAAAGTACAGCTTTGACCGAGAGGCTTCTGGGCTAGGCACAATCATGCTCCTTGAATGATCTGTCGAACAATCCTCTTCTTTTATACCATCTCAGCATCTCCTACATCCTATGACTCCTGGTGCTTCCAAATTCCCAGTTTCTCAGTGGTTCTGCAGTCAGATTAGTTTGCTTCTTCAGATCCCTTCTATGGTTGCAGTGGTTCTTTCCTTTTTACCAGAAGAATCTGCTTTTTGTCTTGTAAACATTTGTTACTCTACTGATGTCTCCTCACCTACGCCCTTTGTCCTTAAAGATTTATAATTTTTTTTTTCTCAGTGACATTTTACGAGGACATAAATAGGAGAGGAAATAGATGTATATGATTAATCAACTTGTTTAAACAGAAATGAGCCTTTAACTTAAGTGGTTCAATTTGTTTTTAAGTATTTCTCTTTGGGGCAACACTTAATAGAAGTTTTAAACATTCTTTCTTAGGGAAAGCAAAGCATTACCCTCTTCAGGTCCCCTGTGGGCCTGAGAAGTAAGTTGCTTAAGATGGAGTAACAGGAGAACAGCATACAAATTTAATACAACTTTTGCGAGACACAGGATCTTCATAAGAAAATGTAGACTCACCTGCTATATTAGGATGAAGAAAGAGAGGCAATTATAGTAAAGTGACTAAATATGTGGGGAGGATGGAGGAAAATAAGAATTATTTTAACAGATCTTACAGGATTATCTCGGCTATGTCTCCTGCTGAAGTATGCTCTTCTGGTGTAGAGAGGGTGTCTTTAACTGGAAGTGTTCAGTCTCTTCTGTTTTCAGGAAGAAGTGGGGACAGCAGAATGCCTTTTTTACATTTTACAAGTGCCTTTGACTCAAAATCTTAGGCAAACTGGCACATTTTGGGGGACTTATTCTGCCACCATGGTTTTCTATGATCCTCTTAATTTCAAAGGAGAAGTTCAATTCTTTCAGTGTTTCAGTTGGTCCTTTCGCACAGTTTCTGTCTCTCCATATCACTGTTCTCTGTTGAATCATTTTGGTCATGTCATTTTAACAGTACAGTTTATGGTGTCAGTTAGTGTCAATGTAGATGATTTATCAAATGTTTTAAACCTAGGTCTTTAGTATTAGTCTTCTTCCACTCCAAATTTTTTTTTTTTTTTTTTTTTTTTTGAACCAGGGATTGAACTCAGGGACACTCAGCCACTGAGCCACACCCCCAGCCCTATTTTGTATTTTATTTAGAGATAGGGTCTCATTGAGTTGCTTAGGGCCTTGCTAAGTTGCTGAGGCTGGCTTTGAACTCACGATCCTCCTGACTCAGCCTCCCAAGTCGCTTGGATTACAGGCGTGCACCACTACGCCCGGCTTCCACTCCAAATTTGATTTAATTATTTTTAAACCCTTCCTAAAAATTCAGCCTCCCCAATTCCTTATTAGACCATTTTACCAATATTTTCCAGTTGGTTCAATTGACCTTTGAAACATTTTATTTTTTCCTAACAAAACAATAATGACAACATCTAGAACTTTATTGTTTTAATTTTGTTTGTTTGTTTTTGAGATGGTGACTTGCTGTATGACCCAGGCTGGCTTTGAACTTCTAAGCTCAAGAGATCCTCCTGCCTCAGCCTTCCTAATAGTTGGGATTCGGTGCAAGCCACCACAACCAGCTAGAAATTTATTGTTTTAAAAGTGTATTCATGCATACTATAAAATTATCTTCTCCCAGCAAACTGTGAGGGAGGGGGTGAAGGTATTTTCCAATTTGAGGAATAACTGGAGCTTGGGATAGGTTATGTGACTCACCCTCAGACCCCGTCTCCAGTGGAGCCACAGCACCTAGTAAGGTGTTCTTATAGCCCTCTGCCATTTGTTCTGCACAATAAGCAATTGGTTTCTCATGTGCATTGCTCCCTGTGCCACTGTCCCTGTCCAAACCCTTGAAAGCTCCAGCCTGGTTTACTGAGAGTCTCTGTTTCTCCCTTCTCCCTCAATCTACTATATCGACACATCCATCTGTGTTTTTCTCTTCATCCTGTCCTAGAGTGTGTCTCCTCGTTGCTTACCACTGAAAATTTTCACTGGTTTTCATGACCTTCCAACATCTCTACTAATAACTAATAGTTTTTGGGTGCTTTCTGTATGTTGTGTCAGATTATTAATTCTTTTGACTTTCTTACCAATCCTAAGACATAAGTACTGCTATTACTGCTATCATTCTCACTTCACAGAGGGGGATGGTGGGCACATGAGGATGAAGTAATTTACTACATTGGCTGCACCCTGGTAAGTGGCAGCATCAATTTGCTCCATTGCAGCCTGCCTCTCAGAGTCCATAAACTCACTTTGGTCTGATTCCAAATAGGTTCCAATGGATAAAGCCCATCAAACAAAACCCCTCATCTCCACCCCAACCTGAGATCCAGAGGGAGTCCCAGAATTTTTCTTGAATTCCTTCCCTACATCATAGATAACCAATAATTTTTGTGGCAGTTAGAAGCTAATCTAGGGCTTTTCTAGTTTTTACTCGCCACCTGACCTTTAAAGAAGTGCTCAGGGTCACTTGGGGCTTGTGGCGAAGTCCTTGGAGAAATTGCAGATAAAGTTGAAGGTTTACTCTTAATCTTCACTTTTATCTTGCTACTTTACTGTGCATAGCCATAGGCTTGGTATGGCCCCTAGAACTTATGCCCAGTGAGTCCCAAAGTCACAAGGTTATTTTATATGTTTTCTTAGCATAAGCTTGCTTATTAGCCCATTTTCCACTGCTTCTCTGTACTATGGATGGAGCTGCTTAAATAAATTTGAACTAAGTGCATCAAAATGTTAGTGGTTAAGGACTTTGGGGTTTGTTCCTCTTTTTGAAAAGAAGATTAAGACTTCTCATTGTGATATAACACATGTAACATAAAATTTATCAAATTGACCATTTCTAAATGTACGGATAAGTGCATTCATGTGATTGTGCCACAGAACTACAACAGTGAAACATTTTTACAATAATACACTTCTAGGTACATATTTTCATTGTTTTGGTATAAAAATGAAAATTCCTCAAATGTTCTGAAGTTAGCCAACTGGAAAATTTTGGTGGAGGGAATTAAGAGTTGGGAAATAGAAGATTTGGAAGCTAGAAATAGGGAACTTGGGGGGCTGATTTTAGAGGGGTTAGGTTGTAGCATTATTTTTTTCTTGTATTTTAAGCTTGATGGCTTTTCTGTACCGTATGTCTTGCTTTCATTTACCAGAAATGAAATAAAGGAAACAGAATGTGAAAGCTGTCAGAATCAAAATGAAGTCAATTGTGTCAACTCTAGTAAAAAAATAAAGTAAGTAAATAAAGCCAGGAGATTATGAAGGAAAAATTCTTACTCATGACTTCCTGATTGTAACTGTCACAGAAGACTGCTGGAACCACAAGCTTACACAGAGGCCACTACAATCTTATACAAAAAGTAGATGTACAGCTGGGAGCTGTGTTTACTCCTGTATTGACTGGGCAGGCTGTGGCAGAAGGATCTCAAGTTCAAGGTCAGCTTGAGCAACTTAGTGAGATGCTGTCTCAAAATAAAAACAAGCAAGGCTGGAGATGTACTCAGTGGTAGAGCATCCCTGGGTTCCATTCCCAGCATCTCTCTTTCTCACACACACACAGTACTTCTACAAGAATATCTGCCCAGCAGTTGTCTTTGTCCTCAGATTGATGCTACTTTAGTTATTAATTATTGTGACCAAGGATTATTGTTTTGAATTATCTGATGTAATCCTGCTCATTTCTGTTTTTAAAAACATCCCCTTGCTTCAGCTTCTTTAAATATACCCGTAGTTTACTATGGCACACGTATTCCCATTACAATACTCTGCAAAGATATTTCAAAATAAATACTATTATTCTTTTTGGAAAATCTCTTTTTTTTTTTTTTTTTTCTCCCAGCCTAAACAGAGAACAACACAGTTTCCTGGTAGGAGTCAAATGTCTGTCATAATGGCAGTGCAGTGAAAGGTTACTTTTAGAAATACTTTCGTAAGGGCTTTTCCTGGTAGTACCCAAGATGAGTCAATTTCAGAAGTTTACACATGAAAGGTTCCAAGACACTGCTGACTACTGAGGCTCCTTGTGACTGTCCAGTTAATTTAGGTCTTGCTAGTATACCAGGCTGACTCCTGGTACACCTTGTCCCACGCATAGAACCACAGAGTAAAGCATCCTTTGGCGCCCCCGTATGCTAAATGAAAGGAATTGCGGAATTGCATTTATTTAAACTATTTTCACTGCGTGTATGAAGTCTAAAGAGTATCTGTGAATTAGAGGAATAAGAAACCTGTTTTTTCATAACTATACACCATTAATTTCTTTTAAAAATTTTGTTACAACGTAAACATATTCTTGTGTTGTTTGATACTATGATTCACGATTGAGTTAATACTTGGAAAATATTTGTGTGAAATTTGTATACATGTGTATGTATCAAATTCTCCTATTCGTATCAGAAGGAGAGTATTTTTGGAAAGATGCACGTAAAAGCATTTTGTTTATGACATCATTGCTAAAGGAAAATAGAGTCAGGAGGTCATGGCTTAATCAAAAGAGATAAGGTGCTTCATAATAAAGGTTAGGTCAATCATTAACAGCAATGACAGCACTTACAAGGCACATTCCATGTGCCAGGCGTGATCTCATCACTTTTTGTGCATTATATCCCTTCTCTGTGAGGTAGGTATTAATCACTATCTCTATTTTTAAAACCAGGAAGTGAAGGCATAGAGAGATTTAGTAACTTGAAGGTCACACTTAGTAAGTAGCAAGCCAAGATTTGAACTTTGATCTAACATTTTGGCTCAGAGTCCATAGTCATTAGATATTACAGTCTCTAACTTAACATAGCAGAAGTAGAAGTAATAGCTTTCATTTATTGAGCAATTACTGTGTGGGGTAAGTGTCTCATGTGCTTCATCTTATTTAATCATTACACTAATTTTATGAAGGAAGTGTTGATTATCTCATTTTAGAAATCAGGAACCTAGTCTTAAGGAAGTACCATGTCCAAAATCACACGCCTGTTCCATAGCTGAATCTAGATCTATCTGATTTCAGATTCCCAATTCTTAATTTTTTCATGGGGGGTTACTTGGGTTTGAACTCAGGGGTGCTCAACCACTGAGCCACATCCCCAGCCCTATTTTTGTATTTTATTTAGTGATGGGGGCTCACTGAGTTGCTTAATGCCTTGCCATTGCTGAAGATGTCTTTTGAACTCTCTATCCTCCTGCTTCAGCCTCCTAAACTGCTGGGATTACAGGCGTGTGCCATCGCACCTGGCTCCCAATTTTTAATCACATAGCATGTGACCTTTTAAAGCATAACCTAGGGCTGGGACTGCAGCTCACGCACTTGCCTTGCACATGTGAAGCACTGGGTTTGAGCCTCAGCACCACATAAAATTAAATAAATAAAGATTGTGTCCACATACAACTAAAAAAAATGTTAAAAAAAATAAAGCATAACCTAATAACTATGTGATGAGAATAAAAAAGTTACTAAATCTTTAATCTGAAATGCTTGAGACTGGAAATATTTCAGATTTCAGATGGGGAGAGGGCTTGGAATATTTGCACTTGCATAATGAAACAGTTTTGGGATGGAACCCAAATCTAAATATGAAATTCATTTATATTTCATATATGCCTTATACACATAACCTGAGGGTAATTTTATACAATATTTTAATGCACCCGTGTTTGACTGAAACTTTTCACATGAGGTTTGGTGTGCAATTTTCTGCTTGTGGCATCACATGAACGCTCAAAAGTTTAAGAGTTTGAGCATTTGGATTTCTGACTTTTGAATTAGGGATGCTTAACCTGTATAGTAAAACAGTGGTTGAAATAGACGAAATTCACCTCCATAAGCCCTCACTTTTCAAAATGAACCTTGACTGTTTTAATGGAACTCTTTCTGTAATACAGTACATATTTCTTGCCCTTTTCAGGAAAAACAATTTTTTCTTGATCTTTATGGGAAATCATTATATACTTTGGTGTTATACAATGCTACAATGCCCTACTGAAAATGTTAGTACCTTTTGTGCACAAAGTGGGTCCAAAGTGTCCTATCTTTTGATGTGTTGCACCTGTTTTTTTCAAATTTTCATTCTGGCCTCCGGACGCCAGACTGTTATTTCTGGTTGTTCCTGACACTAACCCATCTCTCACCTCTCATATCAACATGGTGGAAATAACTAAGATGGAAAAACAAAAAAACAAAAACAAACTAAGATAAATAAGAGAGCTGAGAAAAATGGGAATGACCTAAGAAGAAAGAGTCACTTTAAAAGAGTGTATGAGCTTCTTTCCTATGGGTTAAAGGTAGGGGACCTAGTAAACAAGCTGTGTTGGATCTATCTAAATTCTTTGGATAATTTTTTTGCGTACTGCCTTTCTTATCTGTATTCACGATACCTGAAATAGCTGGATAGCAGGATTCTGAAAGGATGAGCATTTATCAAATAAGGGACTGAAATGGCTGCTTTGACTTCATGACTAATTATGGATATGTAATATTTAAGTCTGTTCACATGTTTAATTTAGGAATTGTAAAACCATTTTCTTTAGAGATTTGAACATGGGCATTTATCTCCTATTTAAGCCATAATCACTGTACTTCCACTTCCTTTTCAAGAGTGGTTGAAAACTGCTCTCTGCTCTCAGCAGCCTGGTGCTAGTCTGCCCTGTAGCTGTGCTGTCTGTGTAGCAGGACTTGTATCGTGCTCGGCTGCTACTCAGTGGTCACCTATTTTGTGCCATTTGTAACTTTTATCCCTGGTGCCACAGCCAGATATCTTTCCATTCTGAGGACATTTCAGGTGACAAAGGTGACCTCAATGAAGCATAGGGTGGCATAGGACACGAAGGCTCCCACTGGGGACGAGGGAGGGGGCGATCAGGACTGGTGATCTAGGTTGGAAACAGGACCTTGATTGTTTCAGGGAGTGGTTGGCCCCTGAGCAGCCTGGGACCAGGCGGCAGTACTTTTCTCAGGTCTCTTGCTGTAGGCAGGGCTGTTTCAAATAAGCAGCCAGACCCAGGGGAACAGGGCTTGAGTCTTCTGCACAACTAGGGCTGCTGGTTTCCCAACCCAGTACCCCACATTTGTCTGTAGTCTTTTCTGTAGAAATGACAGTTAAGTTTTTTTTTATGACTGTAGTTAATTTAGGAGGGAAACAATTTATTGAAATGTGTTAAATCATTATTGAAGATCTACAGGCTGGTTTTCACAAAGCAGCCAGAGCAATGTAAAACCATTACAAGACATTTCAAGTCTCTTCAAGTCTCTCCTCACTAAAAAAATTTTTTTTAAACCTTTCCTTTTATTTTATTTATTTATTTATTTATTTATTTATTTGGAACCAGGGATTGAACTCAGGGACACTCGGCCACTGAGCCACACCCCCAGCCCTATTTTGTATTTTATTTAGAGACAGGGTCTCACTGAGTTGCGTAGGGCCTCACTAAGTTGCTGAGGCTGGCTTTGAACTCGCGATCCTCCTGACTCAGCCTCCCAAGTCGCTTGGATTACAGGCGTGCGCCACCACGCCCAGCAAAACTTTTCAACATAATTGAATAAAGTCCTTCCAGGCCCTGCACATTCTGGTCTTGGCTACCTAACCTCACCTCTGCAGCCCTCCTCTCAGTCTGCGGCAGGTACTCTTCCTCCCTATTATGGTTCTGAGCACCAAGCACTTTTCTACCTCAGGCCCTTGAACTTCTCTCACATGCTGTGTTAGTCAGCTTTTGGTCACCGTGACAAAATACTTGAGAAAACCAACTTCAAGGAGAGAAGATTTATTTTGGTTTTAGAGTTTTAAGTCCTCGGTCGGCTGGCTCCATTGCTTTTAGGCCCGTGGCAAGGCAGAAATATGGCAGAAAGGCATGCTGGACGAAAGCCTCTCACCTCATGGCAGCCAGGAAACAGAGGTGGGGAGAGTCGGGTGGGGGGAGTTAGAGAGAGAGACAGAGAGAGACTGACCATGCTGGGGACAAGATATAGTTCCCAAGGGCATGCCTCCCTCCCTTCAACAAGGTCCCACCTACTACAGTTTCCACCACATCCCAATAGTCCAATCAGCTGTGAATACATCAGTGTAATCCACTGGTGAGTTTGGAGCCCTGAAGATCCAATCATTTTCCCAAAGCCCACCTCTGAAGATTGCTGCACTGGGGACCAAGCCTTCAACACATGGGATTTTGGTGGACATTCTCCATCCAAACCAGAATACCTGCCTAAGAAGCTCTTTGCCAGCATTTTGTGGAGTTCACCTGCTCAGTCTATGTAGGTACTTTTACTTGTTCACCATCTCTTTCTTCAACTAGAATGTCGACTGCCTGATGGCAGGACTTCACTGCCGCATCTCCAGGCTTTCAAGGTTATTGGTAGCTCCAAGAACTAAAGTGGCAGAACTGAAAGTGATCTCTCCATGGCATTGGAATTAAAGAGCTGAATGGAATGTTAATTTTTTTCTAAAAAGCATTAAAGAGGAAAGAAAAAAAAAGCAGTGAACAATTATGGTGCTGAGATCTAGTAAGAGGGTGGGAGCTCAGAATGTGAATACAACCATTTGATTACTTTTCTGATTTAGAAGAGGCAGTAATAAGGCTGAGCTAGGAGCGTCAGATCCAAATCTAGGGCACAGAAAGGATGTGTGTCCTGCTAAATAACACCTGCCCCTACTTCTTGGATTGCAATTATAGCTTGAAAATGAACTGGAAGTAAACCATTTGTTTCTGGTCCTATGGCAGCTTGGAAAATTCCAAACAAAGTGATCTGATGGCTAGTGCCTCCAGGAGCCTTAAAGGGAGTAAATGAAAATTACACCTGTGTTATGGAGTGCAACTTAAGAACAGACCATTCACCACTGAGAGTCCAAATTTGAGAGTCTTTATTAAGCTGGTTGGCTGAGTGTCTCACGGAATGCCCCAAAAATGGCTATTGGGAGAACAAGCCCTGACCACAGGGTTGCAGTGGTTTTTATACCCCAAATCACATCAATCATAAGTGTCTTTTGCTATGATTCAAAATTACAGACTTACATCATGAAATCATCAGCAGAGGAGGGAGTGGATCAAAATATTCTTACTTAGGTATAGGCTAAAGAATGGTCACTAACTTCTAGACAATCTGTTGACATGGTACATTAGTTAAGAAAAAGAGAAAAATTTTTTATCATATAAGAATTGTCATTTTGCATTGTTAAACATGTCATGCTAAGTAACTGAGGCAGGTACTGAGGCGGGGTGTTCCATGGGAGAAGCATTTCCTACATAACATGGAGTCTCAGAGCAAAATGGAATCTGTTATTGCCCATATAGCCTGGCCTATAACATTTCCATGGAGCCAAATCTGTCAGTCTGTCACAATCTGAAGGATTATGATGCTACTATTGCCCTTAAATTTTCCTTATAAATAAAATTTTAACTAACATTAGACTTTATAAGTTAAAGATACATTTTGGAGGTTCTAGGGTAATCACTAATAAAAGAAATCTAAAAGAATGTATATCTTTCAAACAAACAGGGAAAATAGCATAAAAACAAGATGAATCAAAACCAAGAAATTACTACACAAGAAGGCAAAAGAAGAGAGCAAGAAAAAGGAACATAGAGTCAGCACATAGAGTTTGCAGTAGGATGGTAAACGTAATACATGAATAATAAATGGATTAAATGGTCTAGTTAAAAATCTGTGTGTATGATTGGAGATACACATATATGCATATTATACATATTTATAATGTATGTAATTTCTCAAGCAATATAGCTAAAGTATAGATATAAGATACAGAAAAACTGAAGGTAACACACTAATCCCTCCCCTCTCCCCAGTTTGTTTTAAAATGGGAGCAACTGTGTGTGTGTGTGTGTGTGTGTGTGTGTGTGTGTGTATTTTTAGCTGGGGATTGAATACAGGGGCACTCTACCACTGAGCCACATCCCAGCCCTTTTTATTTTTTATTTTGAGATAGAGTCTCACTAAGTTGCTTAGGGTCTCACTAAATTGCTGAGACTGGCCTTGAACTTGAAATCTTCCTGCCTCACCATCTGAATTGCTGGGATTACAGGCATATGTCATTGTGCCTGGCTACAGCTATGTATTAATATCAGATAAAAAAGAATTTAGGAAGAGAACATTGATAGAGTTAAAGGACTGTACTTCATAATGGTAAAAAGATTAAACTCACCAAAGAAGATAAGGCAGTTCTGTATGTGTATATGTGCATTTTTTTTTTCAGTACTGGGGATCAAATCCAGAGCACTGTGCATGCTAGGCAAGTGCTCTACCACTGAGCTACATCTCAAGCCCTTTGTGTGTTTTTAATATGATGATGTCAATGTGTATAGAGCAAACCCAGGCAAAACTACAAGGAGAAACAAACTCATCATCATAGAAAAGGTTTCAATGCATGTTTTTCACTCAGTAATAAAGCAAGAACAATTAACACATTTAACTAAATAGACATATCTACAGTACTGCATTGAGTATTGCACATTGAACATGCTTTCTGAAGTCATGGAGAATATTTACAAAATCAACAATATACACAATAAAAGTCTTAACAAATTAAAGAGAACTGAAATCATGTAGAATATATTCTCTAGTACAATATATTTATACTAGAAATTAATAACAAAAGATAAATTTAGAAAATCTGCATTTGTTTAGAATTTAGTAAGCATGCTTCTTACAAGGGAACCTACAAAATAATTTTACCTGAATACTATTGAAAATGCTACAAATTAAATATATTAAGATTTTGGTTAGATCAATACCTAGCAGAAATTTCATTGCCTTGAGTGTATATAAAAAGAAAGGGAAAGGGGAGGTACTGAATTTTTTTTAGTCATACATCAATCTCAGGAAGTTAGAAAACATTAGAAAAATGAATTCACAGAAACTGAAATGGTAGAAATTAAATGGATGAGAACTTAATGATATAGAAAACAAATATTTAATAGAAAAGATTAACAAGGCAAAAGGTAGTTTTTAGAAAACTAATACAATCAATTAACTTCTGATGGGATTTATCAAGAGAAAGAGAAAAGGAGCAAATAACCAATATTGGGAATGAAAAACTGCCAGTCATGCTAGCATTAAAAAGATTATAAGAAAATAATAACCTTATGTTATAAAATTGAAAATTTTGCTGAAATGTTCAGATTTCTAGAAAAACAGCAAATTTACCAAGACAAAAACACACAAAATAGAAAATTCAAATAATTCTATAAAGAAATGAAATCCTGAAATTAAAGCTCTTCCTAAAAAAGAAGATTCTAAATCTGATTGACTTAATTGGAGGGTTCTACCAAACAATTAAGGGAAAAAAAATGCCAGTATACTATGGGATCTTTCCTGGTATAGAAGAAAGAGGCACACTATAATAGTTAGTTTTCTGTCACTACAACAGAATACCTTAGAAAATTAACTTATAAAGAGAAAATGCTTACTCACAGTTTTGGAGGCTCCAATCCATGATGGATTGGCTCCTTTGCTTTTAGGCCTATGGCAAGGCAGTACATCATGGTTGGACCACATGGGAGAGCAAAGCCACTCATCATGAACCAGAAAACCAAAGAGAAAGAGTAAAAGGAGCCTGGGGTTCCACAGTTCTCTTCAAGGGCATGCCCTAATGACCTAAGAACCTTCCAGACGAACCTTCCTCTTGAAGGTTCTACCCCCTCCCAATAGTGCCACCTTGGAGATCAAGTCTTTAACACATGGACTTTTGGAAGTCACTTAAGATGCAATCTATAGCATAAACTTTCCAATTAATTTTAGAAAACTAACATAACCTTGTACTAATATCTAATGTGGGCAGAACACACACAAAAAGGAAAACTTAGACTGTTTTCACTTACGGATATAGTTGTAAGACTGCTAATAAAATATTGACAAACTAAATCCAACAATATATACAAAAATAAAAATGTAGCTTGACATTGAGTTAATAAATGTGAATATTCGTATTGAAAGGGAGTCAGTTTTCATTACTATAATGAAATACCTAAAGATAATCAGCTTAAAAACGAGGGGTAGTTTATTTTGGCTCATGGTTTTAAAGGTTTCAGTCCATGGTTGGTTGGCCCCTTGCTTTTGAGTCAATTGTAAGACAGCGCATCATGGTAGGAATACATGGTGGAGAGACCTATTTACCTCATGGTGGCCAGGAAGCAAAAAAGAGAGGAAGAGATTGGGTTTCTAATATCCCCTTGAAGGATATATCTCTAATGGCTGGAAGATCTCCTCTCCTGGTAGGTTCCACCTCTTAAGGTTCCACCACCTAAAGATTCCTAATAGTTCCACAGGCTGGGGACTAAGCCTTTAACACATGGTCCACTTGGGGACACTTATCCAAACCATAATACAGATGATATTAGATAAATCATATAATCAATTGATCAGTAAAATATGCGATGAAATCCAACATTTGTCCCTAATTAAGAAAAGTATTTTTGAAAATTAGGATTAGAAAAGAACATTTTTAGGATAAAAAGTATCTAAAACAAAACAAGAACTAATGAAATGTTGAAACCTTCTCTTTTAGATCAGGGTGTTTATCGTGTTTTTAATTTTCTATAGCTTATGATGTGTTGATCTCTTGAAAATCTTACTGGCTGTGGAGAGTCTGTCCTCACTGAGCTGGCAAGTTCCTAAAATTAGTAGACAAAAGACAACTGGCTGAATGTGGGCGTGTGCACTAGTAGTTCTCAGCTACTTTGGAGGTTGAGGCAGGAGGATAATTTGAGTCTGGGAGTTTGAGGTCAGCCTGGGCAACAAACAGATCCTGTTTCGAAAAAAAAAAAAAAGACAACTTAATTGAGAATATGGTTTTATATGTAAGTCAAACACCCCTGGGTTAGTTAGCCTTTCATCACTGAAACAAAATACCTGATATGATCAACTTAAATAAGGGAAAGGTTTATTTGGGTTCATGGTTTCTGAGGTTTCAGCCCATGTTGCCTTGGCTGTGGTAGCACAGTACCTCAGAGTAGCTGTGCATGGCAGAGGACTGTTCATCTCAGGGCAGCCAGGAGAGAGGAGAGAAAAGGGGGCTAGGGTCCCAGTATACCCTCCAGAGGCACTCTCACAGTGACCTGGCTTCCTCCCCTAAGGTCCTAACTTCCTAAAAATTCCACCACTCCCAACGGTGGCACAGGCTGGGGACCAAGCCTTCCTTGATTTTTCTGAGACTCAGCTAAAATTATTAATGGAAATATAATAGTAGGCATCTTTGTATTTTCCTATTGTCTCATTTGTACAATCATTTACAAATGTCTCATTTGTAAAATCTCATGGGATTTTAATTTATGAAGATAACAACACAGAGAGGTTAAGGCCATTGAAAGAATAGATCCACCAGAAGGGAACATATCATGTCACCTAGAACCACTGAGGAGCACCAGGTTTGGTCAGGGACAGAGGCTCCTTTATCTAACTCTCACATGTCACGAGCATACTTCCCTGGCTTCAACGTTCTTAGAGCCAGGTACCAGGAAAGTAAGTAGCGCCCTGTAGCTCAAAGTCAGTTATTCACTATTCAAAGGAACCAATCTTTTTGGGGGGCAGTGCTGGGGGTTCAGCACAGAGCTTCATGCAGCTAAGCACGTGCTCCGCTACAGAACTATGCCCCCAACATAGCCAGTCTTCAACAGTTTCCTGTCCCCTGCCTGGTCTTTCCTGAGGAAATCCCTGTAAAGGCTCTGGCCTAGGTTTTAGGCTTACTCCTGCCTCTGTCCCTGACCAAACCTGGTGCTCCTCAGTGGTTCTAGGTGACATGATATGTTCCCTTCTGGTGGATCTATTCTTTCAATAGCCTTAACCTCTCTGTGTTGTTATCTTCATAAATTAAAATCCCATGAGATTTTACAAATGAGACATTTGTAAATGATTGTACAAATGAGACAATTAGGAAAATACAAAGATGCCTACTATTATATTTCCATTAATAATTTTAGCTGAGTCTCAGAAAAATCAGATAAAAAAGAGAAAGAAATGTGTATAATACTCTGTCAGGATTCCTGAGGAATTGATTCCAGAATTTCTTGATACCAAAATCTACAGATGTGTAAGTCCCTATGTAAAATGCCATAGTATTTTCATATAACTTACACACATCCTTATCTGTAGTTTAATTCTTCTTTTTTTCTTCCATTACTTTAAATCATCTTTAGATTACTTTTAATACCTGATACAATCTAAATTCTTTGTAGATAGTTGTATTGTTGAGGGGAAAAGAAAGTAGAAAGTCCGTACGTGTTCCGTATAGATGAAAATTTTTCTTTTGAATATTTTTGATCAGTGGTTGGTTGAATTCATGGAAGTGGAACTCATGCATATTGAAGGTCTGTGTAAGGATTAGAAAGAAAGAAATGAAGCATTCACTATTATTATTATTATTATTATTATTATTGAGAACTGGCAATGTGAAATAATAAACGGCAGCCTTTGAGCTAGAGTGTGCTACTGAGTAGTCTGGCACCTGGCCCTGGGAATGTTGAAGCCAAGGGAGATGTGCTTGGTAAGTGAGAAGGAGATAAAGGGAGTTGGTACTGTTTGAATCTTGAATGTCCTCCAAATGTTCAAGGGGTATAGTTCAGTGATAGAACACTCATCTAGCATGCATGAGGCACTGGGTTTGATCCCCAGCATGGAAAAAAGATTGGATTATGACAGAAAAAAATGCATTATTATAAAACCAATTTCAATAGTGGATACAAAATTAATACAAAAATTCTTTACATTTCTACATATCAGCAACCAATATTAGAAAATGAAGTAATATACCATTCAAAATAGCATAAGTCATATGTTTCAGTTTAAATCTAATAGAGTGTTGAGAATCTTTGTGAAGAAAACTGTAAAACTTGAAAGAAAATAAAGGCAACTTAAATATTTATGGATTTGATGACCCAATATTTAAAAAATGTTAATACTCTCCAAATTACTATAATATTTCACCTGTAATCCTAGTGAAAAGTAGCAATGCCATTTTTCTGTGTGTGTGAATGTAAAACTTGACAAGCTAATGCTAAATTTATATGGTAATGCACAGGGTTGGAAATAGCCAAGATACTTTTAATCAAGAAGACCAATGTGGGAAGACTTGCTTTATTTAATGCTAAGACTTAAAAGCATTAATAATTATAAAACATTGTTTTGGTTCAAAGATAGACAAAAAAATATAATAGAGTTGAAGCATTCATACAAGTGCTTATGAATTGATCATTGATTATAAGGGAAGCAATGCAGAGTATTAGGAAAAGGACTATCTTTTAAATAAAAGGCACAAAGACTGGTTTCTTGGAAAGGACAATACTCAAACATCTCTTAGTAACAGACTGGAAAAAGGCAGTTGCACTCAGCAAGAAAAGGAAATAAATGATTATGTTATTGTCTAGATTATTTGATTCCAATTAAGACCTGAGAAGAAATTATTCTGTGACTGGTTTAGAATTCAGGGGTAAAAACATCCTGGAACCATGTTATTTGATAAATTCTGTTTCTTGAATAAGGTTATAGTCGGGAAAAGAGTTGTTTTTCCAGAAGTCTAGCCAGCTACTTGGTGAAGCTAAACTTTAAGAATATCTGAGGAAAATATAAATGAACAGTTCTAAAAAAAAAAAGGGAGAAGGACAAATGAGCCATAAATGAAAGACAATGCAGAGGAGGCGAAGAGAAGGAATAGAAGGAGAAGGAGGGAGAAAAAGAAAAGAAAGAAAGGAACTGGATCCATAATGTTCATCACGACGAAAGTTAATTTTAGGTGGAAAGTAGAACTCAATGTCAAATGCAAAACAATGCACTTTTTAAAGAGAATCTAGGAGAATATGTTTAGCAAAGGATATTTTAAAATAAGGCACAGGGAAAAAAAGATGGTTAAAATTTACTACATGTGTCAGAAGACACACTAAGTCACAGTAAGAGAAGGAAAAGGAAAACCACAGAGAGGGAGGACACTCTTGAAACACATCTAATAGGGAAAGGGACACATTCCAAATGTAAGAAGACCTTTCACAATTCAATAGGGGAAAATAAGAAAGACACCCTAATGGAAAATGGAGAATTAGACAAAGTTCAAGCCAGAATATTCGAATGACCAATAAATATATGTAAAGGCATTTAGTAATTAAGATCATACACCTTAAAACAATTGATAGGTGCAGTTTCATACTGATCAGACTCAGTAAATTTAAAATTCTGACTATAAAAAGTTGATGGAGATGTGGAACAATGGAAACTTTCACATACCGCTGGTAGGGTGGGAGGTGGTGAATTTATGTACCTATTTTTGAAACTGTCATCATCCAGTAAAGTTGTAGATTTGTATATTTTATTACTAAAAAAATACTTCTCCTAAGACATTATCCTACAGAAATATGTGCTTATAGTTATCAGGAAAACATGTACAAGAATGTTTATAGAAGTATTGATTGAAAGAGCTTCAAATTAGAACAAACTAAATACTCACTAATAATGGAAGGGATAAATAAATTATGTCATATTCATAAAATGAAATACTATACAGCAAGAAAAAAGTGAAGGAACAACAGCCACAACATGGGCATAGATGAATTTTATGTACATAATTTGAGTGAAAGAAATTAGATGCAAAAAACCCCCCACATACTTAGAAATATTAGGTCAAAAATAGTATGAATGACTACTCAAAAATAGTCAAAACTAATTAGATAGGTTGAGAATTCATACTTGGATAGTAACACTATAAAGTAAAGCAGGGAAATGTTTACAGCATTCCTCCCTTATCCATGGGGGAACAGGTTCCAAGACCCACAGAGAATGCCTGGAGCTGCGAACAGTACTGAACCCTGTGTGTGCTATGCTTTCTCCCATGCATACGTACCTATAATTAATTTGTAAATTAGGTGTATTAAGAGATGAACAGTAATACTATTATAATGGAAGAATTATAACAATATACTATAATGAAACTTATGCAAATGTGGTCTTTGTCAAAATATCCTGTTGGACTATACCCATCCTTCCCTTGGTGATGTGGACTGACACGTTGCCAGGGTAATGAGGTGAGGCAAGGTGAATGTGAGATGCATGTGTCAGGCACTGTGATGGAGCAGTTGGGATACTGTGTAAGGTTTTCTCAAACACCGCCTCTGGGACCCCAACAATCCACATGATAACTGGGCTGGCTACCAAGTGACTCCTGGGTGGTTAGTGATCGCAGCACAGATATGCTGGACAAAGGGATGATTCATATCTCTGGTGGGACAGTGTAGGATTTCATCCTGCTATTCAGAAAGGTGCACAATTAAAAACTTGTGAATTGTTTATTTCTGGTATTTTCCATTTAATATTTTTGAATCACAGTTGACTGCAGTAGGTGGAAGGTGAATGGTGGAAGGTGAAATCTTGTCTAAGACAGGAGTCTATTGCATTGTCAAATTCAGAAGGGTTGTTAGGGCCAGAGTAAGTGGGTCACGGCATTCCTAGGACTTTTGCCCAGGTTCCAAAAGGTAGTAAGCTGCAAATATATTCCAGTCCACACCTCCATTGGTGATTACAATAATGTGACACCTTCAGTGGGTATTGAAAGGAATTCTCTTTTATTATAATGCAGTCATGAAATAAAATCTTAGGGGAATGATATTCAGGACAGGTAGAAGAGTGGAATTATTCTGGAGGATGCAGGATCCCATTTGGAAGGGCTGATGGCATCCAAAGAGGCTCTGTCCAGTTCAAGGATTCCATTTGATACAAAATGGAGTTATGGTGTTGGTGCCAAATAAAACTTGGTGCATTTCACAATTTCGCATCAGACTCATCTTGCATAGGAGGTAATCATGTAATCATTTGGCCTACATATTTTAGGATACTTTTTTTTTTTTTTTTGGTACTGGGGATTGAACTTAGGGGCACTCCACAACTGAGCCATATCCCGAGCCCTATTTTGTATTTTATTTAGACAGGGTCTCACTGAGTTGCTTAGGGCCTCACTAAGTTGCTGAGGCTGGCTTTGAACTTGTGATCTTCCTGTCTCAGTCTCCCAAGTGCTGGGATTACAGGCATGTGCCACTGCACCCGGCTATTTTAGGATACTTTTGATTCCAGATGTTTATATATTGTGCATATACCTGAATAGATAGGTGTCACTTCTGAACTATGTTTTAAATCTGTACATGTATTGTGTTTCTTGTCATATGATTTGTAGTCAAAATGATTTCATTAAATGTGTGTATAAAAAGGGTTTGTTTACATCCCTTGAATAATTTCCAAATAAATAAATTCACATTTGAGGAAAAAATCTTCGAGAGATCAGGGTATTCTGTTAGTTCAGAAATTTGGATCAATAGTCACCTCATCCCTGAGGATCATGGTCTGGTTTCTCCATGCAGAATAATTTCCCCAGTTGGAGGGGTGAAGCCTGAACACAGTGTGAGGGCTCCTAGCCACAAGAAATCACGGACATGAAATTTTTGAAACTGGGATGCAGGATGCAAGCTGCACACATGCTGCCCATAACCTAAAACTAAATAGAGGATTAAATCAAAGCTAATGACAACATCGATGGTAAATGAGTACTTAGAATAGTTTTTAGGTTATAAGTTTTGTAAAAGACATCTCATCAGTGTTGCTAAAATACCTAGTCTTTTCTTTTCTCCTTACTGATTTTTCTTCTTAATTCTCTCAAGGCCTATAATTTTCTGTGAGCCTCAGAACATATTGTAAGAAACAATGTGGTTTTACTTGGGGGCAGGTAGATAGGGGTGTGGCAGTGTGGATGTGGGAGGGAAAAATAGTATTCATCCTAATATGGTTACTGTTGTAGTTCAACTGAGAAGTGATGATGGAAATAGCGAGGACAGTAATAACGGCTTTAAATGTGATTTGGCAGCAATTTTATTTGTTGTGCCATAAAATGGCTGGCCCATGGCTGTATATGAAGATTTAGGAATAAACTTTGAAAGCATGCTCAGGAGGCATGCATGGTAATCCCATTATCTGATAACAGGATTTGTGCACATACCTCCCACATGCGGCACAAGTAACCCACCCTTTTAGTATTGCTGTGAAATGCAATTTGTGTGCAGATGAAAAGTTTACAGAACATGGGCCCATGCCACGATGCTCAACAAAGCCAGCGCGCTGTGTGGCAGGGTTTCTGAACCCGACCCCCGTCGCTCCTGTGGTCTCCCTCCTTATTGATTTCCAACCCTTGGCCAAGCTGGCTTTGTGGTGGTCCGCATCGACCCAGAAACTTTGAAAAATGAGCTAATCAAATTGGCACAGCAGAGATCCACCCTGAATTTCTAGGAGGTTTAGAGACATGCCACACACAGGAAGTCTGAGGAGATGACTGGTTCAAGCAGAGGGTGGCGGGATGTAAGTGTTAAGGAGGCAAAATGATCAGAAGTTTCATTAATTATTTTACAGAAATGTTCACAAGATAGGTAAAGCCCAAACCAGAGGCAAATGTTTGAGGGATTACAACATAGATTCTGCTTTTAAAATAAGGTCCTTCTATTCATATTTTAAGGCTTTGGTTCACATGGTCTGCCTTCCTTCATTTTTGATAGAGCTCACAATAACTGGCATAAATCTGCACATAAATATACCAAGAGCAACAGATGTTAGTGACAGAAGCTGCTGTGAAAATGTGGAAAAGAATACACTATTCTATTGCTTGCGAGGGAAGAAGCAAAGACTCACACCCTTATATTCCAGAAAAAAGATTAATTCACACATTGATATGTGAATTTGGTTCTTCCCAACCAACCAATAAAGAAGGGAAAGTTATTTTAATTGGATGTATTTATGTTAACCTTTGCTCATCATAAAATGTGATTGTGGTTTAAATAATGTATTTATTATTCAATATGCAATATATTTAGCAGTCATTACAGGGCAAAAAGATTTAGTTAGGAGAAAATACTAAATCCTAAGAACAGTGTGAAACTTGGGTATACAGACTGTGAGTGTCTGGTGGGAAAATATGCTATGCTAGGTCTTTTTTTTCCATATACATTTTGGAATTGAATTGTCTATTTCTACATAAACACCTGCTGCAAACTTGCTCAGGAATATGCTGAATATGTAGGTCTATTTGCAAGAAATTGATATCTGAATAGTATTGAGCATGCTACTGGTTGACTTCAGTATATTTATTTAGTTCTTTAATTTTTCTTAACAGCATTTTATACTTTTCAGATAACAACTTTTGCTCTATTTGTTGGACTTATCCCTGAATGTTTTGTTTATGATGGTCTTATAAAAATTTTGCTTTTATATTTCAGTTTCCAGTTCTTCACTGCTAATATATAGAATCACAACTTACCTTTTTAATAGTGATCTTATATCCTGCAACCTTGCAAAAATCATGATTTCTACATGTTTTGAAACCTACATGTTTGGAAATGTTATATTTTATTTACTGTTCAATAGCTTCCCAACCTTCCCCTTTAGTAGATTTTTTTCTCTTTCTAATTTTTTAGTTGTGCTTTTTAGTTATACATGACAGTAGAATGTATTTTGACTTATTGTACATGCATGGGGCATAACTTTCCATTCTTCTGGTGATGTGGAGTTACACTAGTCAGGTATCCATATATGAATGTGGGAAAGTTTTGTCTGATTCGTTCTCTTTAGTAGATTTTTTAGGATTTTTCAATGTAGAAAGTTGTGGCTTCCGTAAATAAAGAGAGACATTTCTTTATTTCCAAATATGTATGCCTTTTTTGTTTCTTGCTTTATTCTATGATCTCCTTTATGATGCAGAATAGAAACAGTGAGAGTGGACATCTTTGTCTTGTTCCTCACCTTTTTTTTGAAACTGGGGATTGAACTCAGGGGCACTCAACCACTGAGCCCCATCCCCAGCCCTATTTTGTATTTTATTTAGAGACAGGTTCTCACTGAGTTGCTTAGTACCTCACTTTTGCTGATGGCTGGCTTTGAACTTGCGATCCTCCTGTCTCAGCCTCTTCAGTCACTTGTGTGTGCCACTGCTCCTGGCTTGTTCCTGATCCTTCATGGAAAATATTCAGCCTTTTATCATTTAGTATGATTATTAATTGTAAATTTTTTTTTGTAGAAGTACTTTATCAATTTCTACTTTAGGACATTGGAAAAAGAAACCAAATTAGGTCCATAAGCAGAGTGAGGGGAAAAACTAAAGATGAGAAGAAAACAGTGAAATAGGAAACAGAAGCAATAGAGAAAAATCATTGAAATCAAAATCAGGTTATTTGAGGAGATCCTTAATATTGATAAACATCTAGCTAGAGTGAGGGAAAAAAAAAAGTGTGAGTGGTCAATATCAGGTATGGAAAAGGGGACATTACTACCAGCCCTACAGACATTAAAAGGATAAAAAACTGAACCTCACATACAACTTTAGGCACATAAATTTGGCAACTTAGGTGAAATGGGCCAATTCCTTGAGGATACAAAATTCAAAGTTCATGAAAGAAGAAACTAAAAACTTAAATATTCCTGTATATATTGATACTGTAGTGAAAGCCTTCTAATATGAAGTATTTTTTATTTGTTCTTATGTCACTTTTAGGTAAGTTATGTTTTCCAAGGAATTTGTCCATGTCATCTAAATTGTCAAATTTATTGGCATAAGTTATTCATTGCATCCTTTAAATTAATTTTAAGATATCAGTGGTATTTGTAGTAATATTTCCTCTTTTATTCCTGGATATCATAGTTTGTGTGTTCTATTTTCTATATTGCATATCTGTTTTTTGCTACATTCATTTTTGGTTTTATGTTTATTATTTTGTTATTTCAATTTTCTTCACATTATTTTGCTATCCTTTACCTAGCTCCTTGAGAATTAATGCTTAGATAATTGATTTTCAATCTCTTTTCTAATTTAAGTATTTAAGTATGTAAATGTCCCTTGTAAGTCTGGTTTTGTATGCAACCTATGTGTTTTGAAGTGTTACATTTTATTTATTGGTTTGTTGAAAATATTTTTAAATCACCTCTGTGATTTGTTCTTTAGCCCATGGGTAATTTAAATCTGTGCCGTTTAGTTCCTAAGCATATAGATATTTCCAACTAATCATTTTTGTTTTTTATTTCTAGTTATATCCCTCTGTAGTCAGAGAACATATTCTGATTTAACATTTTAAAATGTGTTAAGACTTGCTTTAAGGCAGAATAGATAACCAAATATTTTTGTAGAATTCTCTGGGTACAATTTGTATTCTGCTTTTGTGGGGGCAGTTTTCTATCCATGGTTACTAAATTCCATTTGTTAATCATGTACATGAAATAGTATATATCTTTACTGATTTTTTCCTTTTGTCTGTCTATCAGTAACAAGACAAATATTTTAAAAATCTCTTACTGATTGTATCTTTTTTTCTCTTCTTAATTCTGTCCCTTTTTGCTTTAAAAAAAATTCTGAGGTTCCCTTATTAGGTAATAACATTTTAATTGATCATATCTTTCTGGTGACTGTCCTTTACCTCATGGTGGAATGTTCTATTTTCAATAATTATTTTAAGTTCAATTTTATCTGATGGAGCATATTCCAAACATGTCACTCTTTAAAGACACAGAATGAATGAAAGTAAAAACATGGAAAAAGATACACAGCTTTCTTTTGGTTAGTATTAACTTGACAAGTTTCCCCATTCTTTCACTTTTCAATCATTTTGTACCTTTTATTAAGGTTGTCTTTTATAATAACACATATGTGTGTTTGAAAATTCAGCCTGACAATCTTTGTTTTTAAATTGGAAGCATTTCATCTCTTTACATTTAATGAAATTACTGATAGAATTGGATTTGTGCTCACCCTCTTATTATATAGCTTTCCATTTTTCTCATCTGTTCAGTTTGTTTTACTTTTATCTTGCCTGTTAAAAAACTAGTCTTTATTTTTAGAACACTTTTTGATTTCAGAAAAACTGAGCAGATGGTACAGAGTTCCTCTATAGTCAGCCCCTGGCCCTAGATTCCCCTATTGTTAGCATCATATATTAGTGTTATATTTGGTATAATTAATGATCAGTATTGATATGTTATTACTGAATTCCATAGGTTATTAAAGTATACTTAGTTTTTGTTTAATGTCATTTTTCTGTTTCAGGATCTCTTCCAAGATACCTAACCACAGTTTTCATGTTCCTTTATTTCTCTGGATATTCCCTGTAGTTTTTTTTTTATTTTTATTTTTTTTGTGCTGGAGCCTGAACCCAGGGCTTTGTGCACACACAGCAAGCACTCTACCAACTGAGCTATATCCCTAGCCTGATATTCCCTGTTTTTAATGACCTCAGCAATTTTAAGTCATACCATTCAGATATAGTATGGATGCCCCTCTATTGTGACTTACTGTATTTTTTTTTTTATGATTAGGCTGGTGAGAAAGCGGTCTCCTACCATTTGCTGCCCATTAGCTTAAGGGAAAAGATCATAGAAGAAAAGTGCCACTGTTGTGATATCAAGTACTATCAATATGATTTATGTCTGTTAAAGTTGACCTTGCTCTCCTGGTTGAGGTAGTATTTGTTAAGTTTCTACACCATAAAAATATTCTTCTCTCACCTCCTTTCTGTGCTTCCTGTACTGTATTCTTTGAAAAAAGTTTCTTATACATAGACTTTGAGAGTGGGGAATAGTGCTCCTCTTCCTTTTAGTTGGAATGCCTATATAATTTATTTGGAATTCTTTTGTACTGGACATTTGTTTCTTTTTGCCTATATTAATTTATTCATTGGTTTATTCATGTCAGTATGAATTGATATTTCTGGACTACAATATGATATTACTTTATTTATTTTTTTGCTTAAACTGCTCTAGCTTTGGCCATTGAGAGCTCTTTCAGTTGATTCCTATGTCCTTTTGAAATGTTCCCATCAGTGTGTGTACACGTGTTTGTGTGTTTGAGCTCTTTCTGGCATTTACAGGTTGCTCCAGGTTTATCTTGTATATATGCTGTCCCTGTTCCAGTCAGTCATTTCTTTGAGGTGTCCCAGTTCTTTTTATTTTACTGGGGGATGATATTAAAAATCGAGATCTGGGGATGAGGAGTGTTAATTGCTTCTAGGATTTTGTTTCTGTTAGGCCTTCTCAGTTTACAGAGTGGAGAAGTAAACGTGTATATATTAACTCATGTGTATGCACATATTGATAAACATTTCTGTAAGTAACCATCTGTATCTGTGTTAATTACTACGAGTTCTAACTGTATCTCTCATTCTAGCCATTACTACATGCATCATTCTGGTGTCTTCTCCTTCCTTAACTGTAAATTCCCACTTCGAAGTGAGAAAGCGGTCTCCTACCATTTGCTGCCCATTAGCTTAATCATTTAATTTCTGTACACATGTAGAGTAGGCTACTTAAGTTCACTTCCTTTTGCCTTCAGATGACATCAATTTCAAGAGAAGATCAAAAGTTTTAAATTTTAATGAAGTCCAATGTACTATTTTTTTCCTGTGCTTTTAGTATTGTATCTAATAGCATATTGCTCAACCCCAGGCCACCTATATTTTCTCTTGTGTTATCTTCTAGTGTTTTAGTTTTGTTTTACATTTAGGTCTGTGATCTACTTTGAGTCAATTTTTTTGAAAGGTGCAAAGTGTATCTAGAGTTTTTTTCTTTGTTTCTTTATTTCTTTCTTTTTGCATATAATTTCTCATTGTTCCAGGACTACTTTTTGAAAAGACTGCCCTTTCTCCACTGAGTTGCCTTTTCTCATTTGTCAAAGACCTTACCTTTGATTCAGTATTTTTGTTATTCCATTTCTCCCTTCATTAGTTTATTAGTAACGTATTCTTTTATTTTAGTGGTTACCCTAAAGAGAACAGCATTAAAAACACACACACACACAAACAACAGGAAAATGGGTAAGCTGAAATTTTCTAGCACACTCTAACAGAACACCTTTTGCAATTTCTTTCCTCTAACCTCCCTGAACCCAATGAACAAGTACAGATGGTATACTGTTCACAGGTGGTTTAACACTTCTAAAAACAGTGTTTCTCATCAGTTTTTAAAAGTGATTTAAGAAAACTTTTATTCTACTACTTCTACTTTTAAATGTATCAAGCACTTCTAAATATATTTAAGAAAGACCAGATATTCCATGAGAACTTGTTCACTATGCACACAGTACTAGTAAACAAATCTGTCCATGTAGCAATGGTTGTAATCTGAGTTATCGTCCAATATGGCCATTTTGTCCTTTAGCCTTTCCCTCTTCATTTCCTTCTATTTTCAGTCCAGTGGACAAGTACAGGCATATGACACTTAGAGATGGTTGAACAAATTCATATCCAGAAGTCATTTACAGAGGATGAGCTTTCCTATGAATTTCAACACAAAATGTACAAAATGTGCTAAGTTTACTAACTCCTTGGTCATACACTGGCTCTTTAACATCTAGAGATTAGATGTTGCAAAAATGGGACTTATTTGTCCATTATATACACTATATACACAGCAAAACAAAATGCACAAAACCTACAGAAAACTGATGTCTGAAAATGTCCAAGTATGAGCACACTAACTTACTACCTTTTGCTATTGCTTCCCTCCTTCCCTCCTCCACATCGCTGAGCACGTACAGACGGGGCTATAGTGCTCACAGAGGTGGCCTAACAGTTCCATTCCCAAAACACGATACTTCATATGAATCTTAATTTACAAAGTAATATTTTACTACCTCTATGTTTAACATACATCGAGCACTTCTAACACCTAGACAGAATAGATGTTTCAAGTAAGGACTAAATTTGTCCACCATACAGGACAGTCTTGAATAAACTACACACACATAACAATAGTTCTAATTTGGAAATGTCTTCAAAATATCAGCATTCTGGCCCTTCACTGACCCAGTGGACTACAGTGTTCAAATTTTCAGAAGACAATCCTACCTAGGAATTTTAACACTAAACATACAAAATTTGTTTACTAATTCTCCTTTTGTCATATGCTGGCAACCTCTTTAACACCTAGAAAGACGAGATGTAGATTAGGACTCATTTGTCCTTTGTATACACTATGTGCACAGCAAAGTAAAACAAAACACGTAGAAGAACGCGTTTTACTTGATTTACTGAATATCTACATTATTGGAATTTTTGCTATTTCCAATGCAAATGGTTCTCAAACTTACACGTGCATGAGAATTGTCTTAAGAATTGTTAAAGGACAGATTTCTCAGCCCTACCATCTGGGCTTCTGATCCAGTAGGTCTGACAATTTGCATTTCTAATAATTTCCTAAGTGATATTGATGATATTGACCATAGGATTACACTTTGGGAACAAGTGTCCTAAAAAAGAAGACTTTATTTACTTTTCTCTGACTTCTGTGCTATTGTTGTAATTTTCAATCTATCAATTATTTTCCTATAAGGCAATTTTGTTTTGTATAGTAAATATTCACTAATATTTAGCACATTTTATCCTCTTTATTATTATTCATTTCTTCGTGCACCTTTGTGCTTCCATCTGGGATCATGTGTCTTCCGTCTGAAGACTGCCTTTAAGCATTTTCCTTAAGGCAGGTCTGCTGGTGATGAATTCAGTCAATTTTTTGTATGTCTAAAACTACATTTGGCTTTATCCTTGAAGGATATTTTTGGTGAATATGAAATGCCACATTATTGGTGTTTTCTCTTAGCACATAATTTTCTGACTTTCATGGTTTCTGTTGAGGAGGTTGTTCAGTTCACTGTTGCTCCTCTGAAGATGGTGTCTTTTTATCTTTCTGGGTGCTTTAAAAATGTGCTCCTTGTCTTTGGTTTACAGCTGTTTTACTCTGATGTACTGGGTTATACTTTCCTTTGTACTTATTCTGATTTGAAGTTATAGGATTTCTTGAATGTATGGTTTGAATGAAGACTTACATTTAATTTATAATATTGTTCTTTAATTTTTTTACTGTATTATTGCCAGAGAATATTGTCTGTATGGTACTGATTCTTTTTTTTTTATTATTTACTTATTGATTCATTGAACACAAATGGAGTACAGCTATTGTTTCACTGGTTGTACACAAAGTAGAGTCACACCATCTGTGCGTTCATGCATGTACACAGGGCAATGGTATCTGTCACACATTGTTATTATTTTTACCCCCCACCCCGCCCCCGCCCCTCCCTTCCCTCTATTGTATCTATCCTTCCTCCATTCTTGCCACCCTTCCCCCCTGCATTATGGATCCTCATTCATTTATCAGAGAGACCATTCGGCCTTTGGATTTTTGGGATTGGCTGATCTCACTTAGCATAGCAGTCTCCAACATCATCCATTTACCTACAAATGCCATAATTTTATTCTTCTTTATGGCTGAGTAATATTCCATTGTGTATATATACCACAGTTTCTTTATCCATTCATCTACTGAAGGGCATCTAGGTTGATTCCATAATCTAGCTATTGTGAATTGAGCAGCTATGAACATTGATGTGGCTGCATCACTGTAGTAATCTGATTTTAAGTCCTTTGGGTATAGGCCAAGGAGTGGGATAACGGGGTCAAATAGTGGATCCATTCCAAGTTTTCTAAGGAATCTCCACACTGGGTACTGATTCTTTGAGATGTGTTCAGATGCACTTTATTGCTAAGTTTGAGAAAAATGTAAGTTCTCTAGTTAGTGGGTGTATAATTAAATATGTTTAATTATAACAGTCTTGTTACCTATGCTGTTTAAGTATTTCTTATCTGTATTCATTTGCTGTCTTCCAAACTCTCAATAATTTTTGGAAATGTATTGAGATGTCCTACATGATTTTGAGGCAATTTAATTATATGTACCCATGTTTAAAATTGTTGGAATCAAAGTGAATTGAAAATTTTGATCATTATGTAGTGCCTGTCTCTATTCCCAATAATGTTCTTTATCTTACATTCTATTTTATTTAATATTAATGTTGTGCTGTCATTATAAAAATATGTAGTGATCTCTGTGTTACTTTGGTATTCATCTGGTAATTCTTATTTTGTGTTCCTGTTTTGAATTTTCCACATTTTTATATTTTAGATGTGACTATTATAAACAGTATAGCTATATATTAAAAACTTGATTTTAAAAACTGGTGTTTTACTCATTTATATTTTTTGTGATTATTGATCTTTTTGTGATTTGGACTTGAACCTACCAAAATAAAGTTTGTCCTATGTCTTTCACTTTCTTTTCTTTTCTTTTCTTTTTTTTTTTTTTCTTTTTTTTGCGCTACTGGGAATTAAACCCAGGGGTGCTCAACTACTGAGCCACATTCCCAGCCCCCCCTTTTTTTTTGTAAAAAAAAATTTTGATACAAGATACAATGTCTTGCTAAGTTGTCTAGGGTCTCGCTGAGTTGCTGAGGCTGGTTTTGAACTTGTCATCCTCCTGCCTCAGCCTCCTGGGTCCCCAGGATTACAGGTGTGCACTGCCCTGCCCAGCCAGTCTTTCACTCTTGCTTCCTTGTTCCTCTTGCCTTTTAAAAATTAATTCAGTTTTTTTCTTGGTTAAATCTTTATCTTAATCACATGTTTCCCCTGCACTGGTTAAAATAGTATATGCTTTTTCTTTAAGTAATCAATGTTGACATTTTATCAGACATATTAAATTTAAGTTTAAAGTGAGTCAGTATGTAGAAACTCTCCTGAAGAATATAAGGATCTTAGAATACTATCCACTTCTGATTCAAAAGCTTGATCTTTACCATTTAAATGCTATAAATTAAATCTCCTCCTTCTCCTTTTTCACTTTTCCTCCTCATCCTTTTTGTTCTCTTTTTCATACATATTCTGTCATCTTAGAATCATTCACAGCATTACCAGTTTATTCTTTTTGCATTTCAGACTTTTCTTTTGCAACAACTTTCCTTCTTATGGAAGCACCTCTTTTAGAAGTTCTTATGCTGAAGATCTGTTGGTAGCAAACCCTAGGTTTTGTTTAATTGATCATGTCTAAAGAGAAATTTTTTATTATTTCTGAAAAGATGGTATTGCTGAATATATAATTTAAAATTAATTAATTTAAGTTAATTAAATAATACTTTAGAGTATTATTCCTCTTTTATTTTCTATTGTTACTATTGAGAGTCTCATCATTATTCCCTTTCTTTCAGGTTAATTTTAATTTCTTTTGTGGTCTACAATTTCACTACATTGCACATATTTGTGGATTTCAATTTATCTTGCTTGTTATATATTAACTTCTTGTGAATCAGTTTTGGGAAATTCTTTGTCATTTTCTTCTCAAATATTTCAGCTTCTCCATTATCTGTATTTCTTCTCTAGGACTCTGATTGGATGTATATTAAAACTTTGACCTTTAATTTCTCTTTCTTGCTGTCTATCTTAATATATGCCTCCTTTTTTCCCTATACTGGATCCTGTAGATTTCTTTCAGATATATCTTCCAGTTTATTAATTCCCTCTTTACCCACATCTAATCTGCAATTTAAGTCATCTGTTATCTTTTCAACAATTATATTTTTTATTTCTTATTGTTTATATCATTCAAATCTGCAAGATATTTTGATAGTTTCTTAATAAATTATTTTAAATTGTTTAAAAATCTGTAGGATTCAGAAATATACATCTTTAATTATTTGCAGTTTATAGGCAGCAATTTTGTATTATGTGTCTGACAATTCCAAATACAAATTCTGTTTATAGTGACTTGTAAGAATAGCGCCTTCTTTTCAAGTGTATTTTCTGTTTTTTTGTTCTGAGCTCATATTTCTTTCCTTTTGATCATTGGGAATTTTGTGGGAATACATTGGGGAAGGTTTTCTCCAGGAAATATTTATTTTTGCTTTGCTAGGAAACAGGGGAACTACTGCCTAGAATAATTTAGTGTCCTTTAGAAATCTGAGCTTAATATGGAACTTTCAGATTCAGTATGTGTACTTGCTTCTAACCCAAGATTTAATTCAGCTATATAGGTCTGCCATTGGCTTTTGTCTTTAGGTCAACCCATTTTCTCCTTTTTATTATTGCTTAC
This sequence comes from Glaucomys volans, assembly GCA_020662805.1. Lineage (NCBI taxonomy): Eukaryota > Metazoa > Chordata > Mammalia > Rodentia > Sciuridae > Glaucomys > Glaucomys volans. The sequence continues at coordinate 69,131 of JAJEJO010000460.1, read as the reverse complement.
TACCTTGCATTTAAAAATTTTGTTTTTGGAGGGAGTATGCTGAAGATTTTTTTTCCTTACAAATTTAGAAATGCAATAAAGGATAGGTTATTCAGAACTTTGTGTGTGTTGGGGGGGTAGGGGTCTTTCAGAAGAGTTAAGGTTTCTAAACTGCAGAAAGAAGAAATCTGAAACCCTTTTCTGGAATTTTTAAAAATAATGTTTAAAACACAACTAGTTCTTCAGATGAGTTTAAATAAGGTAATTCAGACAATGAAATGTATCTTACTCACCATGATCAAGCAGTGTTCCCTATAGTTCCAGTTTTGTGATCTCCTCATTCACTTTATCTTGCATGAGGAATGTAAACTTGCCATGGAAGGCTCGATTTAGAATGTTCAAATGAGCAATTATCTCTTAACACCAACACAAGTCATGCATACAATTTGGCAGATTGAAGATTATATACAGAAGAAACTTGAAGTTCCTTGCAAAACAAATAGAGCAGTGAGAACATTGCTGAGTGAAAGCCAATGAGCTCCATCTCTTTAAAAAGTTAAAAAAAAAATCAGTGACTTGACATTAATGAGACTGACAGTCTTTGAAACTTTAAAAAAATTTCTCTTAAACCTTGAACTATCCAGAGTATACAAAGCTTTTCTGCGAATACAGCAGCATGTAAAAATTTCTTTCAACGTGTAGGGTTGATTCTGTGGAAGATTCATGGCTATTTTTGAACCTATATTTAAAATTAAAAGGATTATATAAGATGGAATATTGCTGATACCTAAACTATAATTTCATTCTAAATAATAATGTTGGTGAAATAATGAGTTTAATGTACTAGTTGTATTTTCTACAATACATAGCATCTTGTTGTATGTGTCTCTCAATTCAGAAAACATGTTGAGCCAAGAAGAAGCTGTGGGTATCAGAACAAAGTGAGCTTGCTCTCAAAAACTACACTGCAGGTTCTTCAAGGGAGCCTAGTTGGTCTAGAGAGTTCAAAATTCTGAGCAAGACACTGATTTGCAGTTGTTTCTTGACAACGTACTTGGGTGCACATAGCTTTTATACCCATTCACCTTTAAAATGTCTCTTCAGTTCTCATAATGTGGATTATGTTCTTCTCTCTCTGGGTCTCAGTCATTTTCCTAGACACTGAAGAGGCCATGTCACATGTTTGCGAAGTTTCTTTTAGTACAGTATTTGATGTGGTAAATGGAGCCTAGGATACATGTTGGTACTTATCACAGTTCCCCTACTGACATACTAAACAAAAAGGAGGAAAAGTTCCTCCACAGTGGACCTAAATGAGTTCAAAACAAAATTTTGCTTCTTAAATACCGTCCAATTTAGAAATTATTTTCTTTTTGGAAAAATATATCTTTTCAGATGACTCAATGTTTTCAAATGTTGTTCCTTTTCAGAGAACACTGAATTTACCTCCTTCGAGCACCGTAATTGAATTGATAGTTCCATTAATCTACCTTCAGGATGAAGCCAGATACCTGGGAAGATGAGGAAGAAAAATGGAAAGAAGCTCTTTGGTGACACTGTTGGGGGCCTCTGGATCACCACTTGCTTGACATCTGAGCTTCATTTTCAGTTTATGAATCAATGTATTACTTTCATTCTGTAAGACCAATTAGGGCTTGGTTCCTTATGGTAAAAAGCACCCTAATGAAAATATTTCCTATATGAGATAATTTGAACAAATGACTTTAGATAAAGTTTTGTCACCTGTAATGAAAACCAAATTTCTGGGCCACACTTTCTCTGTTTTAAGAAAACCAAGTCTGCAGAACTCCAGATTTACAAATAAGAGTAAATTATTTGCATTTTAAAAGCAGTTCAAGAATTTTTATAGGAGGTTAACTACATGAGCCAGTTTCACTATTTAGTCAGTTTCTGCAGTAAATGAAAATGTGACTCAATACATACCTTTCTAGGAACATATCAGTTGTGTTAAGTGGAAGCATGCCTGTTCTGGACATCTGGTGGTACCTAATGTCATCTGTGTATGGAACATCTGAGGATCTAATAGTAAGCAACCTTTTGTGTCAGATATTTAAGATGACTTCAGGAGTTAGTTTGAAGCTTGTAAACACTCTGAGATTTGTAGTTAGACATATCTTGTCAAGCAAATAAGAGCAAATGACCAGGCAGCACATACATTGTTTCTGAGGAACATATTATGTGGTGCATTCATGGGGAACTGTGGCAAGTGCATAATAACCCTGTAGTTCATCATGTACTACAAGGGCACAGTGACCTTCTCCCTTGAACTTTAGGATTTCTGAGTAAGATAACCATATGTCCCTATTTTCCCAGGATAGTTCCAGTTTACATTGTCATAATTATTAATAACACTTTCTACCAGTTTCTGCTTATAAGGGACATCATTGAGGAATACCAGCACAGAGGGGCACACTGATTAAATTAAAATTGAGGAACAAAATATTAGAGGAAGGATGGAGTGGACTAGCATCTGGAAAACCAGGAGAGAGACTATAGTGATAATTATGTAGGGAGAACGTTTTGCTACTAAATATCTCATAAACAAAAATGGGATTTATTGTTTGGCAGTATTAAGGGGATATAATGAATTATTTTTAAAATTTTAAGAATAAAACAAATACTAACATAAGTTAAATAAACTCAGTGACGAGCCATTGTCATTACAGATCAATAATACAGGTTTCAGTTTCTTGGAAGCAGAGTAATCAACGTGGTTTCTGCATCATACCTCTCTTTTCCTTCTGAATCCAAACTCAGTTCTCAGTAGCCTCTGTAGCAGCCACACCAACTGTGGAAAGCTGGCACATGAGACAACACACATGGTGCTCCTTGCCAGTTCATTTTATCTGCTCCCAAGATGTCACAGTGGGGAGGAACACAACTGTGCATTTTGCAAGAAAATGTTTTACTCTCAGTTGGAGAGTTTGGGGAGAAGAGGAAGACAAACGGCTTCATTCATTGTTTTCAATAAATATTTTAAGTTTTAACAGAAGAAAGAGAGGTTCAACTCTTAAATGTTAACGGGAAAGTAACATCCGATTTTCTGGTGGGGAGAGAGGAGGAGAAGCAAGGCTCCTAAGAGAACTGCCTCAACCAACTCACCTTTAAGAAAGAAAAATTGTAGTGCCCAACTTCTTCCACAGAGGGGCACTCCAAGCTCAGCACTGAACACTCCACGGTATTGTTTTCAGTGACTAGTTGTGGATGGAACAAGAGCTTCCAATCTCTTCTCCATTCCTACTGGGGATTTTGAAGTGGATAGAATTAAAAGTACATTTGTAGGACTCCGGATGAATGAGGCAAAGCCATTTTAGTATCAATTCCTAATTATTTCACATTTACAAATATAACAAATGTGTTAAATTTGAAAAGAAACTTTCATCTAGATCTGTTTGGGTCTGCATCATACGAAAGATGGAATAATTTGGAGATGATAAAGTTCTCATTAAAGCTAAAATATGCCTTATCAGAAAATTATTGTAAACTTGTCTCAAACACTCGTGACTTCGTCTGAATATGAAATTCGGATTACATCTTGGGTAAACAACTTTAAATAAATATGTCTCCCCACATTTTCAGTATCTTCATCCTTGCGTCTGGGCCGAAAATCATTCCACGTATCTGAAGGCCCTGTAACATTCCCATCACCAGCAGAGGTGCCAGTTGGGACAGCATTGCATGCACGATGGGAGAAAAGTGTAAGGGGTGCTTCGTATAATTTATTCTTTACATTCCATAATGAAACTATCGAAGGGGCGACCTTTACCTTACCTATTTAATACATAAAGCCTTTGAAGACCAAAGGGCAGGGACGCTGGCGTAAAGGCCGCCCCGCATGCTGACTCCAGCTCCCAAGGCGAGGCGTGGCTGCCCGGTCCCATGGCGCGGAGCCCGCGCGTTGGCTCTGAGCTGGGCAGGGACGCAGGGGCCGCGCTCTCCACTTTACACTCAGCCCGGGCAAATGGAAAGGGCTAATTGGTTGCAACTGAACAGCGAGTTTGAAAGGAAGCATTCAAAGCCCAAGGGAGTAGAAGCCCAGATTGTGTAGCAGGCAGAGCTACGGGCTTTGAGGGTCCCCGGGGCGCAAGGGGAAGGGGCGGACCGCCGGGCCGCGCGGGCAGATGGATCCCGGGCTCCCGGGGCCCGCGCGCTGGGGGCGGCCGCCTCCGCATCTTCCCATTTGGTTCAAGTTTATTCTGAGCCACCGAAAGCTGGAACAGGAAATGCTCCGTCTTTCATGTCCACCGGTGGGTTTCAGACAGTTTTGCACCTCCCGGCGAGCACTGATTAGTCAGTTCAGTTCTGTCGCATTTGAAGTTCACCATTTATTATTAAAGAGAAGTGGCAGTGATTAGTTCCGAATGTTCAGAGAACGAAATGAATATTTACTAAATAAGAACGTTCCGCCATCAAGGGATGGCTCGAACAGGTTTCTGAAAACCGGGAGCGGTTTTCTGAAAACCCGAAGTGCCTCCCCCAGGCGGGAAGTGGCTTTGCGGGGCTTGGTGCGCTAGTCTGCCACCTGCGGCGGCGGTCAGCTGTGGACCTTAGCAAGTCAGGGCAGAAGGGAGGAAATAAAGGGTCCCGGGTGACACTCAGTGCCATGGGTTTTTGTTTTTTATTTTATTTGGTGCAGGAGATAGAACCCAGGGGCCACACTTGAGCGACATCCCCGGACCTCGCTGGGGTTTTAAACTTTTTTTTTTTTTTTTTTTTTTAATAAACTCTGTTTTATCTTATAAAGGCAGAGGTGAATGTCGAACTAAGTTTTGACCTTCCCTTTAAAATAATTTAAACAAGACAGTGGCATTTCGTTGCTCAATTAAGAGGACTGATGTGCCGCTTCTGGCATCAGGAGGATTTTCTTAGCCTTGCTGTGCTCCAAATGTACCCAAACTGTGATCTTTCAAAAGAGCATACTTATACAATTTCAAAAATTCATGTTAGCCATCATACATACATACATACATACATACAATTTTTGTCAATTAAAAAAATAAAACAAAAGCATATTTAGACAGTTTATTGACAACTAAAATATAAGATGGTATCCTTGTCAAAGCAGACTTGTTTATTTTAGAAACTTTTTCCTTAATTATTAGAATAATGCTTTTACTCTAGAAAATATAGAATTTACATGATCCACATATCAATATTATTCTGTTGCTATCTCCAGTTTAGTGTTGCATTTTTCTCTTAGTAATATTGTATTATGAGAATTTTCCAATGATATTAAATCCTTTTTTGAAAAAAATTTAGTGTCTGCATCAATTTATTTAACCTGTCACCAACTGTTGACCATTAAGGCAGTCTCTACCTTCCCCTATTGTAAATAGCACAATTAACATCCTTGTACACAAATCTGTTTGTATTCCACTAGTTAGTCCCTTATACCATTTTAATTTGAATTTCCTTGATTGTGAGTTGGATTTAATGTTATTCTGTAAACTCCGTCATACCAGGGCCATTTTTGCTCAATATCATGTACCTGGTGTTGGGTACAATGCTAACTAAGCATGTACTAAATGTATTGTTTGGATTTTTAAAAGTAGTAAGATATTTACATTTATTATTTTGTGAATTAATTTTTCATATTATTCATTTACTTATTGTGACAGTGTCTCTTTTTTGTGAATTTGTAAACCGTGTTTTACATAGTAAGAATTTAGCTTTTTGAGCTAGGAGTGTTTCTCAGTGGCAGAAGTCCTTGCCTAGCATGCAAAAGGCTTTGGGTTCGATCTCCAGCAGGACAAAAAAAAAAAAAAAAAAAAAAATCTATGATCTAAGAATTGAGGCATTTTCATATGTTACTTGGACATATTTGGATAGCACATTTTCCTTATTTACCAAATTTTTCCTTGAACTTGGATTTTTTGTCAGGATGTAATACATAAAGTCAAAAGGCATCTCAATCTCAGTTCTGGTCTGACAAACACTGACTCTTGAACCTGCTGCCCTACCAGTGAAAGATCTGTCAACTCATTTCTGGAACAACTACCCTCTTACTTTCTTCTTCATTATTACTAAAAATTCAAATAGAAAAAGAGTCTTTGATTTTTAAGTTTTCTCCATGTATCTCTTTCCAATCGAGCACACCTCTTCAGTATCCCACTTGGTGTTGGGAATCAGGAGATGGAAAAGGGATGCAATTTTAGATGCCCCTTGACTTACAATAGGTTTGCATGCTAATATATTCATTGTAAGTTGAAAATATCATACGTTAAAAAATGCATTTTATATACTTTACCTACGGAACAAATATCATAGCCTGGTCTAGACAATCTTAAATGTGCTTAGAACAATTATGTCAGCCTATAATTGAAGAAATCAGTTGGCAAAATCATCTAGCCCAAAGCCAGTTTTATAAAGTGTTGAATACCTCATGTAATTTATGGACTATAGTACTGAAAATGAAAAACAAAATGATCATATGGGCACACTTTCACACTGTTGGAAAAGTTGAAAAATTGTATGTTTAGCCATTACAAATCAGGGTTTGGCCTGTTTGTTTTCTTGCAGTACTGGGGATTGAATCCAGGGCCTCATGCTGTACCACTGAGTTACCGTATTGGATGCAGCAACAATTTAAAACTTTATAAGTATGGATAGTTTGCTAGTGTTCCAGAGCAGCCATAACAAAATACCAGACTGAGTGGCTTAAAAAACAGAAGTTTGTTTTCTCACTGTTGTAGGGTTGGAAGTCCAAAATAAAGGTGTTGGCAGGTTTGATTTCTTCTAAGGCCCCTTCCTAAGGAGGCAGATGGCCTCCTTGCTGTGTCCTCAGATGGTCTCTTCTCTCTTCATGCACATGTTTATGTCCAAACTTGTTCTTAAGAGGATACATTGTAAGATTGGATAAGGACCTATGTCCTAAGGATCTCATTTTAACTTAATTAACTCTTTAAAAACCTTACCTTCAAATACAATGATATTCTTAGATTAAGGTTTCTACATATGAATTTTGTGGGGACAGCCTATGAGGTATCTAATGGAGATAACAACAAAACCTTGCATTTCTTTGCAAATCTTTGTATAAATATTACCAGAAATAAAAGAATAGTATGGAAGCTGTTTCAGTCAGCATTTTCATTGCTGTGACCAAAAGACTTGACAAGAACAATTTTAGAATAGGCAAAGTTTATTTGGCTCACAATTTTAGAGATCTCAGTTCATAGTTGACCAACTCCATTGTTCTGGGCCCTAGGTGAGGCAGAGCATCATGGCAGAGTGGTGTGGTGGAGGAGAATAGCTCAGGACACAACCACTAACAAACATAGAGACTGCTTCGCTCACCAGGGTCAAAATATTAACCATAAAGGGACACTCCCAGTGACCCACCTCCTCCAGCTACACACTACCTGCCTACAGTTAACACCCAGTTACTCCATATTAGTCAGTGGATTTATCTACCGATTAGATTACAGCTCTCATAATCTAATCATTTCACTTCTAAATGTTCTTGCATTGTCTCACACACAAACTTTTGTGGGACATCTCACATCTAAACTACAACAGAAGCTAAAAACTGACTTAGAGCAATACCGCAGCATTTCAATCTCAACATTGGGCAAGATTTCACATTATGAATGCTCTTCTAAGGTTAGTCCTGAGGTCTAGCCATGGTAAGGAGATTGCTTCAAGTAGATTCTTTTGCTTACGTCGACACCAGTTTGGGTGGCTTCCGCTGTGCTTCACCTACTCTGATGCTGCTAACTTTGAGACTGAACGAAGAAGACCCTCAAGGGCTGGAGGTGCAGCTTAGTGGTAAAGCACTTGCTAAGCATGCCTGAGGCCCTGGGTTCCATCCCCAGAACCACAAACTCAAAAAGAAAAAGCCTCAGCGAAGCCTGAGCTGGTTTTTAGATATACTCGGAAGTGATAGATGGCACTGGAAATTGTTTAAAAATGAAGTTATTCAATTCAATAAATATTTAGCAATTACTTGCAAAATCATTTGTTTAGCTTTTGAAGATGGTAAAGGAGGGGTGAAAAAAGAGAGTGAGTGTCACCAGGTTCTGACTGATTTGCTAGCATTTATCCTTCAAAGCCCTTTCTGTTCCTGGAGTCTTCTTGGGTGACTCTAGTCACTACTGACTCTCTTCCATCTGCCTGCTTTTCAATCATTTACTTGTTTCATAAATATTTATTGAAGCCAAGTGTGTGCTGTGGATAAGTCGGGCATTGGTTTGTGCTTCATGGAGTTGGCTTTCAAGTACGAGGAAACACAACAAATAGGGACACAAGTAAATCTGGTGATTTCAGGTGGTGAAAGATACAGTGAAGAAAAAATTAGGGTGAGATGGCAGAGAGGGCAGGGCTGGGGTGAACGGCTGTTGACGTGGGATGGGCAGGGAAGGCTTTCCGCCATGGGGACATTCATCTTACTGAAGACCAGTGACTGGCTGATTCAGGGCAGGGGCTGGCCAGGACAGAGACCCTAGGGCAGGCACGAGCTTGTCTGACACAGCCATAGAGGGCAGGCCAGGGGTCTGGACACTAGGGTGGAAATGAGTGGCGGGAGGAGTCCACAGGGTCCAGCATGTCTACAATTTTGGGGCACTTTGGTGATGAGTGCCTCCCTCCAAAAGTGAAATGTGGACTCATGAAGAGATTGTAAACTCTGCAGTGGCATGTGACAAGCCCTGATTTATGTTTTTAAGCAATCACTCAGATTTCTATGTGGAGAATGGACAGAGGGTAGTGAGGAGTGTAGGCAAAGGGACCAACTTAGATTTTGGCATTTGATCATTTTCAAACTAATGCTCGGGGTGGGGGATCCCTCCATAGTGAATCACAAACCTCTTAAGGATAGGATCATGCCTTTTTCTCTTTGTTTCTCCTCCTCTTTCTTCTTTCTTTTTTGTTTTTTCACTCCTAGAGACTTCAACAGTGAGAGCAATATAAAGGGCTCAATCAAACTCTGCAGCTGGGTGTGGTGGTGGGCACCTGTGTCCAAGTGGCTCAGGAGACCAAGGCAGGAGGATTAGAAGTTCGAGGCCAGCCTCAGCAATTTAGTGAGACCCTAAGCAACTTAGCAAGACACTGTCTCTAAATAAAAAATAAAAAGAGCTGGGGATAGTTTTCAGTGGTCAAGTGCTCCTGGGTTCAATACCTGGTACCAAAAACAAACAAACAAACAAACAAACAAACAAACAAAAACTGCATGGATCTGGATGGTGGTACTCTGCAAATTCAAATTATTGCCATAACTTTTTGCATGGGGAATTGGCACAGTGTATTTGCCACATGCCTTGAATGTGTGAAATCAAATTCTTTTAGTGATTTCAGCTCCTTGGAAGAGGTAACTACAAAATGAATGAGGTGGTGTTTTCTTTATGTGCCTTAATATTCACTACAGTGAATATTTTCTCCTGGGGCTAGGGTTGTGTCTCAGTGGTTCAGTGCTTGCCTAGCATGTGTGAGGCACTGGGTTCGATTCTCAGTACTGCATGTATATAAATAAAAAATAAAGGCCCATCAACAACTAAAAAAAATTTAAATATTTTCTCCTTCTTGAAACTAGTCATTGTCGCATATTTAATACAGTAATTGAAAGGTTGGAGGCCTTTTGAGGTTATATGGAAACAGACAAGTCATTCATCATTTGAATTTTCTTTAATTTTTCAGTAGGAATGACTAACACCAGACCTAAGACCAAATACTCATTTTTTTTTTTTTTGTTAAGTTCCCACTTAGATCTCAATAAAGAAATACTCTTTCCCTGGTTGATACACTATATCTATCCTTCATTTTTGCATATTCTTTTCATATTGTGTAATTCTGAAGTCTCCTAATTCATTACCTAACCACAGAGGTGCTGTCTTAAGTTCTGGGATGTTTGTGATAATCACTGGTGATAATCACAGGTGAAGGCCAGAGAATAAGAGAAGTGGAGAAGCCACCGCTTGGACAAGGGAGGTGACAGGGAGGTGAGGAGCTCATGCAGCTGCTAGCAAAGTCGAAGGGGAGCATGAACATTTAGAATCAAGAATTGATGATCCCTGCCCAGCTGGCTTCGAGATTATGTCTGCTTTGGATCACAAAAGTAAACTTTTTTTCTCTAGTTTATCCAACACTTCTAATGCTAAGAGCACAGATTTTGCTTTTTATTGTGTGATGTTGGATAAGTTCTTCAGCTCATTAAGCTTCAGCGTCCAAAGCTGTAAAATGGGAATGATCATAGTACATTCCTCATGGTATCTCTTCAGGACTTATGAGATGGTACATTTGAAGTATATGGCATATTTTCAATGCTCAGTAAATATTTTTAGCAACACTTTCTTATTTTTGTAGTGATATCTTTTCATTATAAATGCAGACAAGCAAAAGGAATAAAATACAAATAAAATTATATGTAATCCCACCATCCAGAGATAATCTACTTCCAATCTTTATCTCTGGATGCATTCTTATCTCACAAATTTAATCTACCATATAGTATCTATTATTTACATTGTACATTATTGTATAATCTATAATATTACCATAACTAGCTGTAATAGAATTCCACTGTATAGATGTGCCACACTGTAGTTTATTCTGACAAATTATTTTTGACTTTGATGATTGTTTCCAATATTTCATTATTGCAGAGAGACCTGTAATAAATATTCTTATACAAACTTTTTTTGGTACACGTCCATAATAATTTCCTTAGATTCGATAACAGAAGTGGATCTGCTGGGTTGAATAATGTCTATATTTTTAAAGTTTTGAATCCTTACTGCCCAACCTGCCACTAGAAAAATGTTAAAATTCATATTTTAATCAGCAGAATGTGAAAGTATCTGTTGCTCTGAACCCTTATCAACAGTAGACATTAGTTTTTGAAATAGATTTTCATTCATTCACCTGATAGTTTCTGAGTGCACCTATGGTTTGGATGTTGATGTCTTCCAGAGGTGTGCCTTGGTCCTCAGTGTGGTGCTTTTAAGAGGTGGGGTCTAGTGGGAGGTCCTTAGGTCTCTGGGGGTGTACCTTAGAGAGAACTGTGGAACCCTGGCTGATTCCTCTCTTACTCTTTCCTTCCTGACTCATGAGGTGAGTGGTTTGTTCCAACATGTTCTTCTGTCATGATGTGCTGCCTTGTCAGAGGCCTAAAGCTCAGCTCTTTCCCTTCTTGGAAGTGAAACTTCCAAAACTGTGAGCCAAAATAAGTCTTTTTTCTTTATAAGTTAATTATCTCAGCTATTTTGTTATAGTAACTGGAAGCTGACTAATGCAAGTGCCTACCAGGCATTATTCTAGGCATTAGAAGAGCAATAAACAAAACAGATAAACAGATAAAAGAGATAAAAAAATCCCCCTGCTCTCATGAAGCTAACAGTATATTGGATGGTATAGTTGCCATAGAGGAAAATAAAGCAGAGCAGGAAGACTGGGTGTCTGGTTTGTGGAGTGGAGGGAGGTGCAATTTCACAAAGGGCATCAGGGAAAGCTTCACTGAGAGACTGGATTTGTGCCAAAACCTGAGTGAGGTGAGAAAGGTGGCCTTGCAGATCTCTAGCAGATGAACTTTCCAGGCAGAGGGAAGAACAAATGCCAATATCCTGAAACAGAAGCATTCCTGGCGTCTTTGAGAAATACCTAGGAGAACTGTAGATATGGAGTAAGATATGTAAGGAGAACAGAAGGCCAGCAGATCAGGGAGGTGACAGGGACTCAGATCATGTAGGGAATTTTGCATCATTATAAGGACTCTAACTTTCACCCTGTTTGAGACAGTGAGTCATAGGAGCATTTAGGGCAGAGAAGGGGGGTTAACTAATTTATGAGTACAAGGATCTGCTGTGTTAAGAAGGGATTGAAGGGAGACAAGGTGGACATTGCAGGGAGGCTGATTAGAAGACCATTGTAGTAGCCGCTTAATGATGGGGATATGTTCTGAGAAATGTTTCGTTAGGTGCCTTTGTCATTGAGAGAACATCACAGAGTGTACTTGTATAAATCAAGTCAACTCCGATGTCACTAGGTGAAAGAATCTTATGGGACCAGTTGTATTTGTGGCCTGCCATTGACTGAAATATTATTTGGTGCATATTGTAATTCAGAAGATGGCGTGTAGCTTTGACCAGGGTGGTAGCAGTGTAGTTGATAGAAAGTGTTCCAAGAGTAAGAGCAAGGAAATAGGATTTAATGGTGAGAAAAAAAGAGAAGTCAAAGTTTTTGACTTGAGTATCTTGGAAGGATGGTATTACCACCAAAGTGAGGAAGATGGCATGACGGACAGGTTTAGGGCAGGACTGGGAGCTCAGTGTAGACACGCTCCCTCGAAACCCCTGCTAGACATCACGTGGGGGAGTTTCATGGGGAGTTGAAGACATGAACCTGAAGTTCACAGAAGAGGTTCAGTCTGGAGGGAGTAGTGGTTTAGGGGGGCACAGGCAAGGCATAGAAAGAATTTTCTTTCTTACCATGTGATAGATTATAGTGTTTTTGATGGGAATGATCCAATAGAGAAGAAAAATTGGCAATGCTGAGGAGGGGAGAATCATTGGAATGATGCAATCAAGTAGGGAAGAAGGAATGAGATCTAGATCACAAAGGTCGCCTTTAGATGGGAATGCAAACAAATCATCGAGTCACAGGAAGGTCAGCAGAATGGATACAGGGGCACACAGGCACGTGGCTGTATTCCATGGCAGAACTTTGCAGAAGTTCTCTTTAATTTGTTTCTAGTTTCTCAGGGAAATAACAAGCAAGAAAGATTGTCAATTAAAAGTGAAGAGAGGTGGAGAGACTCACTGAGGTACATTGACAGCGTGTTACCTGTGTGGCAATGTGGGGCATGGGTTGGTAGAGTGACATCAACCTGAAGAGCCATTGTGCTCTGGAGAGATGCTGAGGATTGGGACAGGGAGGTGCTGCTAGGCATGAGAGAATGCCCAGATGCTAGGTGTGCTTTGGAGATAGGAACTTGCTTGGATTGGCGGTGGGAGGGAGAGAACGGGAGGGATCAAGAATAACACTGTTTTGAAAAACATCCTAAAGAGGAAATACATTGTCATTGCTTCCACTATATTGAGATGAAAAGTCTTGGAGCTTTTCCTGTTTTGGCTCAAACATCTAAAGTTCACTATGGCTCTTTTCTTGTCTAAAAATCCCTCCTAACATTCTGGTGATCTTTGATTGTTAACATAGTGTGCTTACAAAGCAGCACAAGTTTTGATTTGAGATGTTGCTGGCCATCACTGGACTCTGCAAGTGAGTAGTATATCCTTATTTTGCAGACAAAGAGACCAGGGCCCAGAAAGGTCTGTGGAGCTACTTACACATGCTGGGCGGAGAGGAAATCAAACGAAAACTACTTCATTAGTTTAGAATAATAAAAGGTACTTTACATCTTAGATTGCAGAACATTAACTACATGCTTATTTTGCTTAATAATGCCTAGGACAGAATCTCATGCAAATAGATACTTAAGAAATTCATTTGACAATGATTCTGCATGATACATTAATTGCCATTGATTGTAAAAAAAAACCCTTCTAAATATGTATAAAGGAACTTACAATCTTGGCAGCCTTTTCCAAGAGAGCTATGAGATATCTGCTCCTCCCAGAAAACTAAGTATTTCCTGTGTCCTGTGTCTCTGCTTTTAGAAGAAAAATTTAAAACAAAACAGAACAAAACAAAACCAGACAATCCTTTCAAGCACTGATTTTTTTTATATTTTATATTTAAAAATTTGTTCTTTTTAGACATACATGACAGTTGAATGTATTTTGATATATCATACACACATGGAATATAACTTTCCATTCTTGTGATTGTACATGATGTGGAGTTTCACTGGTCGTGTATTCATATATGAATACAGGAAATGTCCAATTCATTCTATGTCTTTCCCATTCCCATCTCCCCTCCCTTGGTCCTATTCCCCCCGTTCAACCTGGTGAACCCCTGCTTCTCCCACCCTTCTAACTATTGTGAGTCAGCATCCCCTATCAGAGAGAACATTCAGCCTTTGTTTTTTTGGGATTGGCTTATTTCACTTAGCAGTATACTCTTCAGTTCCAACTATTTACCAACAAATGCCATAGTTTCATTCTTCTTTATGGCTGAGTAATATTCCATTGTCAAACACTGACTTATTGAAGTTTTACATAGGATCTGAAGTTTTTGGTTTAGTAACTCATAAAATATTCGATACCATTTCATTCATATTTGATACTGTGTTAAGAAAAAAGTTTGCTATGCCAGTCACCCTTGTTCCCGAAATACAACAGCGTTCCCTAAAAAGCAATAGTGGTAAAGTACTAGAAATGGCTCTTTTTTTATTATTCATTGCCTTTGAATTTTTCCTTAGTTGTTAGCTCAAAAATACATATTTACTAAATATTCAGTATTTGTCCAGATTGTTTCTAGGCAAGTTTGTGTTTTCAATTTGAACATCAGTCCTTGAGGTCAGGTTCTACTTCTGCGTGTATGTCACACAGCATCTGGCATGGTACATAGAATTCATGCATGAATGTTACTTGAATAAAAAATCATTCAAATGTTTAAACTTTAGCTTCTTTTCATTTATTACTACATTAAAAAAGTCACATTTCCCTCTGTGTGTAAACATGCACGTACCGAACTCCAATGTCTTTGGATTCATCTACCTCTGACAATTCACTATCTAATTAATTAATCATCTGATAATTAAAATGACCTCCTTTTGGTTGATATTGGATCCCAACAAAGGTTCAAAAGAAACTTGACACATCATGTTGTGTCATGTTCCATTGTGAGACACCCCTGTTGTTTGTCACATTATGTCATATCTGATCACATGGTAGCAATGTTAGTCAAACAAAACGTAGTGACATATTAGAAAAAAGAATCCAGCATATTAGGTTCACATAAAGCAGACATTCTTTACTCTTTCCAAATTGGCCAAACTGGCACAGTTGGCCAGTTTGGTACCTTTTAGCCATCCATCCGCAAACCCAGGACTGCTATTCATCAGGTGAGTTCTTACGATTGGACTTGGGCCTTTCCTCAATTTCTAGTTTCTAAGGTTTTGGCTAAACACTCAGAACATGTAGGACTATATGGTTTACAAGTCTTGCATGATCCTATACTTTTGCACTGAGTTCTTAAGCCAGCACTCATTGTCATGATGGAAGAAAGTTGGAACATAGAAGCTTTAATTGAATTTGGGACATACCATTTGCTTCATCTCCAAAAGAGCAATTAATATGAATTCAAAAGGCAATGACAACTGTGCAAGAAAACCCAAATTTTATAGTGTCTGTTTGGCATTCTGTATTCATGACAGCCTCAGTTACAGCGGCATTATTATTATTATTTTTTAAATTAAAAAAATTTTTAGATGTTGATAGACCTTTATTTTATTCATTTATTTATATGTGGCGCTGAGGATTGAACCCAGTGCCTCACACATGCTAGGCAAGCATTCTACCACTGAGCCACGACCCCAGTTGCTACAGCAGCATTGTTACCTTCATGTTACAAGATGGTATATTGATTTAAAAAACTAGGTTCTCTGGCCTTATGGGATACAGGGAATCCAAATAAATATAATTAATTTTTAACATTGCATGTTAAACATTTTAATATGCAGTATGCAAGGGCATCAGCTCAGAGTTCTAATTTTCACTGCCTGTGATTAGTATATTACATTATGAAGGAGTGCTATGGAGTTTTGGGAGGACATATGCCACAAACATGACCTATGGCTGACACACTCTATCTCTAATAAGCTACAGATGACATGGGTCCCTTCTCAAAGGGGATATTGGCTTTCTGTATATAATTAATAACAAGAAAACTGTATCCTGACTTTAAGGTCGGTGGTAGCATCCTGGAACAAAAAGGACCATAAATTAACATCAATTATGTATTAAAGTTCCAATTAACCTGGCTGACACTGATATACTCTAACAAGGCACATTTAGATAAGAGAAAAAACTCTCTAATTACTTGGAACAGGACCTTATGACCCATTCTGCTCTTTTATCCCAAGTCCAACCTAATGAAGAATGAAGTGAGAGGTAGAAAATTCCACATAAGGTGACAATACTACCCAGAAGGTATTCCCTGGGATATCCTTTAACCACAAATCTCTTCATGAGGAATATTTTACTGGTGCATGGATTCTTCAAAACAAACATAGCCACTGAAGAAGAAGAGCATTTTAAAGTTGAAAATGGTGACATTCTTTGAGATTTCCCTCTAGGACCAGTTTGGCACATTATAAACATTTGTAGGGAAGTCTTCCCTCCCCATTCTCCTTTCTGCCTGGAAATAAGCTCATGGGTCAAAATTCCTTCGGCATTGCTCATTCTCCCTACTCCCCAGATCTTTGGACAGCCTTACTGTTTTCCATTTGATGTGGGAAAAGCAGTCTGGTCCCGCATCCCCATCTGTTCTCCAGGTGGCTCCTTGGATTTTGTTCATTTCCGTCTCTGTCCACTGCCTGGGCATCTTGCCCACTTAGTTCTCCCTGTCCCTGTGTTTCTCTTGGTGTCCCTTGTTCTGTTAGCTTTATCCACAATTGTGTATACAACTTCTAGTTTGTATCCTGCCCTGAAGGGTTTCTTCATCCAAAAGTACAGAAATAGCAGATGAAGATGTTCATTGAATAAACAAGAGAGAAAAATGCAGTGATCTTGGGTAACAAGGAAGCAGGGGCAGGCATATTCTAACAGCTGAGCAGAGAGAGAAGGGAAGGACACACAGAATGAATAAGAAGCAAGTTGTCTGTCACACACTGTTATCTTTCTGTGGATCTTTCTGGAATGGGTCGGTCATTTGCTTTCCTGCAGCAATGGACCAGCAGATACCTGCCCTAAGTCTGTGCTCCAGCTCACCCTCCCCTGTCAGTGCAGGAGCGCTGCCTCCTGCGTCTCACTGTCTCACTCACCGGCTCCTCGGCCAGGCTTTCCTGCTCACCCGCCTCTTGCTGCCCTCACCAAATAGCACAAGGCATAAATACTTCTTGAAGGCTCTTCCCTGCCTACATCCCAAATGAGACCAACTTTTTATAGACATGAATGAACTCAGCTTTTAGCCAAATATGAAATAAAAAAATCAAGAAATGCATCTAAATAAAGCAGAATTTCTACTTATACATTTGAATAAATATATCCAAGTTCTTTCAGGGCCACAGATATGTGTGAATAGATACTTAGATCTATCTAAGTACTAAGTAAGTATCTAGAACAGATGCTTATGAATAGAGATGAAAGTAGCCATAGAGAATTTAAATGCTGTCAACATATGTGGCCAATGAAATTATCCCCAAGTAAAACTCTATGTTTTTTTTTTTTTTTTTTTTTCTTTTTTTTTTTTTTTTTTCAAAGGAGAGTGATAGTAAAAGCCTAAGGCCTAGGATGTCCTTAGCACAGCTTGGGGGCTGGGATCTAAAGTTAACTAGTCTGAGCTGAGGCCTGTGGGGGAAGGGTAGCTATCCTGCTGCCAGGTAAAGAAGGCCCCAGGAACTTTCTTTGAAAGCTGACTTTCTGCCCTTAACCCATTTTGGCCTATGTGCTCAGGCCCAGGGCTTCCAATAGTTTTCTTGTTCCCAATTTTGTGTTTTTCTGACCTAGATTTGATAACCCACCTCTATCCTCTATACCTCCATTTAATACTGTTTTCGTCTACTTCATTGGAAACCTTAGTTCAAGGATAAACAGGAAAGTCCTACAAGTTTCCAAATAGAAAGAACAAGTTACATAAAGAAGTAAAAAGAGTCAGAGTGGCCTTGTTCTTTCCCTTTGAAACATGAAAGTCAGAAGACAATAGACTATAGCATCTACAGAGACTGAGATGAAATTATTATAATATGATTCATATGAGAGGGAAAAAAAAAGCAACAAACCTGTGAACCTTTGCCCCAAACAACTGATGCGAGTCACCGTGATCTCTCACCTGTATGACAACAGTGGCCTCTTAACTGGAGTCTGTTCTCCACACAACCAGCCAGAATGACCCTTTAGAAAACAATGGTCAGATCGCATCACTTCTGTGCTTAAAACCCCTTAGCAGTTCCCATCTCCCACCTCTGACCCTCTCTCTTTGCTCACACCTTGACAGCTCGCTGGCCACTGTGCATCAGCCCAGAAGGAACTTCACCAGACTACATGCCGCTCCCTCCCACCCTCAGGTCTTTGTTTAGTTACTATCTTATCAAAGAGGCCTCTCTAACCCCCTCTATTTTAATAAAGTAGTAGCCCCCTCCCTGGTCATTCTCTATCTTCCTTACTGTGCTTTATTTCCTATACAACATCATAATCCGTTTTACTGTCTACTTGCTGTGTGTGTGTGTGTGTGTGTGTGTGTGCGTGTGTGTGTGGTGCTGGGGATTGAACCCAGGGTCTCACACATGCTGGGCAGCCATTGGTAGCAACGAGCTATACCCCCAGCCCTGTATTCTTGTTTATTGCATTTTTTCCCAATAGAATATGAGTACCTTGAGATCAAAGGATTTGTTTGTTCATTGTTACCACCTAGAACTGGCCATTAGTAAGCACTCATCATTTGTCAAAGAAAGGAGAAGTGTCCTGTACTTAGCCAAGACGCTCTCCTATTATGAAAAAAGAAAAATGAGACACATGTTGATATGCAGGGACTTAGAGACTTGATGGTCCAGAAACATCAATTAATTAAATTCTTGAGAAGTCTTTGGAATCACCTAAAGTGCTTATTTAAAAATAATAGATTTTCAGACCCCAACCTAGACCAATGGAACCAGAATTTCCAGGGGAAGTTCTTAGTCTTAACATTTCAAACTACTAAGTTGAATATTTCCAGTTGCCTCTTCTGTTTCCTATCATAAGGCAAGTTAATCATATAACAAAAAAAATCTGAACTGACTTTCAGTGGCAATAGGTGCAGTGTGTTCATGTGTCTGAATGTGTATAATACTCTATATATCATCTATCTATTTTTCCAGAGTTTAACAGGGAATGCGCAATATAAATTCTATATAAGGATCCTTGAAATAGAGCAGATTTTTATCTCATCCATTCTTTAAATTGCTCATTTTTCATTACAGTTTCAATTACAGTCAGTCCAGTTGTGTTTCAGTACTAAGTTCCTTTTAGCAACAGCCAGATGCAGCTGGAAATGCATAGACATGATACTGTACTTGTTAGAATGAGCTCATCTGTTCATTTTAATAGGGGGAAGGAGAAGAAGGGAATTAGGCACAGGAGTCTCACTGGTAATACTTATGTAAGACACACTGGGATTCTGTGTCTGACATTTGGTATACGGGCAAATTACCCTTCTCCCCAATATTCTCTGAGAGAATCACTATGATACAGCTTGGTACCATAACTGATTATACATATTGGAGAAAAAGTTAATTAGGCTCACAATACTCAGTTCGAGAAGGCAGGCAATTCTTAAAATGGTTATAAGTGGTTAGCATAAAATGTTGTTTGATAATTAAAGCAAACAATTGTTTGGACAATACAATTATGGCAAAAGTTAATTCTTGGATACCAGATAAGTAAAGTGCTACTGCATAAAATAAGATCCTTGAAAACAAAGTGCATATCATCTTAGTGGAGGGACAAAGCATGTAAGAACATGTAATCATGAAAGAGTAATGAAGCAGTGCTCTAGAACAAGCCACCTAATTACTTTGATTCACACAGTATCCTCACCAATGAAATGGATATAATGATGTACGTTTCCCAGGGAGGTTTGGGGATTAAAGGAAATAAATTTATGCCTTTAATAATGGCATGTAATTCCACTATCTGAACAACAGAGGTTCAGAGAAAGAAATAATGTCTGAAGATCAATACAGCCAGGGAAGCCTTTGTAGAGATGGAGAGATGGAAGCTTGTTCTTGGAGAAAAAGATGGGAATTCTAGGTAGGAGAACCAGTATGAGTGCAGGTCTGGAGGTGGGAAAGAGAGTGGTGCTTTGAAGGGACAATGAGGGAACCATCTGATTAAAGGTATGGTTCATAAAAGATAAGATTTCCCAGGTGAATATACCTCTTCACAGTAGAAAACAGACATAAACAAAGGAGAGGAGAGAATAATATCCCATGATCTACCACCCAGAGATAACTGCTTATAAGAACTTCAGCATGCTGTCTTCGAGTTATTTGTCCCAATGCAAATATCTACTTTTATAATTAGAACATAATCTTGGATAATACTATACATGCACTTTTGTAACTTGCTTTTAATATTCGTCAGCATTTTGGAAGCATGATTTGTGATTTCCATGTAATATCATATTTTGTGGCCTTGCTGTTAAGTCAGCTAATTATTATTGGACTTTTTGGTTGCTCCCCCCCAATGTATGTTACACTTCTACGAGAATAATTTTTTAAAAATCTGAGATTTTTCCATCACAGAAGGAATTATCGGAATGACAGCTTGATCCAAAATACGTGAATATTTTTAAGGTTATTGATATATTCTGATAAATTGCTTTACTGAAATGTTGTGCCAAATTATGTTTACAGCAGCAGAAATGAAAGCGTGCATTTCATTTCATTCTTGGCAGAAAAATTAGGACTCAGTGGAGTTCTTGATCACAGGAAGTGTGGTCTGGCAACAGTAGGTAGAAGAATGGAAGGAAGAGGCATTGGAGCCAAACAGTGATGGACAGGTGCCATGACTGGTATTGAACTTGGATGCTCCCATATAAGGAGAAAAGAAGGAAACCACCTAAGAAATTCTCCTTCCATCCATCCATACTCTTTCTTTCCCATCCTATTCATACAACATAATTTGATCAATTTCACTCCCCAACATATCCCCTTATTTTAATTTTTTTAGTGTCTTTTATAAACATACCTGAATCTTTGTATATTTTTCCAATATGTTAGTATCTGTCTCTAAACTGGTGTTAAATCTACTTAAGTTTTTAATCAAAATTTACTGGTAAATTTGCCCTGTTTCATCTTTGGCCCATCATCCTGCCCTAAATATGTTAAGGATATCAAGATTGTTATTCTACTCCAGTGCTTTTCAATCTGCTAGAAATCAAAATCATTTGGAAGGTTTAAAGATATTAATATCCAGGCACCACTACTAGGGGTTCTATTTAAGGTCTGAACTGTGGTCTGGACATTGGTGTCTTTGAGAATTTTCCCAGGTGGTATTATTTTGGGCAACTTTGCATATTGAGACTTTTGCATCTTTAATTTCACATCGTAACCACCTTCAACATCTGGAGAAGTTGCCTTTCTTTATTCCCTCCAGTGAAATCCTGGGAACAATCTGTCCTGGAATTGGGATTCATCTCATCTCCATCATGATTTCTAGGAGTTGTATCCTAGACTTGATTCCCTTTGCCTCACAGCTCCCTGGACTTCTATATTCGATCTATATCCTGACCAAGTTAGGTAATTCAGATATCCTGAGCCAAGTGTTTTAGTCAGTTTTTCATTGCTGTGTCCAAAAGACCCAACAAGAACAACTTAGAGGAAGAAAAGTTTATTTTGGAGCTCATGGTTTCAGAGGTCTCAGTCAATAGACAGCAAACTGCATTGCTCCGGGCCCAAGGTGAGGCAGGACATCACAGAGGAAGAGTGTGGTTGAGAAAAGCAGCTCAGGATATGGGACAGGAAGTAGAGAGAGCACTCAGCAAACCAGGGACAAAATATAAACACAAAATTAGAGCCCCCACTGACCTACTTCTTCTAGCACACCCTACCTGCTTATAGTTATGCCCAATTAATCCATATCAGTGGATTAATGCACCGATTATGTTAAGTCTCTTTTAACCCAATCATTTCACCTCTGAACTTTCTTGCATGGTCTCACACATGAGCTTTTGGGGGACACCCCATTATCTAAACCATTCCACCAAGTATTGTTCAGATTTTTGCCTTTTGGCTGTCAAATTCTTTAATAGAGTTTAGAGTTTGAGATAGCTCAAGTTATAGCTTGTGTGTGTGTGTGTGTGTGTGTGTGTGTGCGCGCGTTGTGCTGGGGATTGAACCCAGGGCTTCACACAGGCTAAGCACATGCTCTACTACTGACCTATGTTCCCATTCCAAGTTATAGCTTGACCTGATCCTTTTAGTCCTGTTAGTCTCTGTTAGTTTCCTTTCTCTACTCCACTAGAGCATCCCCTCAGGAGGTTTACTGTTTTCTTGGTTCTACCAAGCTATTGCCAAAGATGCCAAACATTCAGTGAAAAAACATAGATCTTGGTAGTTCTGGGAGGTAAGCTTTCCTATATCTATTAAGAGCAATAGTCAATAATAATGTTCTCTAACCCAGTAGCACTCAATGTATCACTCTGGCATCATTAGCCTCAGTATTAGACAAGAATTTGTTAGAAATGCAAATTCTTGGGTTTTTCTCCAAACTTGTTAAATCAGAAATTTGGAGGATAGGGCTCAATGGTTTGTTTTAACAAAATTTCCATGTGATTCTGATTCTCAGTCAAGTTTGAGAGCCACTGCTCTGATCTAAGAGATTTCTTATGTTCAATTTAATTAAGAAGATAGGAACATTCTCTTTGACAAATAGTTAATTAATGATGAAATCAAGAGTGATGCAGTCAAGTCCAGAAAAGGGAAAAAATAAACTGTTCAGTGTGTAGTACCAGGGCCTCCTCATCCTTGGGGATATGTTTCATAATCCCCCAGTGATACACGAAGCTAGAGATAATACCAAACCCTATATATACTGTGTTTTCCCCCTTATATATCTGTGATAAACTTTCACCTTTTTACTTAAATGAAGCACTTTCTGGCTTCTCTTTGGCACATTAGAATTGCCATTATCACTACTGTTGTGCTTTGGGGCTATTATTATGTAAAATAAGAGTTTCTTGAACACAGCTCTGTGGTACCATAGCAGTTGCTCTGATAACCAAGATGGCTACTGAATGACTAATGGATGGGTAGCCAATGCAGTGTGGATATGTTGGACAAAGGGATGATTCGTGCCCTGGGGAGGGGGGGTGCAGAGGGATGGAGCAAGATTTCATCACACCTCTCAGAATGGTGTGCAATTTAAATTATTGTTTATTTCTGGAATTTTACATTTGAGATTTTAAGATCAAGGGTACCCATAACTGAAACTGCAGATACTGAAACTACAGATGGGGAGGGGTGCAAACTACTGTACTATATTTATAGGTTGGGATTCCAATTTACCCAGGACTTAGGCTCATCGTATTAGTCTCTTTTCCTAGAAACTGAAAGTTTATGTTTTAAAGTAAGTAGAAGGGTCAAAGTAAGAATTTTGTGAGTAAATTATGGGTCACGGGGATTTGTTTCAAAGTATTCACATCCAACCTTTCAGCACAGAAGCAATTATTGTGATTTTTCCAAAGTGCAGTAGGGAGTAAAATTTCTTTGTTTTTGTCTCCACTGACTGTGATTTCCGAAATGAGTAATAAAGTTCTCTCAGTCAACCTTACGGCAGGCAATGCTACATGCACAGCAGTACAGAGAGCTGTGATTTAACTGGCCCCAAAGAAGTGAAGATGTACAGCAAAGTCTTCCTTTTGTAAAGTGTGGTCCTCTTTCCAGAAGAAATAAATTTGAGGCTGGAAAAAAATGAGTTTGATAGCTACTTATTTTAGCTCTTAATTGATTTAAAAAATCATTTTTGGGGGTTATGTTTACTAGTTTCTGAACTCATTTTCTTTTGCTTAAACGTAGAACACCCTTCAGTTCTCTAGATAGGTTTTCATGGAAATGCATTAATTCACTAGCAGTAAACTGAGGAAAAAGAAGGTAATCCAGTTTTTTACAAATCTAATGTTCATATATGCATTAGCATATTATGACACATAAGGAAAAATAAATTAAATTGCGTATATATAGACAGGAGCCTTAACAGGGTCACTGAGGTTGCTGGCTGTGGGACTGCAGGTCATGTCATGCAGTGTCATGGGACCTAGAGCCCTAGGGTGGGAGGTGGGGAGGGAGACACCTGTATTGTCACGGCAGCAGCACAGCAGAGCATACGCTGCAGTAATCACAGGGACCCCAAGCAGAACAGGCGTTTATAGAGCTGCACTGACAATCACACTGGCCACTTCTGGGATGGTGACTGTCTTGTGGAGGATGTTTTGTAAACATTATTGAGTGAAATAAAAATTTCTCCAGAGATGTATTTGATTATGCCTCTGTAACTAAACACCAGATTAAGAGGCCGGGTACTCCTGCAGGTGACAAGTAACTTCACTTCTGGAGCTTCTGTGGGTCTGGAATGTGCTTCTACTTCAGTCTTTATGACTCCCTTCAGCTTCCACATTTGGTTTTCTAAGGTTTGCTGGTCTGGCCATGTGTCTAAGTACCCTATTTTCCTTTATCTCCCGCATACATATAAAGACAATCAATACAGACAATTATTGTTGTTGCCTCTGAAGTGCTTATAACCAAGGGTATCAAAGGGAAAAATAGTTTGGAATTCCCAAATGCTTATGTAGGTAAATTAGGCCCCCAGCAGATGTTCTCTGCGGGTCCGGCACTTAACTCTTCCAACGGAGGCTGCAGTCCTGTCCATGTGTGACTCGTTCTGCTCTTCTCCCATTGTCCTCCGTTTCCCTATGGCCTCAGGCCCTTCAGTCTCTCAAGCAAATCTATCCAGTAACCTGTCACATCATCTCAGTCTCACCCCTGAGCGTTCTCCCATGCTATTTCCTGTGACAAAAACTTCGCCTCACTCAGTCATCAAATCTCCCTGCAGTCAGGGTCTTCTGGAATGCCCAACACCATCATGACATCATGTGGAATACACTTGGAACAAGTTGTGAGTTTTTTCAGGCTCAAAGCTGTCTGCACAAATAAATCCCATGACTCTTCTCCTTCCTTCCACCACTTCCCTGTGAAACAAACTCATGCTGTGTGTATGTTGGGAATTAGCAGGGATTTATTCATTAATTTCTTTGGTTTATGTGTGTCAAATTGTCTCTGTGCCACTTGGTAGTTGTGTTAGAACTGTCTTTGCTCATAAAGGTGTGGAGTTCGGGATGTGTGCTCTTCATGATCCGAATGGTGCTCATCTAGGGCCACATGTTGCCGGCTGCATCATAATGATGGAAAGATAAACTTTCTGCCTTTGGGTCTGACTTTCATTGCCCCCAAAGTCTGAAGTGCAGCTTCTTAGACTTGTGGACTTACATATTTTGGCTTTAACACAATAGCAGGTTGTTAACCCTCCCCCACAAACCTGTAGAATTTAAACATTGATTACATTTTTAATATCTGAATTTGAGCTTGTAGGATAGTATCTTTCTACTACAAAACCATGTTTAAAGGATAATATTCTGTTTTGCCCAATGACAAAATATAATGCCATTGCCCCTTAAGCATATTCAAAATGAGAAAGGAAACACCTCCTTTGATATAATAAGGATTTTAACTTTCATTTCAACAGCATGAAGATTAGGTGCTGGATAGGATCTTTCATGTCTAATAGATGCTCAGCTTTCAATTATACTTTCTATTTCTCCAGAAAGTTTTTTAAGATCCTCCAACTTCACAATGTTTCCCTTTATTTGGGGCTGTCAATATCACCTTGGGTCCATCCCTTGCTTTTTTCATCAACAATTATTGCCACTTTTAGAGAAGTAAAGTTGGGGTAATCTGTATGCACAAGAATCTCTGAGAACTATTCTGATGCTCAGTGGTATGGAATAAAACACACCTCAGATTAAGGGAGGCCCCTTTTAACTCTGTCACTTCCGCAGGAAATAGAATAAAAGGGTATGGACCTTCCTCGGAGAGTGGAGGATCAAGTCCTCTTCCACGAAATGTTGGCAGGCTCTTCTGGAAGCACCCTGGCTACATTGCCACATACTTGTGATTTTACAAAATCATTTCATTCCTTCAGTCTTCATCTTTCCTCTCTGTGAAGTATTCTAATGGCAGACTTTTTAAGGTTTTTTTGAAATCCACTCATTCATCAACAAATGTTTATGAAAACCCACTAAGGACCATGCTGTCAGGATGCAGTGATGAACCAGGGAGATGGGGTCTCTGGTCCCCTAGGACTAAAGTTGTAATTGCTATGGAATAGTGTTTCTGTGGAAGGAAGATTGGAAATTACATTTAACAAGGATTTTAATTTAATAATAGCCTTTGGGTTATCCCCATCTTATTCCAACTCCTGCTTTTTCTGTCCTTTTTCTGCTTGCGGGTCTTCCTCAACCATTCCTAGAAAGATACAATGCTAAGTCAAACACTTGTCTTCTAAGATGCATTGACATAAGCACAAAATAAATTTTATTGGTCAGTATTTGTTTTTAATGAGTTGCATTTGTGACTGTGATTTAGAGAAGGAGAATAGATCACTGTGACCACATTTGGGTTTTACTGCTGTGTCATTATTATGTGGCCGTATGAGTAAACCTTCAAAATAAAACATAGTTGAAATTTCTTCTCTTCTGAGCCTTATTAAAAACTTTCCCTGGGAATCATTTGTTAGATATTTCCTACATAGATTGCTATATTGCATTTAAGCAGTGAGTTTATATTTTGGAGTGCCAGTGTGTGTCATTTTCCTACATAAACAGCTCTGCTTAAAGCTTAATGAAGTAGGAAAGGCATTCAGGAAGAGCCAGAGCCAACATCTTGTACATTTGAACCTATCTGTTCTGCCAGTGACCCATACAAGGAAGAGCTGTGTCAGCTAATCATTTATCTGACCACTGCTGACAGACAAAGACCTTGTGCTGAGCTTGGATGGAATGTCACAAAAACATCACAAGTCAACAAAGTAACACACAATTCCTGTGGGGTCCTGTACTTATTTTTGCCATTGCTTGGAGATGAAAAATTTGCACACAAAAATGCATCTTATCTGCAAATAACATACACATTTTAAGAGTTTAAATTACTTTGTTTTGAGAAGGTGTTTTTAAAACTATTTGGACACATATTTCCCAATGATGATAATTAGCTGATTAATAATATCATAGTCATCAAAAAAGATAGCATGTTTTCAAAAATCATGCAACAATAGATGAGTCCTTCCATGGCTTTAATTGGTACACCTAATAATTATAACCTTGTAGATGCAAAGAAGTGTTTTCAACTGTAAACAAATACAGAAAACAAAACAAAAATTTGTCAGCATAATACCACCCACTTATATGACTGCTAAGCCAGGGAACAGCTGTTTTATTAAATACATTGTTTCAGGGGACAGTGGAAGTAGTGGTTTCCAATATTGTTAACACTGAAAGTCCACTTGTCCCATCACCTGAAAATTTTGACAGATTGTTTCCTTATCAAATTACATTTATTAATTAGGGTTTTCCATTTTAATAAGCAAACACAATTACAGCCACCGGTTAGTGATGGCAATGGAAGTGCAGCCAAAAGATATGAACACTGCACTGCTGTAATTCCCACCCAAACCAAAGAAACTTCCATAGGTATTATGGATTCCCTAATGGTGATCAAGAACATGATTTCCTTCAGTCACTTAAAAATCTTGAAAATGGCACAGAGAACCCACTGCCACCTTTAGGAATTTCAGGGGTCTTTATGAGGAAACTCAATGATTAAAATTATTTGTGTGAATTTAGCTATGCTGTTGCATTTAAGGGTTGAAGAAACTTTTATTGTAACTCCTTGTTCCAAATATTTTTCTGAGAACATGAAGAACCAAACTATTTTTACCTAGCAGAATCGAACAACTCTCTCCTACTGCAAGAAAAATTTAATGGGGTTCCTTGTAAACCAAGTGTTTTGGTAATTATCAAGATATGTTTTGTCGAACAATGGAGCTATTTCTTATTCTTGGTAGATAAGGAGGAGCACAGTTTAAGACAGGCTGGATGCAAACAGCAAAAGAAACTAGCTACAAAGAAGAAGTATTCTTTATGAAAAGAACATGAGGAAAATGTGAAGCATCAATTCTATTATGAGATGGTTGATCTCAGAAGATGTGAAGCAAGCTAGGAAAATATTTTTTTCTGCCTTATTAGTTATACTGTCTCTGAGAATCAATGTTGGTTCTTGGAAATTATGCGTGTTACAAGCGCTATCTACTGAAGAGATTGTATGGTGGACACATAATTCCAAAGGAGACCCACTTGTAATTCTTAGGCCAACTCTGGATTTGCTTTGTGGTTTGCAGTCTTACAGCTTTCATCTGTACTCCAACCCTATCTCTACCCAACTCCATATTCCAAGCCTGGTGTGTAACTGCTATCCAGTTTGTTTCAGAAATCCCCTGCGAATGTTCTTCTCTAGACTGAATACCTCAGACTTAGGGAAAGATATGACTAGGGGAAAGCAGAGGATGCTTGTGATGGGATATTTTCTAGAAGATCATACAATTGCTGGTGGTGGGAGGAGGTGAGCATTGCAGAGATACTCCAGGAAAAGTCCTTTGGATAGGCATGGCAGTGAGTTCAGAGGAGCAAGGTCAGAGGAGTAAGGTCATGCATGTGACCATGAGGACCTTCCTCCTACCATAATGCATTTTCTTGGATGCTTGCACCATTCCAAGACTGATGCTGAGATGTTATCTATATGGTGGTAGTATGAAGAGATAGGGCCTTTGGGAAATGATTAACTCATGAGGGCTTTGCCTTCATGAATGGAATTAATGCCCTTATGAAAGAGGCTTATGGGAGTCTGTTTTCCCTTTCTGTTCCTTTCACTATGTAAGAACAAAAACACTTCACCTATGAAACAGACAGCAGCCCTCCCCAGACACTGAATCTGCTGCAGCCTTCATCGTAGATTTCCTGACCTCCACGACCATGAGCAACAAACTTCTGTTGCTTGTAAATGCCCCAGTCTAGGGGATTTTGTTATAGCAGCCCAATGGGCTAAGACAATGCTCTATACTTTAACATGAAAAAATCACATATGACATCAAATACCCTCTGCCCACTCCACCTCCTTCTGTTTTATTATTTCTACTTATCTCAGTTGTTCATTTAAATCTGATGTATCTGAATGGTCTTGTGTGCTGCTGTTATGGAAGAAAAAAAAAAAAAAAAAGATTAAGCAAAAGAACATGTGATTTTATCCCTCCCAAATCTTTTAGTTACAAAGAGTTATGGAGGGTGGACCCCAAACTAAGCTTCACCTACATGTTGCCTCCTTCACTGTTTCCAAAAGTATGTTTGAACCATATTTATAGGTGTTCTGCCTCAAGCAAGGGTTCTATGGACAAATAAGTTTGGGATAGGTTATACACCACTGAAGAGTCAACTATGCATTAACAGTCTAAAAACATCTGGTAGTCTTGCAGTAAAGAAAACCATTTAACTTTGCTTAAAATATTTGATCACAGACTTCTTTTCTCACAGGACATGTTTTTTCATGAAACAAGATTGACATATGGAGAATGTACCACACCTTTCTTGAAGCCATTCCTTCTTTTTCTCTGACATCACACTCCTGGTTTTCCTCTTACCTATCTGGTCTACTTCTGGTTCACTGTCTTCTGCTCTGTCTTTAGATATTATGTTCTCTCAAGGCTTGGCCCTGGGCCTTCTCCTCTTCTCATTTCACATTCTTCTTTTCTCATTCTTGCCTTTTCTTGTTCTTCCTTCTCGTGGCTTCCATGAACACCTCTTGCAGATGTCTCACAGATGTTAGCTCCAATTCTTCTCCGGGCTTCAGCCCTGTATCTACCAGGGTACTGGTCATTCTGCTTGGATATCTCAAAGACACTTTTCCTGCCCTTGCCCAGTCCATTTTCAGGGTTCCTTTTCTCAGCAAATGACAGTACACTTCATTCTGTTGTGCAAACCAGAAATCTGAGTGTCATCCCCAACACTACTTTCCATCACACTTATGAAACAGTAGAGATTTTCCTTCCTAATCATTTCATATCTACTTCTTCTTATGTCTACTTTTTCCTATCTCTACTTCCCTTATGTGGTCCAAGTTACCAACTTTTCACACCTGAGATCCCGCAAAGATTTAGCTGGCCTTTCAGTATTCACTCTTGCTCTCTGATTTTTCACCTATAAGGCAGCCCAAATGATGGTTCTTAGAACAAATCTAATCATATTTCACCCTTAAAAGACTTCATTACTCTTAGAACAAAAACCAAACCCTTATATTGCAAAAGACCTTTGTGTTCCAGCTCCTTTCTCTTGTTTCAGCCTTATTAAAATTTTTATTGGTGCATTATACATAATAATGGAGTTCATTGCTATCATACACGCACACAATATAACTTGGCTAATTTTGCTCCCCTAAACCTCCCCTTTCCCTCCCTCAACCTCATTTTGTATTGCACTGCCCATAACTCTCTTTGCTCCTCTTTTCCTGATTTACTTTTTTAAAAAAAACCCTGAGATATCATATACATACAACAGATGAGGCTGGACACCTGAGGAATTAGCAGGAAGCAGGTTTATTTTATTTGCAGTGGTCCAAAGGGGGCTAATGCCTAAAAATCTCTGGACTCCGAAGCTGGAGGTTCTTTGAATGTTATACTCAGTGGGAGGGAGTTTACATTTTTCGTAGGAGTTTATATAGAAGAAGTACTTTTTGTTCCATTTTCTTAGACTACACAGAGATTTTTACAAGTTTTTACCACAGAAAACATAAAAAGTCATTTTTTTTTTCAGTATCAAGATTGCAGGCAAAATTAGCTTTTACAAGAAAGAGCAACTGAGCCCTTACAGGAAATAGGAAGCTTCAGACTGCATTAGGCTCACTGCAGACCACCTTTGCTGATGTCCTGTCGATAAGGACAATTATGGTGAGGGTCTTTGGAGAACCTTAATTATGACTCTTTGGTGGGGGGGCACTACAATATGTAACATGCATTCTTTTCAAGTAGAGAGTTCAGTCATTTTAGTATGCTCTTCAGGTCATGCAGGCATCTTCACTACCCAATTCCAGGGCATTTTCATCACCCTCACAGTCCATTAACCATCACTCTCCTCTCCCTTCTCCTGCAACCCCTGGTGGTCGTGAATCTACTTTCCATGTCTATGAATTTGCCTATTTTTGATATTTCTTATAAATGGAATCAGAATATCTGGCCTTTGGTGTTGGCCTCTTTTACCCTAAATAAAGGTTCATCCATGTTGTAGCATGTGTCTCTGCACTTCATTCCTTTTCATTGTCAAATAATATTCTACTGTGTGGATAAAACACATTTTGTATATCCCTTCATCAATTCGTACACTTTGTTTCCACCTTTTGACTGTCACGAATAATGTTGCTATGAGCATCCATATCCAGGTTTTTGTGTGAACATATTCTTTTGTGTATATACCTAGGAATAGAATTTCTTGGGCATGTGGTAGATAGTGCTTTGTTCAGCTTTTTGAGGATCTGACAAATTTTTTTCCGAAGCAGTTGGAACAGTTTAGATTCCTACCAGCAATGGATCAGGGTTCCAATTTCTATACATTTTTGCCACCACTTGTTATTGTCTGTCTTTTTGATTTTAGGCATATTGATAGTTTTGCAGTGGTATCCCATTGTGGTTTTGATTTGCATTTTCCTAATGACTAATGCAGTTGCTGGCTTACTTTTAATTTCTGAAATACATCCTACTATCTCTTGCCACAGGGTCTTTGCATGTGTAGTTCTTCTTTCCCCAATCCCTTTGCCTATGACTTGATTCTTATTCTGCTCTTTTTTTTATACAGATCAGTTGTCATTTCCTTAAGGAAATGTTCTCTGTTTACTCTGGGTTAATCTGTTGGCTCCAAGATCTAATTGGACCTCATAGCACTTACCATGATTGCAATTCTGCAGTATGTTATTTTTTTAAAAGAAGACATTTTATTTTTAATTGTATATTTGTGGAGTACAATGTAATGTTTCTATACATGTATACATTGGGTAATGATCAAATTGCATAATTAGCATAGCCATTACTGAAAACATTTAAAAATGTTTATTGTGGAGAAACATTCCAAGTCCTCTTTTTGAGTTTTTTTGGTGATTAATGACTTCTTTCTTAGCAGGCTGTAAGTTTCATGAAGGCAGAGAATTTGTTATATTCTAGTCAATAAATCTTTTCTGAATGAGTAAAAATGGAATAGATGAGTTAACATGAATAGTTTTAATAAGAAAGACATTCAATACCATTATACATTCCTGTGAGATTTCTCAGAAGACAATTTGGGATTACAAGTTCTCTCTCTGTATGAATAGTTATGTACTTTGGGGAGCTAGAAAAGATAAATGGGAGGAATGTGTGTAGGGATGAAGGCTAGAAGCTTCCCATCAGAATTTCTTAGGGTGTACTTTTATAAATCATAAAGTGATGGGTTATGATTTTGGACAGTTTGCAGAAATCAACTTACTTGTCTTTTAAACTCATTTTTGTATGAATTAATTTCTCTAAAATTATTAACACAAAAATCAAGTTTCCTTATAGCATACTGACCCTTCTTCTACTAAAAAAATTTTACATTAGCATGGAGGCACTTAAAAAGACTTAACAAAGGCAAAACGGAAGAGTTCTTATCCACTGATACACATCTTTTCATTGGTCATTCCTGTGTGAAACCCAAGATTCTTATTCATTTCAGTGGAGACATCTACTAAGCATTAGTTGACATTTATTTATACAAATGAAAGCTAGAATTCCAGGAAAATCTAATCTAACATCCTCCAGTCTTTATCATTTGAAGTGACCCACACTGAAGAGTAGCTTGCATACCTTAGTACTCTGACACTCAGTGGAGCTATCAACTAGCGGATAGGACCCTTTACTCAAATGCATTGTATTTAGCAAAGGAAGAGGGTGACCAAGACTCCCTATACATCAATAAACAGTGACATCCTGAAGCAGAATGACCACAGCCTAGATTACCCCCACCTTATCTGCAGTCAAGTATAGCCTTAGGTAATAAAGATGGAAAACAGCAATACTAAAGAAAACATACCTATCAGGGGCTTTTACCAAATTGCTAAAGTTGCCAAGCTCCTCTTCCTTCTCCCCGTGAGTCAACTCTTCATGGTTGAGGGCATAGATATTTAATGACAGGAGATGGACATGCCACAGACAGAAGTGGCCCTTGGACCCTGGAGGTCACGGTGGATGGTGTGTGTGAAGGAATGTGCATCCTCTTTCTGTCTTTGTTGCAGTGGATATGGTCCGCTGGCAAATCCTGTTGCACTAAGATCGGAGGGTGCTGATAACTCAAACATCACCCAGGCATGTGGACATTGCTTTTCTGTCATGGTCTTCTGAATCCAAAGTGTTCCGCCTCCACCTCAAAAAACAAATAAGACTTTGGCTTCTTCCTGTATAGTGAACTTTATTTCTGTCTGTCTCATCTTCTCTAACCCTTTTTTTTTTCTGTCTCTCCATTGCTTTCAGTGTCTCTCCTCTTATGTCTCTATCAACTAAATACTTAAACATACTGACGTGTTATATATGTATTTATACATATACGTGCAGATATTTATAGCTACTAGACTTATTTCTCTCTATATATAGTTGACCAATATATAAAACATGTAGGATCTGTGTAAAAATCTTGTACACACACACACACACACACACACACGCGCGCGCGCAATCATGCGTGCGCCTTAAATATTTATAATCCCCAAATAAAAAGGAAACCCAATTCAATCTGTCAATGAATGTCTCATTACCTTTTATAGGGAAAGACTAGTTAGAAGTAGTGTGAAGATGATCTGGGTTTCATGGCTGCTCTTCTGAACAGTCTCAGTGCTCTTAACTGGGTTACAGTCTCCCTATCAAGAACTTGGATCCTGTGTCAGCTGGGGGACTCATTTGGGATCCATCTTTGGAACCTTTTCCTGGCACTGTTACTTGGTACTAACTCTGCACCATGGATTTTGTCCTTTTCTCTACCTGCTCACCTCATCCTGGCTCTTGGAAACTGCCTGGCTGCTGGATGCATCTTCTGCTGGCGTGTTAACCCCTATGCCCTGAAGCCACAGGGAAGTGAGATCAGACAAGTATTCCCAGAGGCCCTGGGGTTTCAGGGGACTCCTTCTGGTTTCATCTTTGGGCTCTCTGTCCCCATGGACCCACTCAGTCCTCTAGCTTTAGAAGATTTAGGGGAGCATAAAGCCCTTCTGAGGTGGCTTAGAAGGTGTACCTGGACTCAGTGCCTTGGTTCTCAAGACTAGGTTCTTCAACTCTAGGCCTCAGAACCCTCTGGAAGCCTGTGGACTCCAGAAAGCTGGCAGGGAGCCCCATGGCCTCTTCCTCATGCTGCAGCTGAGGAAGCCTGTGTTTTTAGTGTGTGATCCAGGACATCTGGTCCTGCTGGCATTCCTGCTGCCCTAATCCTGTAACAACTGCACTGGGAGCAATTCACCTGTAACTCCAAGACTTTGCTGTGCTTTGTCCTGTGGGTCAATTATATCAGGACATATGGAACTCCAGGTCTCAAGGGATAATGTGGTATGTTCTTACATTTGGTGAAAGAAGCAGAGTATGAAATAAAATCTTTCTTTCAGGTTGGCAATCCTGTGTTAGAGGGCTGCCTGAAACTTTCAGCATCATCAGGGCACAAATTTGAAGCGGTGCTTCATGTAAATTGATCTCAATATTATGATGATTTTGCCTAGAGATGGGAAAATGGCCAGCGGTGCCACATATTTTCAGAATGGCATGATCAACTCTTAGAACTTGGTTTTGGGCATGGATAAAGGGCACGACTTTGGACAGAATGGTATGAGTCCCCCCTGTCTTCCTTTAATCTAATCTCTAACCAACCTGTCTCCTACTGAGTGACTCTGTGAAGTGGAGGATATTCTCACCAAGATTATGCCCGTCATCTTGCATTGCCCAGGTCCTGCTGCCATCTGTGCCAATCTAGTTCAGAGGGTATGTTCTGGATTCAGATGTGTGAATTCAAGTCTCACTTACCTTGTTTACTCTTTGTGTGGTTATGTGCACATCACCTACTTCTGAGCCTTAGCTTCTATATCTGTAAAAGGACAATAATGAGAATAGATATTACATGGGATAAAATGGAGAACCTAAAAATATTAGCTATTGTTATCAACATCATCACCATGACACATTTTCATGGGTCACTCAGAATCCTGATGTGTGACATGACTCATTGGCCTACAGCCTCAAAATCTGTCCATCTTTTATAAGCTACACTGACAGTCGTAAACTTCCAGGAGGAACTGCCTAAATATGTCTCTATATAGCTACCTTGTCACAAGGCAAGTCACACATAAGTGAATTCTCACAAAACTTCTATCAAATCTTCTGTATTTGGAGCAATTATGGCATTTACATCTGTTACCTCTGGGCACCTCTACACTATTGCTGCAGTGTCATTAAGGCCTGGCAATTGACTATCTGATATATTTTACAGCACTGCAAACACTATCCATTGAGGAGACACTTCTGAGGGCCTTTTGCATAAATAGTGGCCACCAGAAGTTGTTCCCATCTTCCATTCCTTTCAAATAGAGAGTATCTGACCCAGAAAAACCAGGTTTCCACCTATGCCCTGGTAACTTGTTCCATTAACCTTGCACAGGGTATGAGGAGTACTATCTAGAAAATGTTGAAAGTATAATAATATGAGAGTCAGTGCCTGTATCTAATTAATTGAAAGATGGCAGCCCAAAGGAACCATTGCTAAAACCTACTGTCCACCTTTGAAGAGTTGAAACTTATCACTAATAAAATCTGATTAGCTCTTTGATCCATGGGTTAAGGGCAAAAGGAGACCTGGATGAGTATTGTGTCTGATACGGCAGGCTGTTTGAACTTTGCTGGTTTGAAACCAGAGGTCCCTGACTCCAAAGCATAGAACTCCCTGTCATACCTCACTGCCTCTTTCTGAGGGTACAGTTGAACTCTGGGCCCAGAGACCAATTTCTAAAAAGGACATAAGAAGTTGTTTAATTTATGACGGTATAATATTTGAGCTGACTTTTGCCAATCAATGGAATTGCAGGCATGCAGAAAAGGAAAGGACTTTTAAGGGAGGAGGAACAGTGAAGGCATACACAAGGAGGGATCCTGGAAAGCATGTCTGGGGCACATGTGTGTGAGCAGTGCATGAGCCCAGGACAGTAGCTGTGCTGCCTCCCTGGGATGTAATGAGTTGTGTGGTATGTGAACTGGGGAATCCGAGCTGGTGATGGAAATGCCCACACAGCGATGGTGACTGGGCAATACACATGGATTACAGGTCATTTTTTCCAATTGCTTTCATTTTCAATTTTTATCCACATGTAACTGGCGTGTCCTCTGGCTGTGCTGTGAATTAGCTTGCAATGTCTCATGACCCCTCTCTGCTGTGCTGTTGACATCATTTGCCTATAAGCTGTGTTTCTACACGCTTTGCCTGGGTCAACCACTCCAAAACTGCCATGTGCCACAGTCCTTAGGCTCCAGCCAACCCACACACCCTGCTCTGTGTGGCACTCTCCCCACTGCATGTGGCCCTGACCACTCCTTCACTGCCCACCCACCTCATCCTTCATACCCTCTTGCCATCACATTGCCTGCTCAATCCACCACTCAGCAGGCCATAACCACTTCCCTACGTGACAGACACAGTTGTTTGGGACCTGAAGTGGTGTAGCTCTTTCAGTGTTTCCCATGGTCCCTTTCCCTGAGGGCACATGCCCATCATTGGGTGGCCAAATAGGTTGGCTTAAGTGCTTACTGTGTCTAACTACTCTTTTAAGTGTCAGGACACAGCAAAGATGGGAGAATCCAAGTTCTGCTCTCACAGAGCTCACATGGCAATGGAGGAGATTGCCCATTAACTAGTCAATAAACAAACAGATCATGTAATTTCAGGTAATGTAATTTCAGGTGGTGGTAAGTGCTGTGAAGTACATAAATAATATTACAATCATTGATGTCAAAGCAAATTCTTCTGAGGGAATGAATGTCAGTCTCACACACCCTCCTGGACTTCTTTAATGAAAATATAATGAAAAAACATTTTTATATTGTAATTGGAAGTAAATTAAGTAATCTTTGGGGAACGGAAAGTGGAAGTTTTGCAAATATTTATTCTATTTTTTATATAAGCTCATCTCTTGGGAAAATTTGATGTTTCTCACAAGAAAATCTAATATCAGTTCCAATCAACTGAGACACAAATATGTATTAGAGTTGTTGTTCTAATTTTGAAAGCTATTTTACTGTTGGGATTTGACTCATAATATTGCTCCCAGAGTTCAGCTGAGCACATGTAGGTCATAGTTCATCACCTGTGCTCTCTTTTGTGTTAATGATTATGCTAATCATCTGCAGGTGTCTTTACTTCCCTCCCTTAAGGACTAGTTATTTTACCTGGTTTAATTCTAATTTGGATTTTTCTTATGTAAATTATCCGTATAGCTGGAAATATTCAAGTAAATTTTGCCTCCATCTGAGATTGTGTGTTGCTAATATTTAGGTTTGGGGGATAGCTTTTACTACCTGTTGTTTTACATTTTTCTGAATGAAGGGAGAAACATTTTCAAGATGGTTTATGTTTAATAATAATAATATTAATGATGTTGATAACAGGAAATATTGGTGCAGTGTTTTTAGCCAGAAACTTCCATAAATGACTCAAAGTTGATTTCTTTGATATATACCTGTGCAAATCTGAGAGTAATATATAAACATATACATATACAAAATGGATTTATTAGCATCAGTTGGCACAAGGCGATTATTACCAATTTAGGGCCATACTTTAAACAATTGTGGTAAAATTTACAGAGTTACCTGCATACCAAGTGTAATAGCTATGAATTTTTACAAAGACATTTGTCTAAGAAACCACTACCCCAATTGAGTTGTAGAACATTTTCATCATTCTATGAAGTTCCTTAGGTTAGGGGCTATAATTTGAAATATACATATATATATATATTATATATATATATACTATATTTGATATAAAAATCCAAAATCTGGTTTATTCATGCCGATAAATTTTAAAAAGGCATAATTAATGCATTTTACCAGCATCTTAACCAAACAAGTAAGTTTATTTAACATTTGTTGGCAGTTAAATATTGTCCATTGCCCATGGGCTTATCAGTAGTGCCAAAATCATTTGGGAAATTAAACTTTACTCATGAGGTAGTAAAAGCTTGCTGATTAATTTAACAATGAGCTAATTATAAATAGCTTCTTATAATTAGTCCAAGGCAGGAGGTTTTGTTTCATTTACATCAAACATGTCCATCATTAAGTATCTTTTGGACCCAGAAGGCAATCTAGTTCTCTGGTTATAATGGTCCAATGCCACCTGAAGGGACATGGACAGAAGCAAGAACTGCACAGATTTTATATTCATTCATTCAACAGATTAAACTCGTATGGTGTGCCAGGAACTGCTAAGCACTGGAGTGACAGCCGTGATCAAAGCAGACAAGCAGACAGAATCCCTCTCCTCATGGAGAAAATTGCCAAAAACCCTCCCAAAACAAAAAAACAACAAAAAACCCACCCCAAAACAAAATGAATAAAACAAGAACCAACAAAAACCCATCCAAATGAGTCCATAATAAATAATGTCAGATAATGTGATAATGTGAAGCATTAGGAAAAAGCCAGGTAAAGGATGAGGGAGTGAGTCAGAGTGGGTCAGAGTGACAATAGGGCAGTCATGGAGACCCTCTGAAAAATTCACATGGTATATGGATCTGAGCAAGGAGGGAGACATTTGGGAATAGCAAATGCAAAGGTCCTGAATGGACAAGGTGCTTGAAGTTTTCCAAGAAGAGCAAAATAGGGGAATGACTGGGGAAAAGGCAAAGAAGCTGGAGAAGGAAGGGTGTTTGGATCTTAGAGAGAACAGATCATGGTGGGCTGTGGTGACTGTGGGAAAAATGTGGAGTCTTTGGGGTCTTTTTCTTTGGAGTCCAAAGTGAATAAATGTTCTTCTGTAAGTATCTTGTGTACCTTGAGATCATAAAACTCCAAGTTTGTTTCATTTACCAAAAATGAGTTTCAAAAATTAAAGTTGATTAAACAAATAAATAGAAAATTACATTTTTGCATCTGGTTTTGAAATAAACTTTTTATTTTGGACCAATTTAGATTTACATAAAAGTTGCAAAGATGGTCCAGAAAGTTACCTTTCATCCTTTACCCAACTTCCCCTATTGTTAACATCTGATATTACCATGGTTCCTTTGTCAAAACTAGGAAGTTGGCATTGGTCTGTTACCGTTAACTCACCTTCAGATTTTTTTTGGCTGTCACTAGTTTTTTCACCATTATTCTCCTTCTGTTCCAAGATCCAATCTGTGGAACCACATTGCATTTGTCATTGTGTCTCCCCAATCTTCTCTGAGCTATGATACTCCTTCCTTGTTTTTCATGGCCTTGACTGCTCTGAGGAACATCAGTCTGTTAGCTCGCAGAGTGTTCCCTTCTGGGTTTGTCTTTTGCTTCTCTCATGAGGAGGGCTGTGAGTCTTTGGACAGAGCAACCCAGAGGTGAGGAACCAAGTGTCTGGTTGCCTGCACTGATGATGCTAACCTTCATCATATGGCTAAGGTAGGTTTGCAGATTTCCCCACCATAGAGTTACTATTTTCCTCTGACTCTAGTCTTTAGAACTTAGCTCATCCTTAGGGGGAAATGGGTGGGAATTAAGCCTCTTTTAAACAGAGTACTGATCCAATCTTCTTTATGCTTTAAAAGAGTCACTTTGTGTAGAGAGCTGTCAGGGCAGGAGCAGAAGCAGAGAGACTGAGCAGCATCCAGTAGGAGATGGTGGGTTGAACCATGGAGAGAGGCATGGAAATGAAGAAGAGGGGTTGGAGTTTGAGTTAACTTGGGAGATCCAGCCTACAACTTTTATATTGCCTTTCTGACTTCGCTCCCAGGATGGCAGTGGCCATTGGTAATGATGGACGGACATCATGTCCTTTTCCTAATTACAGCATCACTTCCTGGAAGGACAGGGCTCTCTTTCTATACCTGCTGGATATAAATGATTGTTGATTTGTTTGCATCCACAGAGTAAACCTAACTGGTTCCTTGAGTCAAGCCACAAACGTCTCAGACTTTAAAGAGAAGTATTAGCATAAAATTTTAAGGTAACCTTGCCAAGGGGAACTAAGATCTTAGGATCATCTACGTACTAGGTCCTGTTTAGGTGTTTTATATTTGTTGTATATGTTTCAAAAGACTCAGAAACAAGTAAGAATATAGCTTTTAATTTTTTTCTATAATTGGACTTAAATTTTCCCTGAAATCCTCATTTTTCCCCCCAAATAAAAACCTTATTCCAGTTATATTTACATCAACTCAGTCCCTTCCTGGATTGGATTAGTTTGTTTCATCTTTAAACCCACACAGGTCTGGAATTCCCCTCTCCTTCCCAATACTGATTCTCAAAACTGCTGTGATTTGGGATTAGGTCTCTAGGGATCTGGAGGAGAAGATGGCACATCTTTCCTCTGATCTGACACCATCTTGTTCCATCTCCCATGAGAGTTAGCTGGGTGGCTCTGTCTTTGGACCTGTCCTTTTCCACATTGGCAGTCTCCTGAGAAATACTTTCATTTCTCCTAAGAGATAACCATATTCTCATTAGTTCCCCTTCCACAAGTGTCCCCTGTGTCTGCTTTCATGCTTCTTGCAATTTAACAAGGAGACCCTCTCAGAGCAAGTGGGATTCTAGTCGCCTCTCTCAGGGGCTCCTCAACCTGCAAATGTTCTGCCATCTTCCTCCTCTGATTCTCTGACTGGGACTTGGCTCAAGTGGGCAGTGGCTTGGCATCCAAACCAGCATCTAACTTGTTTGCTTCACTTCCTCAAAATCATACAAGGCTCTTGGGTCAGAAACACTGGGTTGCTGAAGTGGGGGTCCTTCTGCTGAAGAGGTGCTACTCAGCCAGTAATCTTCTGAAACCTGGTTCATTAGAAACCAGGTCTTTGGAAACAAACGAAAATCAAGAATTATTTTATTTCTCACCCTATGAGAAATGAGGCTATGGTAGAGGCCAGTTTGTGAAGAGTTGGGTAGAAAAGGACAAGATTAGAAAACAGACCAGCTGGGCAACGCCTGGGCCGCCGTTTCAACCTCACCCACCACATGACTGTTTCACTCAGTTCTGTGAGTTTTATCATCTTCTTGCCATTTGGTGAGAAAGTTCTTAAGAGAACTTGCCCAAGCATGTAGAGGTGTAAAATCAAAACCAGAGCGGTTCTGACACCAAAGCCTATGTTTATCTACTCCAGCTCATAATTAAACTCAGTATAACATTTTCCTTGCAT
Source organism: Glaucomys volans (assembly GCA_020662805.1). NCBI lineage: Eukaryota > Metazoa > Chordata > Mammalia > Rodentia > Sciuridae > Glaucomys > Glaucomys volans. The sequence goes on along the minus strand of JAJEJO010000460.1, from coordinate 28,042 downwards.
GTGAATGACACAAAGCATTCCAGAGAAAGCAATAAATAGCCGGAGTTGTGGGTCAGAACCATGGAGGGCACCCTACTGGTCAAGAGGTATCCAATATATCTCTTGCGCTTTTCAAATTTTGACTTTCACCCAGTAATTATTGAGCATTGATAATGTGGTACAGGGATATGACAGTGAAGAACTGGCTCTTGCTCTTAGAGAAGTTAGAGCCAGAGACAGGCAAGAGACTAGCAAAAAGATATAACAAAGTTCAGCACAGTGTAGTGCCCTTGAGGAGTGAGACAGCTTACTTCCAGAGAGCCTGAAGGAGCACCTGACTTTGCCTTGGGGGGTCCACAAAGCCTTCCTGGAAAAGATGGGGTTTAAAGTATAGAGATACACAGTGGCTCTGGGATGCAGGGACATCCACACTCCTGAGAGGGAGTGTGACAATCCACTGGAAACCTGTTTCTCTTACTTTTCTTGTTCTCTTACTTTGCAAAATGGGGTGAACTGAGCTTCAGTGGAGGCAGGGACTGGGGAGGCCTCTATTCTGGAGTCCACCCTCTCAGATAATGGAGTCCACGGGCTGGCAGTCTGTCACCTTCCTCTGGGTGCCTGCTCTTCCAAAGGAACACCGAGTCCTCTGCAACCCCAGCGGCGACTGCTTTTTATTGATTGCTTCTGAAAACACTTCCCCTGCTGGAGGCTCAGCCTGCTCACCTCCCAGCCTGCCGCGTCCTTTTCACTGGCTTCACCTCCCTTTGGGCCTGAACTAGGCAGCATTTGCGAGGTAAACACCACCAGGGCAATCAAGCGCTGCAGAAATTCAGCCCAAAGATGCAAAGCAACTACACCATTTCCTCCTCCTCAGCTTCCGAGGCCCTGGGAAGAGCCTAGGGGAGGATGCTTATTCCCATTTGAACAGGCAGTGTGTGTTTTTTGTTTTTTTTTTTTAAAAAAGGGAAAGAAATGTGGTTATTTAAAAAATTCAACCTTTCCCTCCACTCTCTCCCTGTTGCAGGCTTCTATTCAAAGCCTCATTTTCTCCCTGAGACATTTCAGCTCCTGAATTTATTTTACATAAAAAGCCATGACATGTGTTTTTTTTTCTCCTTACACATTTTTAAGGTGACAGTGAATTCCCTCAATTCCCAGCATTTCTGCTGGTTCCTTCTGCAGGGGAACACAGGACACACTCTTAGCAGCCAGTGGCTGCCAGGATGAAGCCCAGAGGGCTAGTAGCAGATGGATCGTGATGGTTGTCCTCGGGGGTTTAAATGCCCTGGTAGAACATCTCACCCCATGTGCAGGTTTTTATGCTTCTGGGGACAATGGAGTCCCTGGGGCCTGGGGAAAAATAGAGTATGATCCAAGGGCTGTATGCTGGGCTGGCATCAGGAAGGCCAGGGTCTGGTGCAGCCTGCAGGGAGGGGTCCTGGAACAAGTCCCTTCCAGCTGTTACTGGCCATAAGAGAGAATTTGAGCCAGCCAAATACTTAGTTGCCTTCAGAAATGTGGTAGAGGGTCTGGGCCCTTCACTTCCACATGCACATTTTCTGGAGGCTACCGTTTAGGTGACCTGTTTTAAGAAAACTCCAAAGAGAAAATCAGAATTTGAGATAATGGTGGTGGGGAAAGAAGGAAAGGAGGTTGAATATTCATGCTCTACCTCACATTTGCTCCTCTTAGGAACAATATCTGAACTACGATTTCATTTACAAATTCAATGTGATGAAGACCTTCTCCATGAGCAGACACACACACACACAGGAAAAAGGACATGCAGAATGTGTTGAGTGGCCTTTGTTTCCCCTACCTCCTTACTTTATCTAGGCCTCACACCCACTCTATGTCATAGACCTTGTTATCCTAACTTTTGAGGTAAGGAAATTGAGGAAGAAAGGTCATATAATTATCATGTAGCTTCTAATAGGCCAAAAGAAGATTCCAAGCCAGGGTCAGGAGCTGTGAGTCTCTTCAGAGCCTTGGCCATGAGTCACGACTCAAGGGTTTGAATCTTGTCTCCTTGTGAGTGTCCTTGGCAGTCACTTCCCTTCTCAGTGTCTAATTCTCAGGTAATCCTGTCTTTCTGGCTTGACAGGACTGTTATGACAACCATGACCGTGAGGTGACACAAGGAAGTACTTCATAAATGACAACGTGCTACACAAATGCCAGAGGGAATCATTATGACTGTGCCACCACTGAGGGAGGCAGAGCTGCTGAAGAATTCCTGAGATGCTCAGCTAAGGACTGGCTGAGTAGTTTGGTTTCCTGAAACAGCATACTGAACGCGGCCTCTTGTCACTGGGACGTACTCTCCATGTGGTGTGTCTGTTCCACATGGTTGAAAGTGCAGGCCATGTGACAGTCACTTAACGCTCATGAAGCGGGTGTATGGGGTAACCCTTCAGAGCAAGCCTGCTGGAGCTAAGTTAGGCAAGATGACTTTGCACATATTAACTTCTCTGTGTTTCAGTTTTCTAATCAGTGAAAGGGGGGTAAGGATAATATCTATTTCATAAGACTATGATGAAGATTAGATGCATTAATTCATGCATAATTCTTAGCACAATGCCTAGAACATAGTAATTGCTATAAAAATGCTGTTACTATCTTTTAAAAAAATTTTCAATTGTAGATGGACATGATATCTTTATTTATTTATTTATGTGATGCCGAGAATTGAGCCCAGTGCCTCACATGTGCTAGGCAAGTGCTCTACCACTGAGCCACAACCCCAGCCCTACTGTCTGGGTTTTGACCAACCCTCCTATAAGCTGGGAGCTGGGAGCTATAAGCTGGGACTGTGGTGTGTTCCAGGGAGAGTGCCACAATGAGGATCCTGGATCAGCACCTTTTCCTATAAAGAGCATTTGTTATAAATCAGAAAGAATTGGCTTCTATAACTATTTCTGTTTGGTCTCATCTCTCTTTGGCCTCGATTCTGGGATCATCTCATATTGTCCTACAACTCCACATCCACCATGCTGCACCTTGGAGGTCCTGGAGAGTGACAAGCTTTCCTCATCTTGAGCACTTGGAACAATCCACTAGTGATACTCTTTTGCCACCATTTCCCCAGGTCCACTTGTCTGTCTGCTCACATGTGTCTACACATCCTCAGGTCTCAGCATAGATGTCACTTCTTGGGGAAGTTCTTATTTATTTATTTATTTATTTATTTTTATTAGTTCTGATTAGTTATACATGACAATAGAATGCATTTTGATACATCATACATAAATCTAGTATAACTACTCATTCTTCTGGTTGCACATGATGAGTTACACAGGTTGTATATGCACACAGGGTAATAATGTCCAATTCATTCTAGTATCCTTCCTACCCTCATACCCGCTCCTCTCCCTTTACTCCACTCTGTCTAATCCAAAGTACCTCTGTACTCCCTCCTCCTTATTGTGAATTAGCATCCTCATATCAGAGAAAACATTTGGCCTTTGGTTATTTGGGATTGGCTTATTTCACTTAGCATGATATTCTTCAACTCTATCCATTTATCAGGAAATGCCATAATTTCTTCTTTAAGGCTGAGTAATATTCCATTGTGTATATATACCACATTTTATTTATTCATTCATCTGTTGAAGGGCATCTTGGTTGGTTCCATAGTTTAGTTATTGTGAATTGAGCTGCTATAAACATTGATGTGGCTGCATCACTATAGGATTCCAATTTTAAGTCCTTAGTGTATATACCAAGGAGCAAAATAACTAGGTCAAATGGTGGTTCCATTCCAAGTTTTCTGAAGAATCTCCATACTGCTTTCCATAGCGGTTGCACCAATCTGCAGTTTGGGAAGTTTCTTTTGATGCCCTTAAATGAGTTTGGAAAAAAGTGTTAGGATGCATACAGTCCCTAACAATGACTGTAATGAATGTTGTTACTCTGAAGACTGTAGAGTAATGTTGTTTGCCTGCCCAATTGTACATTCATTTGATGTAAATGGTATGCTATTTTTATGTCAACTGAAAATAATTTATACATTATAGTCTTTGTTTATTCCAAGTATTTTACTCAGTTTCTGAATTATACCAATTTCCTTTTCCCTTCTTTCTCTCTTTGAATACTAATCCCTGGTGCCTGCTCTGGACAAAAATCAAGATTTTTATGTATTTATGTAGTTAAAGAAACAATGAGTTGAAAATGTTATACCATTGAGAAATCTAGAAAATGTTAAAGGCTTCCACTCTTTCTTTTTAAAAACGTTTTGGAAGCAGTGTTGTACAACATTCAGATGTTACTCACTGGTTTCAATGCTCACGTTGTAAATGAAATGATGGAAAGAGACAGGACTATACCTTAGCCTAACCAAATTACCTGTGAGAGGTGGGTACTTCACACTTTGTTTCTTTCATCTTCTCTAAATTTTCTACACATGATAGTAAAAAGTTGAAAAAATTAAAAATAAAGAAAACAAGAATGTCAATATTTTTTCAACTTAATTCCAATGGACAGAATTCCATAACAAAGGAGGACTGGAAGGAGGAGGGGTCCAGGTCCTGCCTTTGAGGAGACGGGCAGCCAGGGAATTAATAGATCATAGAAGGGTCTGAGGAAGACTCCTTCAGCTGCGTGCATTGATTTTTTTTTTCTTTTTCCTTCCAACTCTCCTAACCCTAACTTCTATAACTTCTATTTCCCTCCCTCACCTTTTTTTCTTTTTCTTTTTTTTTTTTTTGGTCCTGGGGATGGAACCCAGGGCCTTACATATGCTGGGTAAGTGCTCTACCACAGAGCTATACCCACATCCTCTGCTTCCCTTTTTTTTACTCTTCTCTTCATTCTTTGTTCCTCCCTTCCTCCCTCCCTCCTTCCTTCCTTCCTTCCTTCCTTCCTTCCTTCCTTCCTTCCTTCCTTCCTTCCTTTTCTACCACTTCTTTCTTTCTCCACTCAGACCTGCCCTCCTGACCATTGTCTGGGTCATGATAGTTATGTCTCCTGTAGGGAAGATTTCTTCTCTTCCTATCTTTTTCTTCACAAATATTTCTTTCTGTTCTTCTATTCACTTACCCCTGACTTTTTCTACCTAATGGGGGACAAGGAAAACATAAAATTAAACTTTTATGTTATCCAGGGACTCCTTTTGAATTAGTTAGTGCTTAGAAACTTTTCTAAACCATGCCTTACTTCTTGCCTAAATTTATACAAGCATCAAAATGGAATTTTAGTAACTTAACACCAAAAAACCCCAAAAAAACCAAAAACAAAAAACCAAATAACCTGAATAAGAAATGGGCAAAAGAACTGAACAGACATTTCACAGAAGAAGAAATACCATCAGTCAACAAACATAAAAAAATGTTCAACATCTTTAACAACTAGAGAAATGCAAATTAAAACTACACTGAGATTCCATCTCACTCCAGTCAGAATGGCAGTTATCAAGAATATAAATAACAATAAATCATGGCAAGGATGTGGGGGAAAGGGTACACTTATCCATTGCTGTTGGGATTGCAAATTGGTGCAACTATTCTGGAAAGCAGTATGGAGATTCCTCAGAAAACTTGGAATGGAACCACCATTTGACCCAGTTATCCCACTCTTCAGTGTATACACAAAGACTTAAAATCAGCATACTACAGTGATGCAGCCACATCAATGTTTATAGCATCACAATTCACAATAGCTAAACTATGGATAACCTAGGTGTCCTTCAACAGATGAATGGATAAAGAAAATGTGGGATATATACACAATATATGCCATAAAAAAGAATGATTATGACTTTTGCAGGTAAATGGATGGATCTGGAGACTATCATGCTAAGTGAATAAGACAATCCCCTCCAAAACCAAGGTCAAATGTTCTATCTGATACGTAGATGCTAACACACAATAAGGTGAGGTGAGGGGAGTGGAAGTTCATTGAATTAGACAAAGAGGAATGAAGGGAAGGGAATGGGGAGGGGATTAAGAAAGACAGTAGAATGAATTGAACATAACATTCCTATGTTCATATATGAATATGCAACCAGTGAAACTCCACATCATGTACAATAAAAAGAATGAGATCCTAATTCCAATAAGTTAAATTCTACTTATTTATAATTTGTCAAATATACTCTACTGTCATGTATATGTAAAAAGAGCAAATTACAAAAAGAAAATGGAATTTTAGTGATTTAAAAAAATTCTACCTGCATTGCAAGAAATATAGAAATTAGCTATTTCAAATTGTGTTTCAAAGACCTTTGATCAAATTTCCTATTATAAGCCTTAAGGGGGTCTGATACCATGCACTTAATGATATTTACCTCTCTCTTGCAAGGAGCTAGGACTAGCAAATTGTAACTCTTACCTGCTTTTTTCTAGTACCTCTCACCAAATTTGTCAGCACCATTCTCAAAAAGATACATTTTGCATTTCAGCAAATAAAATGCATAATGCTTATGAAGTTCTCTCAAGGGATGTCTCTACAAAAAAAAAAAAAAAAAAAAAAGTGCCACCTGCTTTTCTAGTTCTTCAACTTGAAAAACCAGAAGAGTCTGTCCCTGAACCCACCAAAGATGAAGTCCACTGCCAATCATTTCCGTCCAGAGAGGTCAGGATGATTTCCTGCGTTGAAGTGAACACCCTTGTGCACAAAATCCCACTGTGTGTGTCCCACACAGAAAAGGTGATCCTGCTCTATTTGAGTATTTAACAATAAAAGTGGAAGTTGTATTGTCTCTGTTTTGATTTATACGAACTACTTGCATATTGACACTATACTTCAGTCTCTTATGTTTCAAAAATTAGGGTTTTCTGTATATTTGCCTTTTAGTTTTGTTCCTTATGCTTATGTGACCATACAGAAAATTCTAAATGTGTGTAGTTGAATCTTTCAATCTTGACCTTTTAAAAGTGTGTTTCTCACCTCTGATTTTCCCCTGCTTCCAATGACAGAGAGAGAGAGAGAGAGAGAGAGAGAGAGAGAGAGTAAGTAATCTGGCATTTCAGAGAGTTAATAATCAGCTTTTAAATGTTATTGGACCTGAGTTTAGAAAATAATCATTTCTCACTTATTTGGAAAACCCCAGTAGTGGGAGGAGGGAAGGCACATAAATTGGCTGAAGAAAAGTGCCCCATTTTACCATGCAGCCATCAAAGGGGACTTTAAGAGTCAGAGGTCATCTCCTTCAACCGCCTTCCCTGGAGCAGAAATCCTGCCGGCACTCTTCCACAGCTGCCAGCAGAGCTCAGCTCTCCCACCCGAGTCCATTTCAACTATGGGTGCTGAAGTTTGCCTGCCTCTAAGTTCTGTGTAGCAATCCTAGCTTTGCCCTTTGGATCCACCTGGGAGAACCTCATCCATTCAGAGAAAGCTACCACATCCCACTGCGACTTCTCCTTGCAGGATGAGTCCCTTGAAAGCTTTTCTGCTTCTCCTCCCATGGCAGGGAGGCTGGTCACTGGCCTGTTGGCCAGGGCCTTCCTCTCTCTTCTCTTGCAGATGTCCAACTTTGAACATGGCATGCTGTGTAAGTCCAACAGGGACAGAACTGGTGCCAATGTGACATGCCTGAGTCCCTTCCCTGCCCAGTCTGGGACTCCCTCAGGCCCCTGTGCCGGTTTCCACTTTCCTAATGCAGCTCCCATTTCTCAGGAACCCTAGTGCTGGTGGCCTGAGCCCTTTGCCATTCCCCCCTTGCATGTAAGTTTGTTTCTTTCTTTGGCTTATTACTGTTTGCAGGGTCCTGACACTCCTCTTACTTTGTTGCTTGGCAAAAGCTGATTGGGGCTCCAATAATTGGCCTCCACTTTCCTTCCTCTCAGTTTGGGAGTCCTGGCTCTTAGCTTGCAATGGTCACAATCTTCAACCTGGTTTTTTGTGTCATGATTTTGGTTTTGAACAAATAAATCAATCAATAAATGGGCCAAGGAACTGAACAGACACTTCACAGAAGAAGAAATACAATCATTCAACAACTATAAGAAAAAACGTTCAACATCTCTAGCAATTAGAGAAATGCAAGTCAAAACTACTCAATGATTCCATCTTACTCCAGTCAGAATTGCAATTTTCAAGAATACAAGCAACAAAAAATGTTGGTGAGGATGTGAGGAAAAAGGTACACTCATACATTGCTGGTGGGACTGTGAATTGGTGCAACCACTCTAGAAGCAGTGTGGAGATTCCTCAGAAAACTTGGAATGGAACCACAGTTTGTCCCACTTACCCCACTCCTTGATTTATACCCAAGGACTTAAAATCAGCATAGTACGGTGACACAGCCACATCAATGTTTATAGCCTCTCCATTTACAATAGCTAAACTGTAGAACCAACCTAAGTGTCCTTCAACAGATGAATGGATAAAGAAAATGTGGAATATATATACAATGGAATATTACTCAGCTTTAAAGAATAATGAAATTATGGCATTTGCTGGTAAATGGATGGAGTTGGAGAATATCATGCTAAGTGAAATAAGCCAAACCCAAAGAACCAAGGCCAGCTGTTTTCTCTGATATGTAGATGCTAATTCACAATAAGTGGGGGAAGGTTCTAGGGAAGAACCTATTAGGTAGAGGAGAGTGAAGGAAGGGGAAGGGGCATGGGAGTAGGAAAGGTAGTGGAATGAAACAGACATTATTACCTCATGTAAATATATATGACTACATGACCCATGTGATCCTATAATATGTACAATCAGAAAAATGAGAACTTGTACTCCATTTATGTATGATTAATCAAAATGCATAAATGCATTCTACTGTCATGTATAACTAATTAGAACAAATAAGAAAATTTTAAAAAGAATATTTTGTTTTTAGACTTTGGCCTCACCATCCAGTTAGACTGGTACGAGGGCCTGACTGATCTAGAGTTTCCTACTGAGACCTATTCAGGCTGGCTGGGGAGGGCAGGGCAGGGCAAGGCAGGGTGAGCGTGAAGGTGGGGTGAGTAGAACTGGGTGGGGTTGGATTGCATGGGAAACTGACTTGTTTCTCTAAACCAGTTGGACCTGGTGATGGGAGAGCTGGTAGATAATGGAGGTGCCACCTACTAATGGTGATGGGGAAGTGGGCTCACCTGGGTTCTAGTCCTGGCTGACTAACTGGGAGGCCTTGAGAAAGTCATTTTTACCCTCCAAGAGGATAATACTGGATAGAAATGTCAATTTTTGCAGCCTATCCAGTGCTGGGAGTGTGTATGCTAAGAGCGTCCTAGGCATTCCCCATTCTGTGAAGCAGCAAACTCACGAGGGAAAGGTTTTATTGCTGTGCTCATTTTACAAGTGAAGAGATAGTAACTTGGAGTGTTTAAGTGGCTTGCTGCTGTAGTTCAGAAGTATTCCCCAAAGACCCACTTGCTAAAGTGCTGGCCCAGGCTGTGGTACTATTGAGAGGTGGTAAAACCTTTAGGAGGTGGGATCCAGTGGAAGAAAATTAGATCATTGGGGTTATGGCCTTGAAGGAAATATTGGGACCCTTGCCCCTTCCTCTCCTGTCTTTGTTTCCTAGTCATCATGAGGTAGAAGACTTTCACCACACATCCCTGCCATGATGCATCCTGTGCCACCATAGGTCCAAAGCAACAAGGCCAAGAGACCATGGACTGAAACCTCTGAGACCATGAGCAAAAATAAACTTTTCCTCCTGTAAGTTGATTACTTCAGGTATTTTGTCACAGTGATGGAAAGCTGACCAATCCACTTGCCCAACATCACAGTGTTTGTAAATAGCTGAGCTGGGTGGGATTTGAGACCAAAGGGTCTGGATGCCTGTGCTTCTAACCTCAATGCTGTAATGCTGTGCATACCCAACCCCAAACTCCTCTCAGGTCCATGACTTGCCAAAATTCAGCAGCACTCCCAGGTCTGGGAGGACCATGTCCAGGCCATTCAACATTAGTGTGACCTGCGTGGCTATGTTCCTCATTTCCTTACCCCTGTGATGAGGTCCCCTCTGCTTTGGTGGTCTGCTTGAAATCATGTGAAAACATTCTGATAGCAGGAGACAATTTCTGCCGGAAACAGGTTAAGGTCAGTTTCGGGATCACCATCTCTACATTTAGGAATTAAAAGCCCAGAAACAAAACCAAGCATGAGTTTTCCTTCACAGGGATCTTTCTCTAAAATATCATGATCAGGTATTCATGTTGGCTGATGCTGTTTGCTTAAGATAATTTTTCTTTTTGTAGACATATGAAAAATTAATTGCTCTGGCTTCTTCCCTGTGGTCGGTCCTCTGATGTCCTGGCATGCCAATGCCTGAGAAAACTTAACCCACAGAATGAGTAATACTCTGGAACTAAGGACTGGTATTTCCATTGCCCAAGGCTGTAGAAAGCTTATTGCAACATAGGAGCCAGCCCCTATGAATAAATAAATAAATACATGAACACATAAATACACAATGCAAACAAGTGGCCTACTGTCCACTCCTGAAAATATCCTTCTCTCTTTTGGGATTTTAATTTGCCTTCCTTTGACACATCAGGTATAATAATTACTATAGTTATGATCCTTGGATTTATGTATAATATCAACATGGCATGGTTATCGTTGGGCTTGCACAATACCTTCCCAAGAGTGTAGCATCTTCCTATTTATTATCACACTATATTGTGTGTGTGTGTGTGTGAGGGGGCAGTGGGGTGGGGAGTGCACCAGGATTAGGGAGAGATTTTTATATTGAACGATAGCACATCTGAGACATCAGGAATAGCCAGCAAACTGGTGAGGGGTGAGATAGGATACCAGAAAGTCTTATTTTGGTAGATTCACGTGCTTTTTGTCTTGGAGACGAGTGCGACCTTTTAGGAAAAATATGTAAAGTCTTCACATAAATGCTACATGTCACATGATAAGTGTATATGATGCATACCAATTCTGTTCTCTCCTGCCAGGAATTTAATCATATTTATCATAGCATTTCCATTGCCACAGCAATTAAAATTAATTGGTGCTGTCACAGGAAAGTCAGATTTCTGTGTCTCTGTAGTCATTTATTTTGGTCCCAATTGTATTACAATGACTGTCCGGCAGCATTTCTCTAAATCTGGTTGAGGCTTACATGGCTTCTCCTGAGATCTCTCCCTCATCTGTTTGTACCTGTGTATAACGTAATCCCCCACCTTTTTGTTTTCTTTCTAAGTGAAGAATGAGAAAGCCAGAATTTCCTCAGGACACACCTGTGCACTGTGGCAGAGCCGCTGAGCTTGAGGAAGGCGGGTGTTGCCACACAGGTGGTGACTGGGAGGCCTCAACAGGCTCCTGACCAACCAAATAAAGGTTGGTGGCAAAACAAAGCCTGTATATTGGGAGGTGGGGTTGGAATAGGGAAGGAGACACTTTGGCCATGGTTGTTAGTAGATGTTGCTTAATTGTTATAAATGCCAAAACGTAGTAAGAAAGTCAAATAAATGTAATGTGGACATTTTAATACACACACACACACACACACACACACACACACACTTTCTCTCTTTGAAATGCACTGCTTCCTGCATGTACTTTTCCAGTAGTTCCTCTTAGTTCAAATCATGGTGGAAAATTAAAGACAGAGAGACTCCATTCAGTTTCCCTGATGCACGGCTGGAGCCCTTGATCAGCAATAGATTGCCCCTAGAGTGGCTAATGTTTGGTTGGGGTTAAATCACTTCTTTTTTACTAAACACCATATGTAATCTATCCCAAATTTTATAACATACACTCTAAGGAAGAACAAAACACAGACTATGGTTATGATTGGCATTTGAGATGTTATTGCTGCAGAAAAGACAAGGAGCCTACATAATGGGGCTTGGGGACACAAACTCAAATTCTTTATCTGTTCGAGGTTTTTTTTTCTTTCTTTTTTTTTCTTTTTTGTATATACAGTTACAATTGGGCTCTATCTGGCTTGAATGAGAATGAGGATAAAAGTGAGTTCATTTCTGCTTTCCACTTCCTGTCTGGCGTGCAGAATATGCTCCATCCATTTTTTTTTCTTTTTAAAGAAGCAACAGCATGTTTGTTAACTATTTACTCTCCTCTATCCATATGCTAACACTCTTTTGGATTCAGCTTCTTCATCTATAAAATGAGAATGATTCCTTAATATTGTAATAGATGGATAAAAGTCAATCAAGGTAAGGAGGAGTTTCAATCTATAAAGTAATGTGAAGAATTTTAACTTTAACAAGTTAGATTTCATTACAATATTATTATAGTAGTCACCTGAGAATATCCTATTTTACTCACAAGCTAAGAGATGCACCTGAAAGAATAGCGTTGTATTTAATCATTATTCTCTCAAATGGCCAAAGATTAAAAATATTGATCATATGTAGCATTTGTAAGGATGTGGGTGTGTTGGATCTACTTTTCTCAAGGTGCATGGTCAAGACATTTTAAAATTTAAAATGTTTATGTCTTTTGATGAATTGATTCCTTTTTTAGAAATTTAGGAGGAAATTAGAAAGATATTCAAAGGTATGTTTCTAAGTTTGTTGATGTGAGTTTTATTAATGAGAATACAAAATGAGGAATGAGATACATGCCCACTAATAGGAAATTATTTAAATTATTTATGATATGCCCCCTAAAGTAATAAAGACCCAGTGGTTATTCAAAAGTAGTTTGTAACTATATGTTTATTGTTATGGAAAGACATCTATAATATATTGTTAAATGAAAAGAAAATTGTAGAGCTATACATTTAACATTATTTCCCTTAGATGGTATGTTTAAATTTATAGCTATGTTTATATTTATACACAGAAAGAATATTTTTGTATATAATGGTCTCTGGAAGCAGGGATTGAGGATGGGCAGTCACTCTGCAGCTGTAAACTATTGATTTGCTTAAGTTTTTTAAAAATAGGGAATGGTATCATGTTTCATAATCAGTGAAAACAAAAAATCATAAAGAAGAAAAAAGAATCCAAAGGGCATTCAAATGAAAGTCTTAATTCTCCTGCTTCTAGTAATATCTTTCATTTGTAATAAGAGGGTTGAATCGGATATACTCAGACACTGATGGACTAAGTAGGCACAAGGGCCCAGGCTATTTACAACAGACTAAAGAAACAGCAAAAGATAAACAAGTCTGAGATAAACACCATGAAGATATGATATGAATTGGTGGGGCCCGCTCTACATAACATACTAATCTATTTAATGAAAGAATAGATGACAGGCGCCGGATGAGCGTTGCAAATTGAATATCATGTGAAAATAAGGTCGTTGAATGTTGGTGTAAGCGATAGGGGTGCCCTTGGGGGGCGACAGGCACTGTATTCCGAGCTGTGGCAAGCATGAGTCTCTCCCAACTCCTTTCTTTCCAGAGACCCAGTGGTGGGCATTAGAGACTTTCAGTCTACTTTGCCTTTATTTTGGACTCAGACCTAGATGCTATCATGTAAAAATATCCCTGCTAATGCATATTAAGATGTGACATGCTTCCTTTTTATTTTGTGCGCCTTTGTATCATTAACCTGAAAAGAAGAAGGAAAAAAAAAAAGAAAAGAGCCCATATCCTGGCGTGTAACTAAAAACCTCCCGGTGGGATTTGTTTAGTGTGAGAGAGTGATTAGTAATTTTTAGTGATTAGTAATTTTCTCCCTCAGGTGGCTTTTCTGCATTCCTGTAGAGATCGTGTACACAACAGGGCTGCCAAGTGAGAAGAAAAGGCTCAGGCAGAAAATACCACGCTTTCCAGAACAGTGTGTGTGCGTGCAGTGTGTGTGCCTGTGTTTGTGCTTTTAACAACTGTTTGAGTGACTGACAAATAAAGTGATTTGGAGTCGTTTCTTTTATGTTGTATACAATCTCTGGTTTTGCAGAAAGTCCCATTGTGTAGTAATTTCATTCGAGGGGGTTGTAGCGTTGTCCCATCGGCTCACCCCCCTGTCTCCCTTGTCCCCTTTCTATTCCTCCTCTGGTATTGGAAAAGCAAGCCAGTTCTAAAAATCCTAGCTGAAGGAGGCGTTGGAGTTTGATTTCCAGTTTTAGGGCCTACTGTGGAAATCACAGGATTGAGGCAGGAAGAGTTTAGCTTTCTCAATTAAAAAAGAAAAAAGACAATTGATGTATGCAACGAGAACTCCAGGAAGGAGGGCCATTTTTTTAGTGTCCCACCAAGTCACACCGTTCCACTTCCCAATAAGGTTAGAATCCACATGAACTGAAATACACCCCGACAGCTGGGTCCGTAGCCAGAGTGTGCAGTTGTTTTTGTCTTGCCACTCCCTGGGGATGGAAGCTATTTAGCACAAAGGTTAAGCAACGTGTGTGGCCTCAGGATTCTCCCACGCGAAGCTTTCATGATTTTACTTTTGCATGTCTATGGGCATATATTCTGGCCTTTGTGACCTCACTAGTAACTGTTAGCTCCTTAGAATGCTGCTCTCTGAATTCAAGGAAGGGATACTCTGTGTTTGGGTTTCTAAGGCTAAAATTGGCGCTTTGAACAGTTAATGAAATAAGCTTTAATGTTGAGAGGTAATATGCTAACACTATCAAAACTAAATAATTTTCTGAATGTCATTAACGAAATCAAATATTTTCCTGACCAATGTTATCCAGTTGGGTGGGTTTGAGCCAAGCCTTCTTCCTCCATCATCATCATCATCATCATCATCATCATCATCATCACCTCTCATATCTATTGTACTGTGCAATTATAAGAATTTTTGCATGCATTACCATATTTTGTTATTATGGCAGCCCTGTAATGTCCAAAAGGTTGGGGATTGTCTTCCATTTTAGATGCACTCTCTGAAACCAAACATGCAGTGTCAGAGCAAAGAAGAGAATCTAAACTTTCTAATTCTGAGCTCTATCCTCTTTCTGAAGAGCAGGTCCTCAGGGAGGCTTCTAGGAGGGGCACAGCCAGCACTTTAACTCTGGGCTGAGATCCTCGCCTGCCCTGAATTCTGATCTTGAGCACAGAGTGAGATTACCAATGGAAAACAGAGATGGCTTTGAATGGATGGATTAGTCATCCTGCAAATTCAGTGTAATGATCTAAGAAATTGTTATTCCCTCTCTTCTAAATTGGCCATGTGACGGCACAGGGAGGTGTTGTGACAGGCTTGAGGTGTCACCTTGTGAGGTCCGCCTCAGAGACCGCCTTAGGTTACCTGATACAAGCAATGGGTGAACCCGTTCCTCCAGCTGCCGAGCTGTCTCCATGGAGACAAACACAGAACTCACTCTCTTTAGTTCCAGAAACTTCAGTGTGAATGGCAATTTCAAATCGACTGTTCTAATCTTTTCAGGGCAGCAGGAAGCATTTAAATGTTCAACATGTTAAATGAACCAAAATACAGGTTGGTGAGACTGATTCATGACTGGAGAAGAGGAAAAGGTGGGTGACTTCCATTGCCCTGGCTAGAGACCCTGCAGGGGCTAACATGCATCCTAGATTTCCCCACACCCTTCCTCATCCTGGCCAGGCCTCCTCATCCTGGTGTTGTACCATGCTGCAAGGTGTTGTGCAATGTGGAGAGAAGAAAGAAAAGTGGGGGTGGAGAGAGAGTTCAGAACAAAGACTTGGAACCAGGGAGAATTTCAAAGTCCCCAAAAACAAGGCAGAAAGTTTCTTACTAGATTAGGCACAACTCCAAGGTTAGGGAAGCACATTCATTTTTTCCCCTTTCCCTAGCTTATTGCAGTATCTGGCACATAACAGAATAATAACCAGTGTGGACCTTTACTAACCTCACCAGCCTTTCCTTGTGTGAACCAAGCTCTCAGGTGTGAACTGCTGGCTTTGCCTGATAGCAGCCAGTAGGATTGCCACTTCTGATCTTGCTCTTCTGTTTGGACTCTAGGATTTTGTTTGCCTTTGGAGGCCTACTTGGGCCCTCAGCCCGTCTTCTATTTCTGCTGCCTGTGCTGCCGTTCTGATGAAGTTCATGTCAGGCAGCCTGTTTAAAACTCCCAAGCCTTCCATTTAGTTATAATAAAATTCCCAATTTTTCTGGAAAAAAAATAGGTCCTTTCAGAAGATTGAACCTTCATTTTTGTAGCAATGTGAAACTCCACCTGTATGTGCTAATTTTACCAAAATTTTAGGTCTCACTAATCCTGGTTAAAGAGGAAAAAAGTTTAGATTTTTGTGGCAGTTTAAGAATACCTACCAGCCTGGCACAGTGGTACCTTCCTGTAATCCCAGTGGCTCAGGAGGCTGAGGCAGGAGGCTCTCAAGTTCAAAGCCAGCCTCAGCAAAAGTGAGGTGCTAAATAACTTGGTGAAACCCTGTCTCTAAATAAAATACAAAATAGGGCTAGGAATGTGGCTCAGTGGTCAAGTGCCCCTAGTTCAATTCCCAGTACCAAAAAAACAAAACAAAACAAAAAAACCCTCCCAAAATAAAGAAGAGGATAAAGACTTTGATCTTTGCTCTTGTAATTTTATTTCTAGAAATCTAACCTGCAGAGATACATGTGTGCATGGACATAATTTCAAAGATTGTGGGGCTGGGGCTGTAATTCAGTGACAACGTGCTTGACTAGCATTCATGAGAACCTGGGTTCAATCCCCAGTACAGAAAAAAAAAAAATTCTTAATGCCACGTTATTTGTTATTGTAAAAAACAGAAGTAATTTTAAGTCTATTGATAGTTAAATAGATAAAAAATTATGATGTACCATTAAAAGGGACTTTATTCATCAAATAAAAAGAATCAGGGGGCTGGGGATATAGCTCAGTTGGTAGAGTGCTTACCTTATAAGCACAAGGCCCTGGGTTCAATCCCCGGCACTGCAAAAAAAAAAAAAAAAAAAAAAGAATCAGGGAAATCCAGGGTATATTTTTATATTTAATATGCAAGGGGACTGAATATGCATAATATGATCATATAGTGTTAAAAACTTTGCACAGAAATGAATGGGTGTGTATGTGTGTGTACGTGTGTTTGTTTGCTTTTTTTTTTTCTTTTTTTTTTTTTTGCGGTGCTGGGGATTGAACCCAGGGCCTGTGCTTGCAAGGCATGTCTCTTTGCATTTTAAATTGAAATCACTGACAAACTGTTGGTGAATCTAAGGTAAAAGATTAGTGCCAAAATTCGTGTATCTGATTCTTCATGATCGTTGATCATAGATCATCTGTAGAGCCTGGAGTAGATGAAAGATATTTATAAATGTGAATCATGTTTCATTTCCAAGGATTTTATTTATGTTAGAATGTGGATGACTCCTTTCTCAGCTTCAAGTAAAGTGGTGAGAAAGGCAGATGCTACGTGATGCTATTCCCCCTCCTGTCCCTGTGTTTCCTGCTCTGAATCAGCAGAGATTTTAAAGCAGACCCAGACATGAATGTCACCACCATTTGTTACCAACTGTGTCAACCTGGCCACTCAGTTAGTCTTCCAAGGCTTAGATTTTTTTTTTTCTAAATAATGCAATAATATCCATCAAGCAGAACTTCTATGAGGACACGTGAAAATGTCCAGCACACACTGGATGATCAATGATTGTTTTCTTCGCTCTGATTTCTATTTAAATATTCTCTCAAAAAAAAATGCTTTCGGGTCTTGCTCTCCTCACAGCATTTTAGTCTTTACCAGGGTCCTGTGACTGAGGAATAGCTGCAGTTACAAGGATTCCCTTTCCCTGCCTGTGTGTCTGATCCTGTCTGCTTTCTTTCCTCTCTGCTCATTTCCTTTTTCTTTTTCTTCTCTTCTTCCTTACTTCTACTTTGTTTTTGCTTTCTTCTAACCTCATACTTTCTTACCTTCCATTCCTCCATTTATTTCCTAAGACTATTGCAAGAGAGATGTGTGGTTCACAGAGAAAGAAACACAAAGTGAGGAAAAAGAATAACCCCAAGACTTCTTCCTTCACACTCACGCTCCACTGGATTCCTCTCCATTCCCCCCAAACACCACGTTATTTCCACTTCACTTTCCTCTACTTTACTTGGCTAACGTCTGCTTCTCCTGTCTCAGAGTCCTTTGCTTCAGGGGCCACTGAGCCACAACCCCAGCCCCTGGGCTCCAATATACTAAGTCAGACACTCCTGTTTACTGTGCCCACCAGGCTTCATGCTTTCCAGACCAAATTACTGACATGGCTAAATTGCTATTGTTCATTCAATAGTCTCTCTTTCCTGCTAGACTACAAGCTTTCACAGGCAAGGAACTTATTCCATTGTTCGCTTTTGCATCTTCAGATTCTTGACTCAGCGTCTGGCACTTAGTGGGTGCCTTGAATGAAGCTGTAACTGTATCCGGTGTTCATTGACAAGACATCTGGGGAGCAACCTAGTTTCCCTTAAGCTAAATTCTATTCTGTGGTCTCTGCCATGTTCTTTCACTAAAGATTTGGTCCCCAATCTTGAGCAGCCCAAATAAAAGCAGGAAGAGATATCAAACACTGTCTATACCTATTTTATTGGAATAAATTTCCAAACCCTGTTAGCCTGGGAGTTAAGACTCCAAATGAACTTTTTAGCACTCCCCGCCCCATGAACCTTAATTCTGACAGACTGAATCTGCCAGCTAGCTTTAATTTCTGTCCTTGCTTAAATTATTTCCTCAGCTTGTAGGGTTGATTTTTCTCATACTTTGCTTATGGAAAATTCTTATCTCTTAGACTCCAGTTCAAAGAATGGTTCTTATCTCTTGAGCTATTGCGAAAATGAACTGAGATAAAATGCATAAATGCACAACACATGGTTGCCACAAAGTAAGCTCTCCATAAAGATCACCATATTTTTCAATTAGACATTAGGCTTAAAGGGATTGGGGACCATGTTTCTATTATTTATATCTGTATCCTAAGCATCCAGCATAAGACTGAGTACATAGTAGGTGCTCAACAAATGGTTGTTGAATAACAAAGGGACAACTGGTCCAAATAACCATCCAATAGACCAGACCAAATAGTAAATACAATGTGCAACTTCCAGGCTATGCCAATTGCCAGGAGGTAATGAGTTTATGCTCATGAGTTATTTAAAATAACTAGTTGTTGAAATTCCTATCTATGATTTAAAAGAATTTTTGAGGATCATTAACAAATGACTGGTTATATATATGTGCCTACCTACTATAAAATCTCAACAATATGTAGATTTCTGGTTAACTAAAGATTCTGTCTGAATGTGGAAAATGTTAGGGCAGCAACAATTGAAAGAAATTTCACGTTTAATCTGTTCTGGTTCACCAGAACCTTGTAAAGAGTCAACCATAAAAATTTGCTTCCTTCCATTCCCCTACCCTAGTGGTACACCCAAAGTAATGTTCAGAGTGAGAAATCAATATTCTGTTTTTGTGTATCAAATTCCTTTTGAGGAAAATTGAAATGATGCACTGAGTAGTTTAGCTAAATTGAACAGATGCTAGAAGGTTTTTTTTGACAAGCAGTCCATGTAAAATATAAGAATATTTTGAATGTAAGAATAACCCAGTCTGTGGCTATTGGATTTCTCTGTAGCTTTCAGGTACATGATATTACCACTAATTTTTTTTCTTGTTCTCCTTCCTCCCACATTCATTTTTCTTTTCTTATTACCCTTTCCCTTCAGTAACAGGTAACCTTTGACATTGAACTTTATAAAAAGAAACATTAAAAATTATATTTAGTATGACCAGGCCCATTTTATTGGTAACTTTCATCTTTTTAAATTAATTTTAATTGATGCATTATAATTATACACAATAGTGCAATTCATTGTGACATATTCATATATGCACATAACATAATTTGGGCAATTTCATTCCCCAGTACATCCTCTCTCCTTTCTTCCTCTCTCCACTCCAGTCCCCTTCCTGTACTCTACAGGTCTTCTTTCTATTTTCATGAGATCCTCTCCCTTTTCCCTTTTATTCTCTGGTTTCCACATATGAGAGAAAACACAGGACCATTGACTTTCTGGGTCTGGCTTATATTGCTTAAACTAAAGCTTTCAAGTTCCAGCCATTGTCCTGTAGATGACATAATTCCATTCTTCTTTATGGATGAACAAAACTCCATTGTGTATATATACCACAGGTAACTTTCATTTTTGGCCATGATTAAAAACCTTGAACTTAAGATGATCATTGCAACTGGTACACAAAAGCTAAGGTCTGAATGTGTCCCCTAAAACTCGTGTGTTGCAAATTTAATCCTCAATGCAATAGTGCTGGTAGGTGGGGCCTTTGGGGAGGTGTTTAGGTCATGAGAGCTCTATCCCTACCAATAGATTAATGCTGCTATAAAAAAGAATTGCAGGCTGGGCATGTTGACTCTGTCTTCAGCTACTTGGGAGGCTGAGATGGGAGGATCATAAATTAGAGGCCATTCTGGACAACTTAGCAAGACCCTGTCTCAAAATAAGAAAATAAAAAAAGGGCTGGGGATGTAGCTCAGTGGTACGGGGGCGTGGAAAAGGCAGGGGGAGGGCTTGCAGGAGTGGGTTCAGAAGTGGAGTCACTCTCCTGCTCTTCTGCCTTCTGCCATGGGGGGACACAGCACAAAGGCTCACACAAGATGCCAGTGCCTTGATACTAGACTTTCCAGCCTCCAGAACTCGGAGGAAATACATTTCTGTTCTTTATAAAATACCCAGTCTTAGGTATTCTCTTATAGCAGTACAAAATGGATTAAGATAACCAAGAAAATTAAAATTAATAGCAAATGAACAATCCAATTCCTCTGAACCCACACAGTAGTGTCTCCCTGAAGGCGAGTGTCTGGGCAGTCAGGAGCCTTCATTATTTCATCAGATGCTACAACATATGAGTAGAAGAAGCAGGTGAGCCCTCTGGTCCTCCCTGCACTGGGGTTTACAGAAAAGAATGTGCCTCAGCCCTGTGAGCAGTTTGGGAAATCTCAAGTTATTCCTGTTCTAGGAACTATGGAGGGTATTAAACAAATTTATGTAGAGAGGTTAAGATCTTTCTCAAGACTGATGTCCATTTTCATCTCTGAGGTGTCAAAAACTCTTGTGAGGTCCCTGAGAGCTTGTTCTTTCCTAGGGCTCCAGATTTTCTAAGGAAGTCCGGTGTTCCTTCCTTTTCATAGAATTACTTCCTGTTCCGGGTCACTCCTACTCATCATCCACCTTTCCCAGTCACTTTCGTCATCCACCTTTCCCACTCCCAGGAAGGGAATCTCAACTCCATGGAGGAGGCCCTGGCTCCTTCTGGCTATGCTTTCCCTTTGTTGCTTAGTGGGGGCTCTCATCTGAGAATCAATGCATTTGGTTAGCAGGCTATTTCGGTAGCTGGATTACCTTGAGAAAATAAGTTGACATTAATAGCATAACTCGAATTTCAATGCCTGAGTTTACATTTTTCCACATAACCTAAGTCTTCAGTTCCTCTGCTCAGAGCCTCTCTCAGTACTTCTGGTGTTACCTAGTAGCTTTTCATGATTTCATGGGGTTTTCTGTGGGCTCATAACCAGTTCTTCTGACCCAGAGCCTTACTGATGCCCCTGCCATCAAATTCAAATTTGTGATGGCTCCAAAGAATGGCTCTTGATTGTTTCATCTTCCCCAGGATGCTTTCCTAGTATGTTGCAGGTCTGCAAACTGTGAGATGCCAAAAATAGCTCCACATTTATCTTTCCTTTTCTTCTAGAACCACACTCTGGTTCGTACTGTAGTGCCCTTTGTTACTTGGTCATCAAAACAGCACTAACTTGGTCCAAAGTCTCATGAAGACATCGTGAAAGTGACTCTTTTGTCTTCTAATGGAAGCCCTGGTTCTCACAAAGCTCACAGCTGGCATTTGGGGAGGGCAAAGAACTGTCCTTCATCCTTTCCTACCTGCCTCTAGGTGTCTCTACCCCCGGCTCTTTCTTCTAAGTAACCCTGGGTTACTCCCCCCTTAAGTCTATTCAAAATCTCAAGGACATTTCCTCTCACATTTCTCTGGCCACAACCCTGCCACTTGGTTACAACTGCAAGCGAAGTTGATAAAATGTGACCTTCATTTCGCATGTTAATGTTTCTTCCCCCAAATCAGTATTCTGTTTTAAGAAAAAGAAGGGGAGGAAGACTTTGGAGGCAGACAACCAGTAGTCTTTGCTCCAGGTTTTTAATCCACTTTTCTAATTTTTTTCTGTGACCATCTCTCCCCTTAATGCATCCTGTTTGGAAGACACACAGTTTGCTCATTGGTCTCAACATGGTATAAATTTTCCCACTTCTGTGCCCTTTCTCTCATGCTCCCTTGCTTGCAATGACTCTGGACTCTTTGCTCCAAGTTTTCACCTTTTAAGGCTCAGATGGAAGCTTTACTCCTACATAAACTATACTGATTAATTCTCTTTAAGATTCTTTAAGATGTTCTTGTCTATAATATATGTGGCAACTGTTACCTTTTAAATTCATACACAATGCCTTCCAGGTAAGCCTGTCAGTGCAAGGGCTGTGACTTTTTCTGAAGCAAAGCAGTTAGCACAATGCCTTGCCTATAGGCAATGGGTGCTAGTTACTTATCTTTGCTATTACTGATAACCTAGCCTATGGTTGGGTGGGAATTTTAAGGATTCATAACAGTTACAGCCTGAGTAGAGGTGAGTCAAGTCTTGAAACCACACTTACTCAATACCATTCTTCTGCAGAGTAAAATAAAACTGGGAACATTAGCTCTTCACAATGAAAGAAAGAATAAAAATGAAGTTCAAAAATTATTTTAACCACAATGAAAATATTAAGCTGTCCTACCTTTGAATATACAGAATTGTCACTGTACATTAATATTCCATTTTTATAATGTTTTGAATTGGTAATATATTCACATGTTTCAAATATAAAACATATAAAGACTCTTTAACTTCCTTGCCCTTCATCCAACCATCCCTATATCTCTGACAGGTTAATACTATTGTTGATTCCTTATCATCCAATCAGAATTATTTTTAGTGCAAATAGAAGCCAATGCAAATACATATTCCTTTTCCCTTTTTTCAAGAGTAGTAAAATGCTATACATACCTTACTTTTAGTTTGAATAATTTATATTTTCACATCAACACATTAATAGTTTCTTAATTCTCTTTTTACAATGTACCAAAATTTTTTTAGTCAGTTGCCTATTGATGATTGTTTAGTTTGTTGCAAAAATGTTTGCATTATGACAATGCTGAATATCTTTGTACTTAATTCATATTGCATTTGTGTATCTATAGTATCAATTCCTAGATGTAGAATTTTTGGGTCTTTGAATAAGTATTAGAGGATTTACTAGATACTGCCAGATACACTTTGATAAAATTTCTACCAATTCACTTTTTATCTGGCAACACATAAAAGTGCTATTTTTATGCAGTCTTGTTAACATAATAGTTAATTGTTATTAAATTTATGGAATTTTATCAACCTGACCATTTGGGGAAAAAAACTTTATCTAGTTTTAATTTGTAGGTTTATTACCATGAGTGAACTGGACACCTATTTTTAAATACTTATTAAGGACAGTATCTGTATTTTCTTCTGTAAATGCTCTGATCACATCTTTGTGAACTGTTTAAAAAATTTTCTTTTAGTTGTAGATGAACACAATAACTTTATTTATTTATTTTTACATGGTGCTGAGGATTGAACCCAGTGCCTCACATGTGCTCTACCACTGAGCCACAACCCCAGCACTCTTTGTGAATTTTTTAATTGGATGAATGATATTTCTTTCACTTTTGTGGATTTGGAAGTACTTTTCACATATGTGAGAGAAAGGCCCTTGTGTTTCAAGTAGCAAATACTTTTGCCTAGTGTTATTTGCTTTATTGTTTGGCTCATTTTTTTCCTCCAGGAAAAAATTTTGATTCTTTTGCAACAGATTTTGTATTCTTTCTTCCACAGCTTTTAATTTTGTGTCCATTCGAAAGACTCAATACTCAAGGTTATAAAAGAATTCTCAAATTTTCTTTGTTTTACATTTAATTATTGCAACTATTTGAAATTTCAAACTCCCTTTCAAACCATTTCAAGCAAATATGTCCTTTGGATAGGGTTGCTAGTTGTAGCAAATAAAAGCACAGATGTTTATTTTAGATAAATAACAAATATATTTTTCATATAAGTAAGATTCATGCAAAATTGAGAGTTTGCTTGGGATATATTTATTTTAAATAATTTTTCATTGTTTATCTGAAATTCAAATTTAACTTGGCATTCTGTATTTTATCTGCCAACCTTAGGTTGGCGGTCATTAGCCCATCTGCAGGGACTCTGCAGTTTGATTTGGATCTTAATGTTGGTTATGACAGGGTCCTGCTGGTCTTGCTCATTTGCAGTTTAAAAGTTTGATGGTATTTTTCAATGTCTACACGCATCTATACAGGTTATGAAATTTGTATACAAAGTAGATACAGACTGACTGAAACAAATTCACTAATTTTTGAATGAATTAATGATTAGTTTCCCTCTGATACTTTATCCAGTGTGTGTGCTACAAAAAGTCACTTCTGGGAAAAAATACCCAGTGATGGGGCAGCTGGGTCCCTCCCTGTTTTGCTCCAGTGAAACAATTGAGTTCCTAAGAATATATGGTTATTAAAATAATTCACTCAATTATTGTTTCAACAGGTTAGAGGCCAGAATCCTGGACTTACATAATAAAACTATTTTTTCCTTATAAGGAAAGAAAATAATAACATTCAAATGTTAAATAATAATATTTGAAATTATAAGTATATTCTATTGGATTAAATTGGATAAAAACAAATCCAATATTGCTTTTTTTCCTGCTTTTGAAAACACATGCTCAAAGATCGTATCTCCTTTCACACTCCCATTGTGATTAACAAAGCATGATGTGGTGATAACACCATTCTTTCCACCACAGAATTGTAGTACAAATCACAACCGTCATGATAAATCGAGACCTTGACACCATTGAAGCAGCAAGGCCCTGATTATGATATAGCCAAAGGAAGGCAGGATACTGACCTCTATCTAATTTACTTGATTGCACCTTATTAATCCACTCATTTAGTTATTCACCAACTATTTCTTGAATGCCTAGCAGATGCTGGGCACTGCTGGCTGTGAGGTTGACTAAAACAGTTAGGAATTCTGTCCTCAGGGGGCTTTGCAGGGGTCAGCTCTTATTGATTGATTGAAAGCTCATTGCTAAATTTTCAGGAACTTTGTGATCCTCATAGTCAACAATGGTAAGAGTGTTTACACATGAAAATTAGCCAAAACTAAAGGTCAGGGCTTTTTTTTGTTGTTTCTTTTCTTCTTCCCTGCCCTTTATTTAAAAGGAGAACAGGTCATTGAACACTGGGTTTACAGAAATACTCCTGAATGGAGCGACCCTTCCTGTCCCTTTTCCTACACCAGGACCCCAAAATACCAGTACACCTTGCTTTGGGAAAATGGAATTATATTATGATAGAAATAGGCTATAACTCATCAGTCACCTAAAGTAGCCCAAAGTAAAACTTTTAAAAGAGGCAGTTGACAAGTTTCTATTTAGGTGTTTAAATGGGAATCACAGGAGAAACTGTTATTGAGGTAATATGTTTAAAGCACATGGAGAATTGCCTGGCACAGGGTTTCAGAGAAGGCATTGTGCAAGTCAGGGTCCAAGCAGTTCTTAAGATGCATAGTTTATGCAGATGAATTTTCTTTGTGGTGCTGATAGAGTAGAAAGTAAATTCAATCATTAGATTGAGGATTTTTAATAAAGATTCTTTTGAATTTTCTACTTTAAAAATCATGTCATCTGCAAATAGAGACAGTTTTATTTATTTCCTTTTTAATCTGTATACCTTTAATTACTTTTTCTTGTCTTATTGCAGTAGCTTAGACCTTGAGTGGTGAGAAAGGATATCTTTGTCTTGTTGCAAATCTTATCAGGAAAGTATCCTATATCTCACCACTAAGAAAGTTTGTTGTAGGCTTTTTTTTTCTTTGTCCATACCCTTTTTTAGATTAAGGAAATTCCCTCATAGTTCTCATTTTTTGAGGATGCACAGAATGTAAATGTTTCATTTAAATCTGATCTATTGAGAGATTCAGTGTATGGTTATTCCTCTACAGCTTGTGAAGTAGTGGAGAGAAAGGACATTCCACTCCTACCTCTATGGTGACAAGTCTGTGAGTCAGCTCTAAGCTGCCTTTGGCCTTCCCTGCTTCATCATAAAACCAGGGATCTCTGTCAGCTGCCTTTGGAAAAAAGGCAGCATTAGGTGGAGAGGGGAACTCTCTTAAATCTGAAGAGCTGCCACTTCTTATCTGTGTGACCTTGGATGAATCGTAAAACCTCATTTCTAAAATCAGGACCATAATTACCTTATCGAGCTATGAAGATAGGTTGAAATGGTAATAGCTTTAAAGTACTCTACAAATTTAAATTATCATTTAGATGATAAGTTCTTGGAGGACAGGATCCATATCAGTTCATTTTTATATCCCCTAAATAATCTGGGGCTTAGTAAGTGCTTAATATGCATCTAATTATTGTGTTATTACATATATCCCCTCTTCTAGCTTCATTGTCTGCCCCAGGGCTGCACGTGGGGTACCACGTAGTGGATGTAACTGCATGGTTATCAAAGTCAGGCTCCATGACCTTAGACAGCAAAGTCACCCAAACTCCCTGACAAATAACCGGACTTCTTGATGGTTAAGTGATATGATACAGGTAAAGCAAAATATTGGCTCATAGTAAATGACCAATAAATTGCAGCTGCTATTTTTATTTGGGTAGGATCTTCATTAGGAACTAGAGAACTGGAGAAGGAAAGCTGTGGGACTTTCAGTTTATTTGTTTGTGGTTGGTTTTTGGTTACCTCCTTGAGGAAGCATTCTTGTTTGTTTATGGTTGATAGTAGAGAGCCAGAATGAGGGGAAAATGTGGCCCAATGCTTGCAGTTGGTCTGGTGTTTCCATTGTGCAGATTCACTAGTTTTCTTCTTTTCCTGGTGTCACCTAGTCCACTAGGTGACACTGTTTACTCATCTATGTTACTCCATTTAGGCCCCCTACGCAAATCTTAATTCAAAAAGTGGCGTGTTTGGTTTGGGGTGGTGTCTAGGGGGAAGTGCAATGGGAAAGAAAATAGAAATGAACTGGCAGGGATCAATCCGGAGATACAGTTAGGGGCTGATTGTCTCCTATGGTTAAATGTGATTTTATGGGCTATGTCAAATTATTCTTTAAACTAATTTTAAGCACAACATGCAATTAGTTTTCACTTCTATTCCAAGAAATGAAGGAAAACTTGAACTGCTTGCTCTCTCAAACCATCACCACACCAAAAGATAAAATCAAATGTCGGGTCTTGGAATGTAGAGTTGAGTAGATGTTCTTCAACGTCTATGTTTCTCTTTCATTCTTCAATAATCACTAATGAGGGTATAAACTGCCAATGAACAGCTGAAGCAGCTTTTAGGCTAAGCTTAAATTGGGCTTTCAAATAGAATCAAGATTAGTCACTGTTACAGTAAAAGAAACTAAATGTGGTGAAGCCATTTGGGTGTGGAGTTTGGAAAGCCCTCCTTCTTTTCCAGGTCAGTTATGGCTCCATCTCTGTGTTGCTTTATTGCTACACATTCCCAGGAAGCTGTCACTTGTCTGGATACCACCCTGTTGAAACTGGTGATTTTTTTCATAAGGGCACATGTAGCTTTTGGGTAGAGAAATAAATTCAGATTCAATTTCTTCCCTTGCATTTCCAGGCTGTGAGCCATGGGAAGCATGTCAGCCATATTAAACCAAATGATTCAGAAAGCAAAGTCTTCATCTATTCACCTTGGAGTTTGGAGTCTGTCTTTCTGATTACACCCCCTCTTCATTGTCCAATACAACCTTAACTAATAGTGCTGTTTATAAGCTTAGTGAGTTTTTCCCCTTCTCAGAAATGCCACAACTAGAATTATCTAATAAATGTTTCCCTCTTCAGAATTTTGCTAAAGCTTTCTTGGCCTCCCTTACTAATGAACTCCCATCTTCTTTGCTTTTTCTGTGTCTATGACTTGCACCACCTTGAGTTGGTGTGTGATAAACACCCAAATATAGTCACGATTTTGGCAGCCAACTTTTGGAAGACTGTCACAAGGCCCCCTAAAACAGAAATTAAGCAGATTTAAAATGCACGGGCAAACCCTTTTGTGCTTGGGAAGTGAGAACATTTTCCTATGTTGTGAGCAGTGGTTTCTTCTGTGTATTTATGCTCCATT
>JAJEJO010000459.1:807888-858216 GCA_020662805.1 Glaucomys volans | reverse complement strand
AGACACACCGCCAAATTCCTATAAGTACGCCAACTGAAGACGGCTCATTAGCAGTAAGTACAATGGTAAATTAGGTGGCATTTGTAATTTTAAGAATCATACTGTTAAATTATTTTGACAAGAAAAAGTAATGAATTATTGTTAAAAACAGCAACTAAGGTAATGACAGTAGCTAAAATGATTTGTAAGGCTTCAAAAACACGAAAAAAAACCCCCAGCTTTCTAACATCAAAAACAACACTGTGCTCTGGTTTTAGCAAAACAACAGTGTCTATCATATTAATGTTTTGTAATTGAATTTTACTAGTTGAATGAGCTTTGTTTGTATTAAACATGCAAATCTGACATACCTGAGCATAAAGAATTTATACCTATGGTTCTACCTAACACATTGAAGCCATGTTATACATAAAACTTTGTCAAAGCAAGGTTTGCAGAAATCTTCTCTGAAGATGGGCCATGGCTTCCTGCAGCTGCCGACCCCTGCTGGGCCTCCTCTTTAGGGGGCCTCCTTCTTCCTGCTTAATCTTCACTAGCCTCCTACAAACTCTTCAATACTCCACAGTCCATGTTCTACCACCTTACACTTTTTATATGAAGAACTTAATTGAAGATTAAAATCCATTTTACTTGTAAGACTTGCTTCTTTATTTTTCTAGTTAAAAAAAAAATTACACCTACTTCCTACTGTTAGAGGTTATGCTTTTTATCACGCAATCTGGGAAGGCCCAAGGAATGTGTGAAGTTCCCAGCCAAGTGTAAACCAAAGCAGTCACACCTCTGGCCAGGGCTCCTTTTCTTTTTGAGATGGTGCTGGGGATTGAATTTAAGACCAGGGCATGCTAGGCAGGAGTTCTACCACGAAGCCACATGCCAGCCCTTAAGTTTGTGGCTTAAGAAGAGAACCAGGACCAGGCTGCCTGTCTCCATGGGCATCCTCATGTGCTCACTGTGCGAGAGTCCAAGGGCTCCTCTCCTCCTATTATGTCACCCTCTGCAAACCTTTCCCTCGTCGTTTTGTTTTTTTGGTACCAGGGATTTAACTCAGGGGCACTTAACCAGTGAGGCACATCCCCAGCCTTTTTTGTGTTTTATTTAGAAACAGGGCCTCACTAAGTTGCTGAGGCTCACTTTGAACTCACAATCCTGCCTCAGCCTCCCGAGCCACTCAGATTACAGGCGTATGCCACCATGCCCAGCTAACGCTTCCCCTCCTAATGAAACCTTCTCTGTCTTCCCCGAGGGAGGCTACTGTGTGACATTACTGTGTGACATTAGATTCTTTCCCTCTGAGCTCTGAGGCACTCTTTTCCTATCCCTGGCGCAGCATTTACCACACAGGCTACTGCTTTAGTTGCCTGAGCCTGTCTTGTAGGGTGGGTCACAGTCAGAACTGTGCTATTTATTTCTGTGACTCCAGAGCCCACGTGAGGGCCTAGAAACATAGCAGTCCAATCAGGTTGTGCTGAGTTCTACTGAAATATGAGTGACATACCGGACAGGTAATTTCTTTGACCTGCTCCCGGGTCTCCCTGAAAGCAAACTGCACTAACAGTCCCACGGCAGCTGGAAGTTCTCCTTCAATGTTGAGTTTGGCTCCAGGTCTGTTGGCATGGGCGGTGTGGAACAGCTGACGAGGGGTCTGCCCATAGGTCTTTATCATGGTCTCCAGGGCTCGTCTCTGAACGGGATCTTCAACTGCAGAAACATCCATTCCAAAATATGTCTGCAGAGTGAAAGAGCAAAAGAACACAAGATGGCATATAAGCAAGACTTAGCATGATGCCAAAGGGAAACACGATTGGTTTTATTCTTTAGGCAATGGCTTGCTCCTCTCTATTTTAAATGCAAATGATTTTAAGACATTTTTGATCAGGTTAGCTATCCATGAATGGTCTGAGATCAGAGTGAGAATAATCAATGTTTCTAAATGGGTAAACAAAAACAATGTATCTTGTCTGACTGATGCTAATTAGGTATGCTTATAGAACCATTTTAATTTAATGCTTGAGAATATCATACAAGATTTCATGTGTAATATGAAACCACTGAAGAAGTTGCTGCCCAAAGTAACATATAAGAAAAGGAAAAGCTAAAGTTAAAACACAATGAAAACTGCAAGTGGACCTAGGGAGTAGCCGAGAGCCCCAGGCCTGTCGATGCAAGGGGTGCTGTTTTGCGGCTCTTGGAGTGGCCACACTTCAGGGTCGGGTGGAGGTGCTGAGCGTTCACTCCTCACCGCCAGAGCGAGCAGCGGCACCAGACCTGCCACACGCTGTGCACGCTCGAGTGCACAGTCCAGCCTTTGGCTTGAATCAGTCACCGCGACTTCCTTTACATAATTAGGTAATAACATTTCTAAAAGCACCAAAATAAAATGCCAAAGACACTTCAAGTCAAATAATCTTCATCGTTACTGCCCTCGCTCTCTACCCACAGCACAGGGACCAAAGGGTTATTGCAAATGCCTGTCCAACCAGGGCCAGTCACGGGGCTGCTTGACCACATGTGCTCAATAAAATCAAATGAGCTCTTTTAAAGTTTACTGTAAAATTGTGCTTCTTCACATTCTGTGCTATCAGCCTCTAAGAGAACCCTGAGTAATAGTGAATGATGAACTGAGGAAGGTAAAAGGCATTTTCCAAGCCTTTTGGAAAGGTCAACATTTATTTGTACTTAATTGTATGGTAGCCATGATTCTAATATGAATTCGACTCCTCACATAAGAGGCCAGTATTGCTATTACACTTACAAAAGTGCACACTTAGGAACAGAGAGGCTAAGCTACCTGCCCAGGGTCCCATAAGTGGCGGAGT
Organism: Glaucomys volans; assembly: GCA_020662805.1. Taxonomy (NCBI): domain Eukaryota; kingdom Metazoa; phylum Chordata; class Mammalia; order Rodentia; family Sciuridae; genus Glaucomys; species Glaucomys volans. The sequence goes on along the minus strand of JAJEJO010000459.1, from coordinate 855,400 downwards.
CACACAGTGGGGATCTGAACTCAATTCTGAATTCGGAGTCTATGCACTTAATCACCACATCACCCCATGAACTGAATTTTATTAAGTTCTTAGAACAATAGTATAAACTCTATCCTTTTTCAAATACTAAAGACCCAATGAATTAGTGAAAAACCTCCCAGTCAGATGAGAACTTCTGTGCATGTTTCAGTCTTCAGATAGTTTTTCAGATACTTTTAATGTGAATTTTATTTAAGAATAACTGAAAAGTTGGTGCAGGTTTATAGGCAGAGTACAATGAGATTAATGTCAAAATTCCTAATTGCTCTAAAAGTTACATTTTAGGATCAAATATGAATGAAGCTCAAAAATTATATTTGAACCCTTCATTTTTGTGCTCAATGGGATTCAAGACACGTTACCCCAAAACGCAGCACCTAGGCACACTGAATGTTTTAAGCTGGAGGAAGGACTCTCTGATCTTCCCCTGAAGTTGATCACAAAACCAGAAAGGGTCTTCTGGTTTTCCCTTGAAGGTCAGAAGACCCTCTCGTGAGAGGTGCCCTCCCTCCCCTGCAGGAAGAGCGCATTCGTGGCTCCACAGAAAGGGTAGAGGGCACACAGAGAGGATGGAGCCAAAGGGCCTCGTGGTTTCCCCAGTTCCTCCCACTGGGCTCAGACTTCTCTCAACCTATCACAGTTTTCCACGATGCTTCCCTTTTCATCAAACCAGCATAAAAATACTCAGGTTTAACCACTTTTGGGGTCTTCATTTTCTTAATGTTCTTATATCACATAGACTTTGTATGGGAGAAATCTGTATGCCTTTCTCTTGTTAACTTTTTATTCCAAAGGTCTCAGTCAATGAACCTAGGATGAGTAGAAGGAAAAGGCATTTTTCCTCCTCTATTTTGTATAATATTCCTCCTTTATATTCCTCCTCATATTTCCTCCTTTATTTTGTATAAAATTTTATTCTCCTTTTTCAAAATAAACTTTCCCAAAGCATATATATATATATATATCTTCTATTGGAATAGTCTATAAACCTGCCCTGTCTCTCTTCCAGACTATAAATCTCTTAAGGAATTTTATATTGCCTTGGAGGTACCCAAAATAATAACACAGAGCAAATGGACTAAAGAGAATTTTATTTTTAGATTACTTTTGGAATGAATCTCTGGCTTAATAAACAAGCGTAGGTAGAGAATTGTGCATTTTAGCTGTATTTGTAATAAAACACTTGTAGATTTGTCACAACCCATGGAGAACATTATAGTTGGAGGGGAAGTCCAAGACCAGTCTATTTCCATCCGCTGATTTTAAAGTTAGGGAAGTCATGACAGTAAATGTCATATGCAGTGAATTAACAGTCAATCTCTGGACTTGTACTGAGTGACCACGAGGCAGCATCAGGAAATACTGTTATCCTCATCATTTGCTTTTTTAACATTCTGCTTCTGGAAACATTTCCTTGAACAGGCCTCAGAGGAACCACAGCAGGGCAGACCCATCTACCCCACCTCTCCTCTTAACCCCACCTACCCTAGATACCTCTGCAGCCCAAAGCCTAGCAACAGAAATGTTTCTTGAATGGATAAGATTCTCAAAATAAAAGACTAGTCTATTCAACAACATAAAAAAGTAAATGTGAAAGTGTTACAATTATACTTCGAGGAAATTAAAGAAATAACCTCAGGGATATTGAACAGATATTAAACAGATTCTAACTAAATATCCAACAGCATACTGGAAAATTAAATTGCTATACAGCCATACTTTGGAAAAGTAAGTAGCTATTAAAAATCACATGGAATGGTATCACATGAATAATTTAAAACTACATTGTTCTGGGGAGGAGAAGTGTACCCCAACTGTACTAATATTATTATACTATGGAATGATATGCAGGTATCCATTCTGCAAGGTGGTTTCATATTTGTCTTGGGATGGTGACATCAAGCCTTATTTTTAAACATCCTTTTGCTAGTCTGTATTTTGTGATTTTCCTAACAAGGCACATGCACTGTTTCTGTAATGAGGAAAAATAATGCTGTTTTCAAACAGCATGTATGTAGCGTAGGGTGCAGAGGGAGTTAGCGTGGCAAGCTGACTCTTCTCCTTGGAAAGATCTGCTTGCCAGGTGGCCCGTGGCTGGTGTCTGGGAACTTGGCAGTCGGATCCTCCACCACTTGCTCAGCGACGAGCATGGCCCACGATGCCTGACTGAACGGTGCTATGTGTGCTGAACGCTTGCTCTCTCTGGGAGTCTGGAGCTCCAGCACGTGCGAGGCAGATGGTGCCTCTGTGATCCACCCCCACAGGCCCTGGTGCTGGTCTCAGGGAGCCTCCTGGCAGACGACACTTGCGACACTTGTGGGCCTCACAGCTTATTGTTGGAGGAAGCAGGTGTGTTCCTGTGCTTCACAGGGAGGAGACTGGTAGAGGCTCATGCTGGTTCCCCTGGACTGTGCCCTGGGTTCCTCTTCCCTCTGTGATCTGGCATTGTGCCTTCCCCATAACAGACCTGATTTGTGTGATAAGTCTTTAGGTCCACCTAGTAAGTCACTGAACCTGGGGGTGATCTGAGGAACCCTTAACAGGCACCTAAGGTATTTTTTAAAAGATGAAATATAAAACTTCGAAAATCTTGGGTAACAATAGTAACAAATTAGTGTAATTGCCAATTCTGTTTGATAACTTGGGTATTTTAAAGAAACAGCCTACCAGCTAACTAAAATATTCAGGTTTTATCTTGCATGTGTGCAGATTATTTTAAGAGTCACTTACAGCAGGATGGAAAACATTGATGGCTTGAACAGAAGCCTTCCCCTTCTGCTTGTACCCAAACACCAAGTCAATCCAGTGACAGATGTTCTGGGACACATGGTCAGACTCGAGAGCCTGCCGGTGGATGAGGATAAAAAGGCGAGGATCATTACGAGCCCACGGGGGAAGGTTGACGTGATTAACCCGTTCACCATTCTGGCGCACGCCAAAATCAAAACCTAAACGAGAAGATTAAAATCAAAGTTTAACTTCCACAGCAAGCTTCCTCAGCACACAGCGGGCCTCCAGAGCTCCTGGCATCAGGGGCGTGCGCTCCACCAGCAGTGGGCGCAGAGCTTCTCAGTAACAAACACCATTGCTCACTCACTTTCTGATTTACAGAGAGGGCTATGTGCATAGAAGCTGTCCTGGTTAAACTGAGGATCTTTCAACTTGATCCATGTATCATTTGGATGAACAAAAAGTAGAAAACCACTGCAAATTCCAAATTCCCATTAATCAAATCTTCAGATGCGATAAGTGCTTGAATATCTGGTCAACTGTAAACTTGATCAAAATCAAACAAAAGCTTCAAATAAGCGTTTCTGAGTTTTTCGTATTAACATTTAAATAAATTTAAGAATACTTAGTAAATATTAGTATTCTGTTCTTTGAAAAACCTAACCAATATACACACAGTTGTAGAATAAACTGTCAGTGTCTATGAATTTCATGGTTTATCTGTTCTGATTTCATTGCTTCTATGAATTGCTGTCCAGCAAAGTAACACCAGCACATGGAACACCAGGGTTCTCCTACCACACGAATGGGCTGATATCTGTCTCGTTAATCTGTTAGCAGAAAAAAAATCCTTGTGTTTATTTTTAAAAATTGTCCTAAAATAAACACCTTTGAATAGAAATACTTTTGTGCTACATTTTTATGGACAGCAAAACTGAAGAGCATAACAGAAAAATTTAAAAGGAGTTTTTGAAAGCTGAGTAAGATCCCTATACAACTGAATTGCTGTCTACTTCTTGATAGTGCATGAATACAGTTAGAAGGATCTTTCTTCCCCATTCTGAAAGCATTCTGAAATGACACAATGTGAAGTGTAAGTCCAGGGCTTACATAAAATTCACATGGGTGTGGCGGGGCTGAGAGGTCCCAGTCACTCTAGAGAGCGCCCAGGGCCAGTTTTGGAGGTCCTGGCCGCAGCACCTGCAGAGCTCCAGAAGCTCAGTGAGCAGCTATTTTCATTTTTGGAAAATAAAACAATTTATCACACACTCTCAGAAGTACAAGTTAGAAATGATTGCTGCTCTACCTTCACGGTTGACTAAGAACTCGGGAAGATAGAAGAACTCTGGGATAAGCTCCTTCACATCAGTCATGGATTCAAAAGATGAGAGGCGCCAAGTTGTATTTGTGGAATGAAAAGTTCTGTCTGGAATGTCAAAACTTTGATCTACAAAGAAATACAAGTAGTAAGGTTAAAACACAGAGACCTAATTTCATTTGAAGCCTCATAACTTCTGCTACTTCAAAAAGATTAAAATAAAGCTCATTTTGTTTATTCATAGTTTAAGAGATAATCTATATCCTGGAAAATAAAAATTTCCATAAATAATTTCAGACCAGTTCCATTAATTCTCATCTACATCATGCTTTTATAATATGCACGACTAGATAAATTTATATCATTTACTGCTTGATTACTATCATTTACCCAAGTAGAATAAAGTTCCATAAAAGCAGGAGTCTGGTGTCACCCACAAGAGCACACACTGGACACACAGTAATAATTTCTTTACTGAGTAAATGAGTTATAAAGAAGGAAGACTAGGGTGTTTGAACATTTTCCCATATATCTTTTGGCCATTTGTATTTCCTTTTGAGAAGTGTTTAGCTCTTTTGCTCCTTTATTAAGTTATTACGTTTTTTGGTGTTAAGTCTTTTGAGTTCTTTATATATTCTGGATATTAATCCCCTGCTGGAGGAGGAGCTGGCAAAGATCTTCTTCCATTATATGGGTTCCCTCTTCATGCTCTCATTTCTTTGCTGTGCAGAAGCTTTTTAAATTGATGCCACCCCAATTACTGATTCCTGGTTTTACTTCCTGTGTTTTACGCCTGCACTGATACGCTGGAGTACTGAGCTTATGTTTTCTTCTAGTAGTTATAGAGTTCTAGACTAATTCTTAGGTCTTTGATCCACTTTTTTTGGGGTGGGCTACTAGGGATTGAACTTGGGGGCACTCGACCACTGAGTCACATCCCCAGCCCTATTTTGTATTTTATTTAGAGACAGGGTCTCACTGAGTTGCTTAGCACCTTGCTGTTGCTGAGGCTGGCTTTGAACTCGAGATCCTCCCGTCTCTGCCTCCTGAGTCACTGGGATTACAGGCATGTGCCATCATACCCAGCCTCAGTCCACTTTGAGTTGACTTTTGTGCAGGATGAAAGGGATCTAGTTTTACTCTTCTGCATGTAGATATTCAATTTTCCTAGTACCATTCACTGAAAAAGCTATTCTTCCTCAGACATATATTTTTGGCACCTTGGTCAAGTATCAGATGACTGTATACGTGGATTTGTCTCTGAGTCTTCTATTCTATTCCACTGGTCTTCCAGTCTGCTTGGATGCCAACACCATGCTGTTCTTGTTACTAGAGCTCTGGAGAATGATTTGAGGTCCAGTATTGTGATGCCTCTGCGTCATTCTTATTGCTCAAGATTGCTTTGGCTATTCTGGGTCTTTTATTCTTCCAAATGAATTTTAGGACTTTTATTTTTCTTGTTCTGTGAAGAATATCATTGGTATTTTTATGGGGGTTGCACTGAATCTGTATAAACCTTTTGGATGGCCAAAAAATACATGAAAAAATGTTCAACATTCCTGGAAATTAAAGAAATGAAAATCAAAATTCACTGAGATTTCACTTCACTCCAGTTAGAATGGCAATTATCAAGAACACAAATAATAAAAATACTGGCAAGGATGTGGGAAAGAAGGTACATGCACATTGTTGGTTGGGACTGCAAATCAGTACAACCACTCTGGAAAGCAGTATGAGGTTTCCTCAAGAGATTAGGAATGACCCAGCTATGCCACTTCTTGGTATTTATCCTAAAGAACTAAAATCAGCATGCGATAGTGATATGGGACTTCAATGTTCATAGCAGGGCAACCAGGTGCCCAGATGAATGGATAAAAAAAATGTAGGATACATACACAGTGGAGTTTAACTCAGCTACAAAGGAGAAAGAAATTATGGCATTTGCTGGTGTTTTAAAATAATCATAAGGTTGAAAGTTTTTAAAAGTGAAGTGCATTCACTTTAAAATTAGGGTAAATTTTATGGTTTGTAAAATACATCTCAATTTTTAAAAAGTGAACTGCATTTTTATAAGCAGACATGTTTGAACTAAAGCTAAAAACTGAGGTAACAGCGAGATGATTTCATGTACTAGAGCTCTTCTGAGGAAGATTTTGGTGAAGGCTTAAATAGAATTCCTGTGGTTTCATTAGTTTCATTAAATTCTCAATAACAAACAAAAGATTTCTTTGTTCCAAGTACCCCACAGACTTTCTGAGCAGTTATGAAACAGCCTTACCTTGGTAGGCTAAGAACATCTTGGTGAAGGGAGGCATCCTGACCAGGAAGTGGAGCACGGTGCCGCTGTTGGAGTAGTGGGAGCCGTAGTGGTAGGGCTGCACTGGGGGCATGGGGTCATCCTCCCTGGCTCCTTTGCGGTACTCCTCCTCCAGATACTGAAGGCAACAAACCCAGAGGACTAATGACCATGTGCTCCCGGCAATACTGGAAAAGTACCGGCTTTCTTTTCTGTCCTTTCTAATACCCCTTTCATGCTGTTCTCCATGGGCTGTCCGCCCACCCCTGTCCAGAGAGCTCAACCACCTAGAGTATCTAGGAGTCTTGCCCAGGCCCTGCTGAGCCCGCACCTGAGCTCCCCCAGCATCTGCACCCCCATGCTCTTATCTCCTCAGAAAACCTGCCTGCCCTGCATCAAAGGCACTCAAAGGATGAGAGCTGCTCCCATCTCTAGAGAGGCCTGCACTTTAAGAGTTTCACTTGTACTTAAAGACTGCTTCTCCAGAAGTGGAAATGCAGTAGAAATGTAGACATCACACATTATCAGTATCACTATCGTACTTAATGGCTGCTCTGCAGTGGAGTTACACAGAGATAAAGAAGACGTGGTGATCTTTAAGAGCTCCTATATTCCTATCTAACACTGGGTACATCTCCCCTTGGTTCTGTCTGGCTCCATAACGAAGTACCTTCCCAACTCCCACAGACAGCCCCACTTTCAACTGTGGGAGAACCAAACTGTGACAGTCACCGGCACTTAGAGGAATGTTTTGGGAACTGTGTTATAAAATAATGTGTGAATATGAGCAAGCTGCTTCAGCTGCTCCAATCCTGACACTTCCGTGAAGAATGCGATTGTGGCAAGTGAGCTTCTGAACTTCCAACAGAATTCTAATAACACTGATAACATAGTAAAATGCAGTTAATTTCTTCTTTTTTAAAAAATATTTTTTATTTGTAGGTGATAGCTCTATTTTATTTTTATTTGGTGATGAGAATCAAACCCAGGGCCTGGTGCATGCTAGGTGAGCGCTCTACCACTGAGCCATAACCCCAGCCCTACTTGTAAAATAGAAAATCTGGTAAATATCTGTTTTAATAAGTCAGTGGATAATTTTTTAATGACTAATAAGGGTTGTGATACATAATCAATATATTACTATTGCTATGTAAATTACACTGGGGCATATGAACAGCAGGTCCCTGGAAATCTTTATGATTTTTATAATACAATTATTATGTATTTGTAATTCTCTGAGAGAGGTTTCAGAAAATCAATTTCATGATTTCTAGTTGTCAGTCAATTAAGGTATAAGTAAATGAAAAAAAGAAAAAATCAATACTATAAATTTAAAATGAGGTAAATCACAGGTCTATGAAACAAAACTCCATTTTCACTTATTGAAGCATGAACAGAAGCTGAAGCTACCTTGTATGTGTCCACGTAGCGGTCTTCCTTTTCTTTGTACTGCACAGCTATAGGCTTAGAGAGATTTCTACAAAGGAAGGGATAATGGGAAAAATATGAAACAACTTGATACTGTTAGGACGAGGCTGCTCCGTCCCGGGAGTAAATAAGGGATCAGTGAAATGCTCGGCCCTTACTTTATGCTTACACATGTTGCTTTGTAATTGACAGGCACCACTTAAAACCATGGCTGTTTAAACTATTAAGGTAGAATTTTTCAACATATCTTCTCCAGTACTGGAATTCCTAACTCGTGTAACCTCAACAGGAAGAGCTGCTCCCGCTTCTACACAGCCTTCCCCAAGTCATAACTGATGCTGCCCAGGGCAGCTGGTTCTATCAAGCTCTGAAAGTTCCTGCCCCATTTTCTAGACTCTACATGAGTCAGACAGAATAAAAGAATGCTTGGACAGAAATTGTGATCACGAGGAGAGGCTAAGCAATTACAGCCTAGTTAGTAAAAACTGAATGTACAATACTTGCTGCAAACGACCAAGCTGGGATGTGGAATGAGTGTTGCATGAATATTGTGTAATCTAATTAGGTGTTGAGGGCTGCACTGGACACAGCTCGGGCACATGTGCAGATGTGTGACGGTCAGCCCTGGTGTTCCCACTGAGTGGACACCACATGCCCCCATCCTTGGAGGGACAGAATGCAAGGACTTTTCCATGCTACAGAAGCAAGTGGCATCCCTATGTGACCCTCGAAATAGAGAAAGAGCTCTGGTGAGGAGGGACAGGCTGCTCTAGCTGGGGGCCATCTGGTCTGGCACAGGGATGGGACACCTAGAGTTTCAACATCTGGCACTGTAACTAGAGCAGTAGGTCAAACCAGTTCTGCTCACATGATATAGAAACAGCTATTTTTTTGGAAAAGTTATTATTTCCTAGGGATATGGAACTTGGAAATATTAAATGCTAATTCTGTTGGTAAGACTTTCCTAATTCCAAAAACTTTGTCAAAAGTAAGAACAGTTTTATGCAATAGATATGAATTCACACCTCAAAATCAGAGGAAACCTCGTTTAAGATCCTGGCATGTAATTTTAAAAAAATGTGTAAATAGGCATTTGGGGGCACAAATCATATTAATTATTGTGACTGACAAATCAGAAATTATAGTTGAGCAAACAGAATAAGCCAAAAATCAGTTGTAACACTCTTATCTACAGGTAATTCTTTTCATATATACCTGTCCAGATTTTTTTGATCTATGGACACATATTTATCACTTTAAAAAGAACATTCGATGCTAATAATATACACTCCTCCCATATATATTTTATTACATATACATTTTATTTTATATATGCATTTATTTTATTTGTTTATTTACTTTTTTTGTACTGGGGATTGGACCCAGGGGCACTTTACCACTGAGCTACATCCCCAGTCCTTTTTTATTTTGAGAGAGAGTCTTGCTAAGTTGCTCAGGGCCTGCTAAGTTGCTGAGTCTGGTCTCCAACTGGCAATCCTCCTGCCTTAGCCTCCTGGGTCACTGGAATTACAGGTGTGTGCCACTGTGTCTGGCTATGATACTGTTTTAACAGCTATAACATGTAACAATCTAATCAAATCTAGTATTGGGCATTTAGATTTTTTTCTAAATTTTAGCTACATTGAAAAATGATTTGAGGACTACACTCATGGCTAAATCTTTGCAAGCAGAACCAGACTCCAACAAAAGCAATGAACCAGGCAGACGTGGTTCCTATCCCATGACACCTAAGGCTAGTGGGAGTCTTTCTGGTAGAGTACACATCCTTCAGTATTTCTAAGAAAAAAATCCTAGAAGTTAAATTACTATACAGACTGTGCACATTTTAAGAGTTCTCTGGATAAGCTTTGTCAAACTGCCTTCTAAGAGAGAACATTTCTCTTTATACCAGCAATGTATAAAATGTTTCAGTCATTAGCAGTGCATAAAAATGTCATTTTCTCTTTTTAAAATTGACAGTGCATTAAAATAAACCTGATTTCTTGAGAAATGCCTGAATCAGGTTCATTTTTTTTGGCAGTTATAATTAAGATAGCTAATATACCAAGTGGAATATCTGGAATCAAATTTTCCTTAAAGTATGTAAGAGAAAAAAATGTTCAAGCTCAATTAACAAAGTATTCTCTTATGAATAAGGTCTATTTGGTTACTCTAAAATATCACTCACTCAGGAAAGGCAGAAAAATGATGAACTCTTGTCTTTTCATTCTCAAATTTCAAACTAAGAAATTGATGCTCTAGTTATCACCAATAGACCAATGAGGTTTATTTTGTTTTGTTTGTCTTGTTTTCCTTTAATAAAGCATAGGTTGAGTATTCCCAATTGGAAGAGCTGGAATCTGAAATGCTCCAAAATTCAAAACATTTTAAGTACCATATTCAAAAACTCAGATTTAGAGCACTTCAGATTTCGGAGTTTTAGAATAGGAATGCTCAACTGGTAAAGGCTATGTGAACAGTCCCAAATCCTAAAGGTCTCAGACACTTCTAGACCCAAGAATTTAAGATGAAGACACTCCACCTGGGTGGTTAGGCACTTAACCTATCTTTTCATTTCAGTGTATTTTAAGTACCTGCAGTTGTGTGCTTGCTGAGTCTCAGACTGTCCTGTCTTTGGTAGTGAGGGCCACTCAAGTTTACTTGTGTCCTTTTGACAATACCATATGAGTTTCCTTATTCTTGGGCACAACAAAATATCCTAGGTTTATCTCGTACATTTTCTTCTAATTTAGGAGAAATGAGAATAGGAAATCACCATTTTGCAATCCCTAGATTATAAAGATTTTATAATTCATAATTGTTGAATATGGGGGTTTATTATACAGTCATTTTATTTTTTTTGCCCGTTTGATTTTTTTTTAATAATAAAAATCTTAGTGACATAAATACAACATGGGTGAACCCAAAGGGGGATGCTGCTTTTACTCACCTGTAGACAGAGGGGTCAGTGAGGTCGAGGGCCTCACTGGTGTAGTCAGCAAGGATAAACGGGAACACTGGGTACTGCATGAGATCGTTGAAGGATCGGCCAGCATGTTTGTTTAAGTGAGTCAAATACTCAAAATTGGTAATCTGTCCAGTATACCACAGGTTGGTCAGAGCAGTAATGTTGCCATATTCCAGAAGGTTTGGTAGGTTATTTGTGAGTATACTATGGTACACATCATCACGAACCTAAAAGGGAAGGAGAAAAAAATTAAAGATCTAGATATTATTTAGGCTATTGACACCCTTTCCCCCAAAGAACCGTGGCTTTAAGACTTGCTGCTATTAGTCCCAAAGTCTCCAAGAAAAAAACATTTTCCCCAATAAAATTAACTGGTGGAGCACTGAGACTCAAAGTAGGTCTTCCTCCAGAGGAGGGGCTCTTGGCCACTGTGCTTTGCTGCTGGAGAGATCTCCTAATTATCTGTTCATAACTTTAAGAAAACCTATGCAGAAAAGTACCCTACGAAAAGATGCTGAAATGTCAGTGAAGAAAAAATAGTTTCCTTTTGGATAAATATGATGTGGTGCATTAGGGCTCTGCACTGGAGTCTCAAACCAGCTAAAACACATGTGGTCTGTGCTCCTGCTTAGACTTGGTGCTGAGTTACTTCTGTAATGAGGAGTGAAAACACTTATCTTTTTAAGAATCAAGTGAACTATCTTATGTAAATGGGATTCCCAGTACTGACTGAAAACAAATAAGAACTCTTTTTTTTAGAGATTCACAGAAGTTCTGTCCAATAAAATGGCATTCTGATTCTTCTAAACCATTTAAATGACAGTTGGTAACACGTGTAATCCCAGTGGCTCAGGAGGATCCCGAGTTCAAAGCCTGCCTCAGCAAAGGCAAGGCCCTAAGTTACTCAGTGAGACCCTGTCTCTAAATAAAATACAAAATAGGGCTGGGGATGTGGCTCTGTGGTTAAGTGCCCCTGAGTTCAATCCCCAGCACCAAAAAAAAAGAAAAAAAGAAAAAAAGAACAGAAGACCAGGGCTGGGGTTGTGGCTCAGTGGTGAAGCACTTGCCTAGCAAGTGTGAGGCCCTGGGTTCGATCCTCAGCAACGCATACAAATAAATAAATAAAATAAAGGTATTGTGTCCATCAACAACTAAAAAAAAAAAAAAAAAGGAAAAGACCAATCAGGTGCATCAACTGCTGCTGTAGGCCGTGGGGACCCTGACCACATGGTGAGAAGGAAGTGACTGCAGCAGTTCTGCAGGGGAGGACTGGAGGCCACAGCAGACGCAAGTGGCCCCAGGGGTTCTCCACAAGGAAGGCAGAGAAACAGTGGCTGAAGGATGTGGGTCCAGAGAGGCTCGTCACAGATGGACAACCGCAGTGCTGGGGAAGCTGACCCACTCCTTTCAGTCACTTTGGGGAACCCAAATTAATGCAATGTTGGAGGTCAAAAAGAATCCTCATGCCACCAAGGGTTTACTTTAATTAGGATCAAGAAATAAGACAAAACAATTTTTTTGGCTTTCAGAACAGTGAGCTGAAGTTCAAATAAAATAAACTTTCACACAGTCATTATGAATAGAGACATTGATCATGCGATCACTTAAACAGTATCAACCTGTTAAGGAAGCTGAGTTTACCTTGGTGTTATCAAATGCTAACAGAAGTGTCCTGCCATTTGTTAAAAAGATTTCTACAGCGTTATCCCTCAGCTGCCACCAACGCTTGTGCACTTCTTTAATTTCCTCATATGTCCAGGAAAACGATGCTGGTTCTAACTCTCCCTGAAGGCTCTAAGACAAAGGAAACAGAAGTATTTGCTTTACATGAAATATAAATTACTATTTTAATTTAAAAATTTTAAAAATATCAACATGAAATGAAAAATCTTTTGTGGCAAAATGAAAGGCAAGATGAATACTCTCCCATTCTAAAACATTTCAAATGCTCGATAACTTAGGAACAAAAAATAATTTAAGACTTCTTTTTCTGTCAATTTTAGAATTAGAGACTGAGCAGCAGAGTTCCCATGTGCCTCTCCCTGCCCCCACAGCTGCTCCCACTGTTTCCCTGCTGTTAATATCTTACATTCCACCTGGAATACTCGTTACAATGAATGAACTAATATGGGTTCACTATTTTTACCATAAGTCTTCAGTTTATGTGAGGCTTCACTCTTGGTGTACATTCTGTGAGTTTTGGCAAACATATAGTGACATGTGCTCACCATTCCAGAAACATACAGAATGGTTTCACTGCCCTAAAATCCCTCTGGGCTTCACCTATTTGTCCCTCCTAACCCTGGCAACCACAGATCTCTTCCCTGTTTCACTTTTTGGAGAATGTCATACAGTTAGAACCATACCGTATGCAGTCTTTTCAGGTTAAATTCTTTGGCTAAGCAAATATTTTAAATGCATGGCTGAACTTACAAGAAAATAAGGTAAATGAAATCCCCAGCATCAAAAATGAAGAGAAATTAGAAAAAAAGCAGGAAGGGAGAAGCCACACTTTGGATGCCTGGTTATGTGTGTGTTTGCATGTGTATGCACCTATGCACAAAGCCCGGTTCCAGAAATGAATTAATATCTACAGCATACAAAAGATGAGGCCTGTGTTTTCTGGAATCAGAGTGAGTGGACTGAGATTCCTTCAGAATGCTAAAATCCATGACCGGACATGTTCCCAGTTAAAGGACAGAAAAAACAAGTGTGCCTATCAATAGAGGAGAACAGCAGGAAGCTTCTCTCGTTGGTCTGAGCTGTGTGTGGAGACTAGAGAGCTGTGTGTGTCTGAGAATTCAGACTCCACACCCTCACATGGATTTAAGTCACACTAACCCATCTGTGCAGTTCCCATGCTCAGAGTCATCCTGCAGAGGCAGAACAAGGTCTCTGGAGGAATGCTGCTGTGACCAACCTAGCACCCCCGCAGCAAAGCCGGAATGTACTCTCGCGGAGCAACCTGCCCCCAGCCAGAGACCCTGCCCACATGGACAGGGTCTGGAAAAGGACAGAGTCTGGAAAAGCGACCATGGAAGGCCCAAATCCTCACCTGCTCAGACAACCCCCACCTGAAATTAGAGGTAGGGCCACAGGTCCTACACGCCATACCATTACTGTCTCCTCCCAAAGTCTAAAATCAAGAAAAACTGAAACAGTATGAGTCTAACAGTTTACAAATTGAAACTGAATGCATGAATTGTTACTCAGTGTTTATAATATAGAAATCATGAAAAACGTCTGTAATTAAAGTTTTAGACTTTATGTCCTCAAATACACTGCCTCCTAGTTTTCCGCCATTAATTTTCACTTTTGGAAAGCTATGTTTGTCTACTCCTTTTGTGTTGGCTAAGAAACTCAGAGCAGAATTTAGAACTCAACTGCAATTACTATTTTGTACCAAGTTCTTTATTTTCAAAGTCTTATTTAAACTTTTAAAATTCGAATTGCTGTACTCTGTGTTTTTCCCTGGGTCCCAAATAATTTTTAGAATCGAGTCAGGGAATATATTAAAATAAAACAAAAATTTTTAATGAAAGTATAATATTCTCAAATTTATACCAAATTCCTCTTTGTTTAGCTTCAATGTTAATTCAATTCAACATATATAACAAAACATCTCTGTGCAAGGTACTTGTCAAGGGCTCTGCATGAAATAAGACTGTATAAATGTTCAAAATGCAAGACAGTAAATGTCATATAGGATGAAATAATACTATAAAAGCACAGAAGGAAGAAAGACCCTTCACGCTATCAAAAGGCAAAGGCATTTTCCAAAGTCTTTAAAAGAGGGAAAATGTCATCAATGGACACAGGAAAAAATTATTTATCAACTATTAAATTCCTTGGTTGAGAAAAAGATACATCTTGAAAAATAACTACCTATACTTTTACTAACTGGGACAAATCCTGTGGTAATTTCTATATAAATCAGAAAAGAATGCTTATTGGGGACTACAGTAAATATTTTCTTGACTTTTTCACATTATTAGTTTTATAATAAAAATGTGAATTATTGAATACATCATTTTTGGTGCTGGGGATTGAACCCAGGGCCTTGTGCGCACTCCACCAACTGAGCTATATCCCCATCCCCAAATCTGATGTTTTCATTAATTAATTTCATTAAAATCAAATATAAGTCATCATTAAACCATATATAATCTTATTTAATAAAAAACTTATTTCTCTTATTATGGGAATCTCAAAATATTTTAATGGTATGGGAAGTAATTCAAATGGATAAAAAGATTTATAATACAAAAATGTGAATTGAGTCCTCTTTCTTATTTTCTAATTAATATCAATATTTCCAGAAGAATATGCTATACTATGTGAATATCAGGATGACTTAAATTATTCAATCACACAAAATTTTCCTTTCTCTTTGAAGGCAAAGGAACTTGTGAGTAAACTGGGACTGGCAGGCAGGAGTTACTTGTGGCTACCGAGCATACTGCTGAGACAGAATGTACGTCAACTGGAGTAATGGGAGCACTTTAGAATATGACACGTTAGTAAATGCTGAGAGACTCAAGCTGCACGAGCCAGAGGAGCTGGCACAATCTTCTTTTAAAATTGTCTTTTAAAAATGTTTGGCATTCAGACCAATCTACACACAGAGTGACAATGGGTAACAGTACTGCCTGCTCTCCATTAATCTGTTTAGTTTTAATTTAAGTGCAAACTTAAGCCTCTACTCACCGAAGTTTCAACTGCATCAGCAGCATTATCTTCCACAAAATACATTCCACATTTACCTGCAGAAGAAGAGTTTAAAAATATACATGTACTGTGATCATGATTAAAAGCAGTACTTCCGGGTCCTTTGGCTTGACTTTGAATTCCACACCTAGAAACAGTTCCCAGCACTCAATATATATTTTAAAATAGTAACCATAAGATCATGGGCAAGCTGCTTAACCTCAATGTGTGCCATTTCCCTATTTAAAAAAGGGGTATGTGGAGGTGGGGGGCTGTAGTTCACAGTTATTGTGAAAATTAAATTAAAGTATATAAAAATTGCTTATCAGTATTGTCTGGCACTTAGTGCTACATAAATACTGGCTATTTATTATTTCCATTATCTTTATATTATAAGCACATTGATTTGCTTTATTTTGTCATACACTAATTGAAGTCAAGGGGTAAACCAGATTTTCCAGCAAAAGAGGATTAATAATAATCCTTAATTGCTTTGATGATTAAAATATTCAACAGAGCAAACAGCACCCAATTTTTTCCTGCATCCTAGGCTGACTGTTGCTAACACACGCCTCTATACCATGTTTCAAAATGCTAGGAACTTCCCCGGGGCTCTGCTGCCACAAGCTGGTCACCCTGGAGCCCTAGGTGGCCCATGAAGCAGTGGCATAGCCGGCTCAGAGAGGGATGGTACCTCCATCCTTGGGATGCTGGGATTCAGTCCCAGTAAGTTCAGAGCGCCACATCCTGGGCCATGGAGGCTGCAGCTTTAGCCTAGAGCAGTGCCTCTCAAACTTGAAGGCACATTAAAATCCCAGAGAACTCATCACAACACAGACTCTACCCTCCATGAGTTTCAGATTCAGGAGTTCTGGGCAGGGCCCAAGAGTGCATTTCTAGTAAGTGTCTACGTGATGCTGCTGCTGACTTAGGACCACCTTTGAGGACAACTGGCTGACAGCATACACACTGGTTCTTCAAAGGAATAGAGACAAAGTATTTATAACTACTTCTTCATGGGGACTGGGAATAAAGCTCAGTTGGCAGAGTGCTTGCCTTGCATGCACAAAGCCCTGGCAATCCCCAGTACCACCAAAAAAACAAAAGCAAAAAAAACTACTTCTTCATTTGTTGAGAAAAAATTCCCCAGCAAATGCAACTATACAAGTATTTATGAACTGACAATCTTGACCTTTCTCTCAGAAGCACAAGAAGGAATATAAATTATGAAAAATATCAAGGTACATATATATATGACTTATGTATATCTGTTAAAATCGTAGAAATATAAGTATACCAATATATTTTTATTTTAAAAGTCTAAATTGGTATATTAAAAAAGGAATGATCAAATATAAAAATGTACAAATATGAAGAAAGCAACTTCATTAAAATTACAATTTTAATTATATTATGTGTTTTTTAGAAACCAAATGTCATCTCTCTTCTTCTACCCTCTTTTCCTTCCTTCTTTCTAGTTCCAGATGTTGAACCAGGGGTCCTCTAACACTGAGCTACACCCCCAGCCCTTTTAATTTTTTATTTTGAGACAGAGTGTCACTACTACCCAGCCTGGCCTCATATTTGTGATCCTCCTGCCCAGCTTCTTGAGTACCTGGGATGACAGGTATGTGCCACTATGCCTGGGCAAGATGTAATTTCTTATAATTTATGAGTCATATGCATTATAGTAGTTTCCCCTCATCAGTGGTTTTGCTTTCGGTGGTTGTAATTACCCATAGTAAACCATGGTCCAAACATATCAAATGGAAAATTCCAGAAATAAGTCATTTATTTATAAGTTTTAAATTATACACTATTCTGAGCAGCATGAATGAACAGTACTGTCTGGCTCCATTCTGCCTGGAACATGAATCGTCCCTGTGTTCAGTGTATCCACATGCCATATGCCCCCTGTCCATGAGTCCCTTAGTAGCCACATCAGTTATCAGACCTGCTCCTGTGATACTGCAGTGTTTATGTTCAAATAACACTTATTTGACTTCATAGTGGCCCCAAAGCTAAAGAATGGTGATGCTGGATATTCAGATGTGCCAAAGAGAAGCTGTGTTTTCATTTAAGTGAAAAAATGAAAGTACAATACAATATTTTGAGTTATTAAAATAACTTTTATTATAAAATATTGTTATCATTACTCTATTTTATTATTGGTTACTGTTGTTAATTGTTTACTGTGCCTAATTTACACAGTTTTATCATAGGTAAGCATACTTAGGAAAAAATAAAGTATACACTGGGTTCAGTGTGGTCTGTGGTTTCAGGCATGCACTCCGGGTCTATGATTGTATCTCCTGCAGATAATGGGAAACTACTGTCTACATAATGTCGTAGCTGTTGTGGCATTATCTGATATAATGGAAACGTGTCAAAACACTTCAAATTATCTAAGAATAAACTGTGCATAAAATTTTTCAAAATCAACTTACCTAGCAACAACTCACCAGCTGTCTCTCTAGATGGTGCAACGCTGATACACCTTCGATTTACTCTGGAAAAACATATTTAAAATTGTTATGATTAAATGTTTTGACCACTTTTAGAGGGTAAGTTTTATCTAGTGAAAGATTTCAGCAAAGTAGACTAGTGTTTCAATGAATGAGGTATGTAGTCAGGGCCCACAGGAAGTACTATGCATTTCTTAACACACCAGTAGAGGAGGAAAAGATTGAACCCTTTAGAAATGCTGATAATCCCTATAATCTATATGGGGATTATAAGGATTTGAAGAGATTTCAATGTGTCAAGATTTTCAGTAAATAAACAGATTTGACGCCACTGTTATGTCAATACATAAAGAGAACCTGGTATTCTAGGGGATTTTGGAGTCAGAACTAACTTCTCTGTTCTTTTGTCAAGTCACTTATCTTTTTTGAGGCTCAGTTTTTGTTTTGTTTTTTTGGTTCTTTTTTTTTCTTTTGGTACTGGGGATTGAACCCAGGGGCACTCCACCACTGAGCCACATCCCCAGCCCTATTTTGTATTTTATTTAGAGACAGGGTCTCACTGAGTTGCTTAGGGCCTCGCTAAGTTGCTGAGGCTGGCTTTGAACTTGCGATCCTCCTGCCTCAGCCTCCCAAGTGCTGGGATTACAGGCATGCACTACCTCACCTGGCTCAGTTTTGTAAATATATAAAACAGGCATGATAACAACAGCAACCATTGCAACTGTAGTGTAACACTCAATATATACTGACCCTCAGAACACTTAATGCTATGAAAACTTGAGTATTTTTATTTTCTTCATTTAATAGGTAAAGAAACTGAGGGAGAGAGGCTAAGTAAGTTGCCCAAGATCAGACAACTAGGAAGAGTAGATACTGGAATTTGAACCTTTAATTGCTACAATATATTGGTGTTCGATGAGACCACCGGCAGCTCTGTCTACTCCATGGAGACATTAAAAAATGTACACAAAAATATAAGTATGTAAACAAAGGCCAGACAGAGTGTAACTGAGATGCAACAGACTGCGATCAGTACTGCCACCTGGAATCTGGCTATCCCACTGCATCCTGTTTCGAGCCTCTCTTGTTTAGGGCTTTTCAAAACCACAGCATTATATAAATGAATATTAACAGCAACCCTACCAAAAACTACTACACCTTCACAAGAAAGCGAATGCCTATGGAATCAAATTTACCTTATAGATTCACTTGCAGCTTTGTCTTTGACAGTAGAAGAGAAAGAAGAATGAGTTTTGTCTTCAAATAGGTAAGAGAGTGGTGGTCTGGCCACATCTGTTGAGGAGAATGCACACATCATCTACTGACCCGCCATCTGCCACAATCAGGTCCTGAGAAAGAAACCACTCTTACCTTCCGACTTCTGTCTGTCTCTCAGTAGATACTTATTGGGAATAGTTAAGTAACATCTCTGCAAGCGTCTCCTCTCTCGGTTTGGCCCTTCTGTGGGATCCAACTGCCATGAGGTTGGATAGTAGATGGGGTCATACCAGACAGCTCTGCAAGTAATGAAAACAACAAAGAACATCTGAATATAGAATCTGAGCTAATAAATCTCAATGGATCTATTAAATTTAAAAAACTAGTATTTAGATATTTAGGCCAGGGATTGCATATACAAAGAACAAAAGAATAATATAAAAAATGTGTGTCCTTCTGCTCCCGAGTCCCAGTTTCTGATCTCCCTTCTGAAGTAAGTTCTGCTTCTAGTTTCTTTTGTCTATTCAATTTTTAAAAAGGACCTATCACCACGACTGAGAACTTCATCAACATAACACATTAGTTAACTAATGAAAAACCTTTTTACGAATTAATTTTTCACATTTCCTATTGTATCTATTATCTAATGTAAAAAATTAGCTTCTTTTTTGTGATGTGTCTCATATAAAATGTTTTAAAATAGATTTATATTTTAGTTGACAAGAACATTAAATATATTTTTAGAAATAAGATAAAAAATTACCCTTAATCCTACTACCCTACACTTTAGTTTCTTTCATTTTTAAACATGCATCTGTTTTTAATTTGCAGTTACAGCCATTACATATACATTTCTATGTCCTGCTTTCCTTCACTGAACACAGTATAACCTCTGTTATCCTTTTTTCATGATAACCATGTTTCTAGTACTCTTCTTTGAGATTCTTCCACATCGATTCACTAGCGTGGATGACACAGAGGGGGAGACCTTTATGCTTACTGTCTTATGTATATATTGAATATTTTCCTTAGGACAGAATCACTAAGACATTTATAGAGTTAGAAAGGTTTGCAGGGAAGCCGGGTGTGGTGGCACGTGCCTGTAATACCCAGGGCTCAGGAGGCTGAGGAAAGACTGTTAGTTCAAAGCAGCCTCAGCAACTTAGTGAATCCTAAGCAACTCAGCGAGACCCTGTCTCAAAATAAAAAATAAAAAGGACTGGGGATAAGGCTCAGGTCAAGAGCCTCTAGGTTCAATCCCCTGCACAAAAAGAAAAAAACAAAACAAAACAAAACAAAACAAAACAAAAAAGGAATGTTTGCTGGGTTCTGACATAAATTGTCACAGTGTACAATGCCAGCAGACTTCTAACCAAGGACAGTTAATATTCTCAGCTAATATCTTGCTGTGGATATTAGCACCTGAAAAAAATTAAAAAAAATATTTTTAGTTGTAGACAGACACAATACCTTTATTTTATTTATTTATATGTGGTGCTGAGGATCAAACCCAGTGCCTCACACATGCTGGGCAAGTGCTCTACCACTAAGTTAAAACCTCAGCCCACTGAAAGAAATATTTTTAATGTAAAAAGTAAAATGGGTATCTAAAAGGTTTAAAAAAAATCTAATTAGCCTCCAGCAATACTGAATATTTTCCCGTTTTTTAGTGACTATAGTTGTTTTACATGAAGAGTACGTCCATATCTTTTTTTTTTTTTTAACATGCAATGCTTCCTGAGTCTGTGTGTCGTCCTTGTGCGGAGGCCATGCTGACCTTCTCGGTGTCACTCCAGTTTTAGTACATGTGCTGTTATGTCTTTTGCTCTTTCAAACTTAAGGGACTATGATATTTTACTTTCAAACATGCATAAGGTTTCCAAATAAATTTGCTTCAATAAATTTGCTGAAAATAAACTTCAATGATTTTTCACCTTTAACTCTTACTAGCAAAAAATTGAAGTTCAAAACCAATGATTTCTTTCCAGTTTCTTCTGCTGCATTAGAGCTTAGAAAGTTACCTACTCTTCAGAGTTGATACTCCATTTTCTTCCACATTTCTTCATCTACCTATAATTTATCTCAACATATAATGGTCAGTAAATTTCAGTACCCAAGTCATACAAATCAGTTATCTTATCCAATTTAGAAAATAATACTTAAGTATCCCTCTTTTCAGTACTCATAATGCATTTTAAATCACATTAATCAAGTCTTAGCTAGAAAAAGATCATTTTTTCAATTATCCTGTGTCAGTGATTTTTCTCTTCTTTTGCAAAGTCCAATTTTAAAATCAAAGTCAATTTTACTGTCTGAAAGAGCTAATGCCCCTCCATTATACTGGTCCCAAGATTATTCTTCCTGTGATTATTCTTCAAGATTAAAAACCCCACCAGTGATTAAACAAAAAATGTTTAAGCTACTGAAACAATCCTGTGAATGTGAATTTCTGAATGCAAACAGTGCTCAGCACCCACTTATAGAACCCGCAGGTAGACAACCTGAGCTCCCCATCCCCCCACCCCACCTGTCGTGCGTCAGCTGCTGAATGAGCTCCTGCCAATGTCTGCTGGCACTCAGGTCGACTTTGTACATTCCTCTGATGTGCTGGATCACCTTTTTTCTCTCAATTCCCTGGGAAAGAGACACTGCCTGTGTGATATCTGCAGCTATTTTAGATATATCCTTTGATTTTGAATCAAGACGCTGAAAGAGACTAAAAACAAGATTGTCCATAAGTATATGGAATATTAAATACTTATCAAAACATAGTATTTTTACACTGAAAGTTTACATGAGGGCTGGGGGTGTAGCTCAGTGGTAGAGTGCTATGCACATGGGCCTGGGTTTGACTCCAGCACTGCAAAACACTCCACCCCACCCCCAAAACCTCAGAAAACCAAAAACCAAACTGAACCAGAAAAGCTAAAAGTATACATGAGACCTAAAATCTTACCTTTGCTGATTATTATTAACTGTTTTCTGCCAGGAAGCTTTGTTCATACCTTCTTCAGTTTCATATTTCTTTTGTTCCTAAAAGATTTGCATGATAATATATTATGTAAAATTTGTTTCTCATCATGTACCAGTGTTATGCATGGAGGCCAAGAATTAATTTTAAAACCAAGTTAACCTAAGAAAAAATATCCTTAGGAGACTAGAATATTAAAATATATACACCACCTAAGTAATGCTAGAATTCTCCTTTGCTACTGCATGATTTGGGTTATAGAAGGTAGGACAGGAGAGTTCACCAGGCTTCTAAATCTGATGAAGAAACTATGCCACTTACTCCTTTATTTTGCCTTTTCACTAAAGAACCCATAACTCAAGGTACGGATCAACTGGCTTCTCACTATAAAGTCTCCCTTCACTGAAGGCTACCGACAATGGATGAGGATGACTGCAGAGAATAAAAAGCTCCTTAAAATACCTACTTTAAAATCATTTCAAGTTTACCATCAGTGACACTCTATAGTTACAACATTTTTCAATCTCTTAAAAATTATACAATGGTAAAAAATGATTCAATGGTAACGGAAACAATCATGGTTCCACTGACTCACCTCTTTGATCATTTTAATAAGGTCTGGTTTTGACGATGCGCTGGGAGGGATGCACTTGTGACCACATAATTTTAAAGCATTCATAAGCAGTTCTGCTGTGTCTAGTTCTTCTTCAGTTAACTCGTCTTGGTGATTATGTATCAACTCTGACAAATACAAAACTAACTTGGCTCCATGCTTTAAAAAAATAATATTTTTTTTAGTAATAAAGAATTTTTATTCCATTTAAATTATTTTGATAGTAAATTAAATTAGATTGCTAGATTCATTTGGTTGAATTCATTTGATCTGAATACATAAGATACAAAAGATACTTCCAGGACAAATGAAAAAATTTAATTATGCACTGGATATTTGATGATATTAGAGAATCACTGCTAATTTTATTAGGTGTATAACGTTATGATTGCAGAACAAAATGCCTTTTAAACAAAGAAATGACACGATTTCTATATTTTACTTTAAAATAACTCAGAAAAAGAAGACATGACTCTAATATGATGAAACATTAATGGATGGTGAATCCAGGTGATGGCGACTTGATGTTCATTACACCATTCTCTCTTTCTCTCTCTCTGTATTTGACATTTTCCATTTTAAGAGGCTGAAAGTAGCATGCCAGCTAGCTAACTTCTGGGGACAGAATTCTGGACAGGATTTGTTAAAGGAATACCAGATACAGGAATACAGCTGGGGATAAAGGAAAAGACTTCATAGGTTTTCTCACAGAAAGAAGGGAAACTTTCCTTTAAACCATAAAGTGAAAGAAATATGCTTATCCATTCCTTTTCTTTTGATTTTTGCTCAGTAGCAAAGAAGTTGGGGAAATTTCCAGAACAAAAGCCTGTTGTGGCTCATTTGTTCACTGCTCTCAGGGAGAGCAAGGGGTGGGCAGCTCTGCAGCAGTGAGGTCTGAGTGCAGAGTCCCACCTGTGTGTCCAGGGGAACGTTTGGGTCAGTCTTCCATGGGCAGACCCTCAGCCAGAATTAGAGCAATGCTTAAGGGAACAACAATTGTCCTTTGCAGTGCAAAGTGAAACCCAACAGGAAACCCAACTTCCTGTATCTGGTATTCCTTTAACAAATCCTCTCCAGAATTCTGTCCCCAGAAGTTAGCTAGCTGGCTCTTTAAAGTCACCCTTCCATGCTATGGTATCATATCAGACCGTAATACGCATATAGTATACTAATTTTGTCAATCATATATATATACATTTTACTTTAAAAGTTTGCATTGATACAAATACCACTGCATTTGGTTTTATGACATTTTAAACTGTGAACAGCATTAAATGTCAACAGATGGATCTGGAAATTATTACATTTTGGGTAAAGTTAAATCAACACACGGAATTGCATCATGTAATTTTCCCAAAGCGTTAAGATGAACACATGCAACAGGGAAAACAGCAAAGCTCATTTTAAAGCAACGTTTAGTTGCATTAGTCACAAGACAGCTGCCACCTGACCGAAAGAGGAAAAGGAACAGATGCTGTGTGAGTAAAAGCTTGAAGAGTTGGCAAATAAAGAAAAATGGTAGATGACTGGAATATTTTCATGTGTGTCTGAAAAGTAATGTTCTTGATATAACTTGTAAAATATTTCAGCTTAGTATTCAGTGGCATTCTAAAATTATCTTGAAAGACTAATCAGGAATGTTTTTATTCATTCAGAGTATGCAAAGAAACATGATTTTCTTCAATATTAAGTTGTTTCTAGTATCTCATTCTAACATCTTCTGATCAATTGTTTATTGATTATAGTTTCTGGGACTGTAAAAGGAGTTACTGGGAACAGATGCAAACTTTTTTTTTTTTTTTAATTAGCCCTCAAAGAACAGATTTCTTGGGAGACAAGGCAAGACTATGTCTTGAGACCAGGAGCTTGAGACCAGCCTGCGAACGGCAGCAAGACTTCAGCTTAAAACAGAAAGGAACTGAATCTGTTAAACATGTCGCCTTAGGAAATAAAATGCTACAGTGCATAAAATAAAAAATTTCCTAAGAAGGTTCTCAGAAGAGTTCTGGGTGGACTATACAGAGGGAGAGTGGTTTTGAAGGAGCTACAGAGTGAGCTGGGTCTACGGACGAAGAGGTGGGAGGTGTTCGTGGACAAAGAGAGGGCACTGTGCACAAAGCAGCGTGGCAGGAAGCATACACAGGATGTGAGGAAGTCACAAGAGAAGTGACAAAACTATCTAGAAAGGACTGGAGGCTCCAAACTGGTCTGTGACAGCAGACAAGCTGTGGGGCATCAACACCCAGGCAGACTACAAACGGAGCACATCTGGTCTGCGTACCAGCAGGTAATGACCTCCGCACACACTCTTATGTGAAGCAAGTAAGGGCAGAAGAGGCTCTTCAGCTCACTGGCTTCCGCAGGCTGGGTGAGCAGGGGACACTGACAGAGGTGTGTGTGTGTTTGTGGACAGACTTGGTCACACCTTCAACAGAAGTAAGATAAATGAACACACTACCTACAGGGAGAAGGAAGGGAGGGAAGGGCAGAGGTAAAAGCCAGCACCACTCTGAATGTGCTGCTTCACAAGTCTGCTTGTGGAGCCACGGAGACATGGTATATGATTAAAAACTAAACAAAACCCCAATGGAATCTGTAAAAATAGAAAATAAAAAGAACCTAACTAGTTGGTTAAAGTTGATGGCATAACCAAATAAACTATTTTAAGTGATTTTATAATACTTCTTTTTCAAAGTACACTCTGAATAATAACCTAAAAACAAAGAAAACCATAAACAAATCTTAAGTTACATCTAGTGGGATTGTTATTAGTGGTAGTATTAGTTATCATCACTAATTATAATTAATGTTAGTGATGATCTTATTTTGAAAATGTAGAAAATTAAAGTAATTATGTTAATGTCATCCGGAACTAAGATTGTCAACATTAATAAAAAGAAATACAATATAAAATCCACAAAAAGAAAAAGTATCAGATGAACTCATGACTTCCTTCTCTTTTTAAAAAATCACCTATTTCCTAGCTTTGTCCACTAAAATGACAGAGAAGAAATGAAAACGCAGTGGAAACGAATGCCCTTAGTCCCTAGAATCGTAGTCTCTCTACACTATGATCTTGTGAGGAAGAACAGGGCTTTCTGAGGAACGTGGTTCAGGTCGTGGGAAAGGAAATGTACAGAAGGCCTGGGACAGCCTTCTATGCCAGGAAACAAGAAAGTTCATCCTTAATTTGCAAAAAGGGGAAAAGGCCACGTTAAAATGACACAAAACTTCAGTCTATGCAGTATTAGTTTGAATACCAAACAATAGTAACTTTGACGGATTAACACATAGAGTTTATTTTAAAATACTTGAGTTCATAAAGATCCCCCCAAATTAAAACAATAAAAAAGTTACAGGCTACAGGGGAATCAACTCATTACTTTAAAATCTAATAAATGGAAAAGAAACACAGGCCGGGTGTAACCCAATGGTGGGATGCTTCCCTGGCTTGCACGGTGCTCGGGTTCCACCTCCAGCACTACAAAAAAAAAATGCAGAAACAAGCATTTACCCTGCCTTCCCTTCATCGCCTCTACTTTGTGGTAGCCAAATAAGTGATAAGGGGAAGGTTTTTCTCTATGAAGAATTAGAACAAATAGATGGTAATGGGATGAGTTTTCTAACTCCTAGTGGAAAAGTAGAATTTGTCAATTATCATTAATAACTGGTGATGCTATCAGGTTAAAGACTGAGGGAAGCTTCAGAATGGATGGATCAGGCTGATACCATCTTGCAAAGCAGAGCAACCAGATGGCCTGTGCCTCCTGCAATGATGTAAGAGAAAATACAAGAATACTGGAATCCAGCCTAGCCTGTAGATCTAGGGTCAGAGGATACTGTCAATATGGGAAATGCTACAGAACAACGGAAAATAATGATGGAAGATCACTGACACAGATTAAAAATATTTAAGACACCAAACAAATGCAGTATGTGGGCACTGCCTGGATCCAGAATCAAGCAAATTAATTATAAAAAAAAATGGGAAAAGTTCAATACTAATTGGGTATTAAATGGTAATGAAGAATTACTACTAATATTGCTGAGAGTGGCAGGTAAAAAAGTCTTTACCAGTTACAGATACAAACTGAAGTATTTATAGGTGAAATGATTATATACCTGAGATCTGCTTCAACATACTACAAAGAAAAATCATAGCTTGGTAATGTCCAATGGGGCCCTTTTTTGATTCTCCCAAGTTTTAGACATGTTTGAAAGCTCCCAAAAGAAGCTTTTAAAAAATCTTGTGCAGTAATTTGGTGTGGAGGTGGCAAGGTAGTTATTACAGTGAGCCCGAAGTCTGAACTGGACTGGGCAGGCAGACTGCAGAGACACAGTGAGTAGGTGACCCCTGGCGATGAAGTGGATTTAGAAGAAAGTCAACAATGGGTCAGTGTTTCAAGCTGAGTTCAATAGTGATGTCACTGACACAAGGACCAGAGGAGGAGGCGAGTGACAGGGGGAAAGAGGACTGTTAACATCAGCGCTGATTTTTGATGGATGGAAACATTACAAAGAAAAAATACCATCTCAAATTTTCCATGGAAGGGAACTGTGGGGCCACAGGAAACAAAAGGCTCTGTCTTGGGAAAAGGAAGACAGTCCGTGCTCTCAGTGCACTTGACAAAGTCTCCAAGAAAGTCTCCATGCTGGGAAGACTGCACCAGCGTGTCCTCCAAGACAGTCTTGACCCTAATATGAAGTATTTGAGTTTTCCAGGTATTAATGGGAATGGCTGTTCTTTTTAAATATGACATCTGTTAACTTCTTTATCGAGGAACAAGTTATATACGACATAATCTACAGACACTAAGTGCTTATTTCTAGGAGTTTTTTTTTAATTAAAGTTTTACAGTTATATGCGGCAGTTGGTTCATCCTGACAAACTCACACATGCACAGAATCTGATTTCAGTTCATCACCCCCGCTTCCCTCCTGCCTTCCTCCCCTCCCCCATTCTGCTTCCTCCACTGTACGTAACCACTACCTAAAACACAATATTCAAATCTTACTTTTATCACCTAGAACGTTCCCTCATGACCCTTTCCAGGCAATTCCTTTTCTCACCATCACTTCCACAGAGACAACTGCTTTCCTGAATCCTATCACCATATCTTAGCTTCTCTGGTTCTTGGACTTGATATGAATGAAATCACAGGCTGTGTAGTCGTTTGTGCTTGGCTGCCTCCTCACCAACTCAGCTGTTTTTGAGATTCTTCCATAATGACAGGCCTATTCGTAGTCTGTTTCTTTTTATTGTTGCACAATAGTCTATCGTATAAACACATCACATTGTTTATACATATGTCTACTGGTAGATATTTAGGTTATTTCCAGGATTTGGCTATTTTGAAAACGGCTGAAATTTATATTTTTGTATGAGTCTTTTTGATTTCTTTTGCGTAAATATCAGAAAATTGCATGGGTCACGAGTTACATGTTTAATTTTATAAGAAACTATTTAGTAGACCTCCAAAATGGTTTAATACACCATTTAAACTCTCCATTGATTGCTTTTTCTTGTACTAGGAGTTGAACCCAGGGGCACATAACCACTGAGTCACATACCAGCCCTTTTTATTTGTTTTTTGATTTAGGGTCTTGTTAAGTTGCTTAGGCCCTTATAAATTGCCAAGGTTGGCTTTGAACTTGTGATCCTCCTGCCTCAGCCTCCTGAGTCACTGGGGTTACACACATGCACTACCATGCCTGGTTCCATTGATCACTCTTAAGGTAATAGAGTTTAGGTACTAAAAATTCTTTTAACTGCTTTTGATCAATGCAAATGATCAAAAAATTTTTTCTATCATAATTGACTGAACATTTAAAAAACTATGTTGTATGTACTTGCTTGAGATACTCAGTATAGGAGTTTCATAGATAATAAAATGCTTTTAAAATGGTCTCCAAACAGTTATTAAAAAAAACACTTCAAGATATGATAATAAATTACAAAGGATCTTATAAGAACTCAGATATAGGACTTCCTCATTTAAGCCCTGAAAACAGATTGGAAAATAAACAGAGAAACCAAATCAAGCCTGCATAAAAGCACCTGAAGGAAGACCTCAGGTTAATAGTTTCATAAGAATATTATATTCAAGACATTAGTCATAAAAGTACAGTTTAATTCCAGTTTTTGTTTTGAAAAACTTTACATTTCACTAAAAACTTCTACTTTTATCAAATGCTGAGACACTTACTTGTAGGGATGGGCTGAGACAGTCTCGAAGTATTTCCTGATGACTTGGTTCATGAACTATTTCAAGTATTTGCTTTCTCTCTTGTGCAGTGTGGGCTGGTGATGAAATATGCACAAGTAGTCTGCCAAGCTGCATTCGGAAGGTTTCCTTACAAGATGATAGAATTTTAGTCCACTGTTGCTTAGAACCACTGACTTTACTTGAACCCTTAAATCAAAATAGGAGTGAATTAGGATCAGACTTCTTAAGTAATAATATACAAACCTCATACCGCCCTAAAGACAATGGAGCATGTTTCATTCTAGATTTTAAAAAAATTCAAGAATTAAAACAATATTCAAAGTTAGAAAGATAATATTCAAAGTCAGAGTTGAGATGGATATGCAACGACATTTATAGCAGCATTACTCAGAATTGCCAAGAAGTGGAAACAACCCAAATGTCTGTTAATGGATGTATGCAGTTTATACAGACAGTGGGATAGTATTCAGTCTTCAACAGCAGTCAAGTGCTACACACACTTCAACATGGGTGAACCCTGAGAACAGTATGCTAAATGAAATAAGCCACATATGAATGGACAAATATCATGTGACTTCACTTTTATGAGGCATCTAGAATAGTCAAATTCATAGAAAACTAAAAGTGGAATAGTGGTTACTGGGGGTGGGTGGGATTGGGTAATGGGAGTTATTGTTTAATAGGAACAGAATTTCAGTTTGGGATAATAAAAAAGTTCTAGGATGGTGGTACACAAAAATAGGAATTACTTAATAGCACGAGCGTGTGCTCTTTAAAGTGGTTAAAATGGTAATTTTTATATTACACATATTTTATCAATAAAAAAGGGCAAGATGGATGAAAAAGCTAAAGTCCTATGCCATTTAGAAAATTACCAAGGCCTAGTACTATAAATTAAAAATTAAACCAAAACAAAATTATCAGAGAGCAATGGCAGATACACCCACTTTCATTCTGCAATATAAAAGGGAAAGGATTCATAATAAAGAATTAGTACCACAATATTGAGCATAACATTCACAAATTAAGAATGTAAAGAAGCTGACCACCAATTTTCCCTAACAAATGACCAACTAGGTTGTTTCAAATATGTGTCCACTGAGGCTAGGTTACTTTTGGTCAAATCACTTGCCTTGAGTGCAAAACTGGAACCAGCACATTTTGGAGTTGATTCCGAGTTTGGAAAATGACTTTCCAATTACTCTTAGTCCTAAGAGCCCTGTGTGAGTGACTTAATTCTAGGTGAATCTGCAGTTTGTTCTGGCTGTTTAGAGCCAGACACTAAAACGTAATTTAGATTTAGAGGCTGCCAGAGTCATGATTTGTGAGTTCTGCTAGAAGTGCATCTGTCTTTGGTATCTATGGCATGAACTGACTGGTTTGTTCCTCATGGTCATCTCATGGTAAGTGACCTACGGAAATCCAAGTGTGATAATGATAAATGGAGCCTGACACCGCCAGTATTCTCTAGATAATTTTTAAGGCGTTGGATATGTTTACCCCATGATCGAAGCTTCAAAATTCAGAAACTTGAAAGAGGTGGGTATAAGTAAAGTCCTTTAAAAACAGGCTGTTATGGGCCAGGGTTGTAGTGCAGTGGTAAAGTGCTTGCCTAGCATGGGTGAGGCACTGGGTTAGATCCTCAGCACCACATTAAATTAATAAAATAAAGGTATTGAGTTCATCTAAAAACAAAAACCAAAAACAGGCTGTTGATAACATCTCAGAGTAATCATCAAAGCCTTCCTCTTT
The DNA here is from genome assembly GCA_020662805.1 of Glaucomys volans. Taxonomy (NCBI): domain Eukaryota; kingdom Metazoa; phylum Chordata; class Mammalia; order Rodentia; family Sciuridae; genus Glaucomys; species Glaucomys volans. The sequence continues at coordinate 824,668 of JAJEJO010000459.1, read as the reverse complement.
TCTGATGCTGATATTCCTAGTCTATAATATTAGAAAAAGGTTTTCAGGGTACAGACCTAGAAACCAAGGTGGCATGAGGTGAGTCATTTTGGAATGGGTAAATCAGCAATATATATACTACTTGATTATAAAAACTTTAAGATGTCTGAGTTTCAGAAGGCTCTCTGAAAGAGCACAAAGAAATAGATTCTGGAAATGTAGTACATTTCACATAAAACCACTATTACTTTTGGGTGAATGCACATTTTCCAAGTAATTTACTTACAATAAACACTTTGAATCCCTCAACCAGGTAGGTGAACATCTCTCTTCGAAATGGATTGAAAACAGAAGGTTGTTCATGATGTATATTTTCTTCAGAAATTTCAGTCTGGGAAATTGAGGTCTTACTTTGAGTTGCATTTTCTGTAGTTTTTAAAATGTCAATAATGTCTGAATTAAACTCTTTGAATTAAAAAAAAGAACAAAAAATATTAGTCAAATCACTGATAATTATCTTTATAAAAATATTCTATGCAATTATTAATTCAGTTATCATAATATAAATGTGGTAGGTATACTAGACACAGTTCATACAATACAGTAGAGGGAGAATTCACCTCAAACCATGCAGAGATTTAAAAATACATTGTCATGAAATTATAAATAAAAGATTTAAGTTACTAGTAAAGATGAGTTAAACTGCAAAATTAGAATTATAAGATTCTTATACAAACCAAACATAAAGACCTTGAAATATCCGCACTACTAGACCTGCATTACTGTTTCACTGTGTGTACAGTCCAATTAAATGCAGTAATGTGATAATTCTGGTTCAATTTTGGAGTTCAGCCTGGGAGCCTGTTGCCCCAAATGTAAATTACAAAAGTTAAGACAAGACATTCTTCTTGGGTTTTACACTTTTCTTGTGATTAACCATCATTCTTTTCTTTTTCCTGGCTTTTTTTTTTCTTTTTGGTGGTGCTGGGGATTGAACCCAGGGCCTTGTGCTTGCAAGGCAAGCACTCTACCAGCTGAGCTATATCCCCAGCTCCCTTTTCCCTGCCTTTCTGAGGTTACCTAAAAAATTTTTTTCAGCTGGATTGGGGCATGACTGAGAAACAGAAATTGTGTATTGTGTGTATTTAAAGTGTACAACTTGATGTTCTGGTTTACTTATGCATTGTCAATGATAACTCAATGAAACTGCTGCCTACCATACACTTCCTTCTATATAACATTCCTATTTTTGAGATGTGGTCTTGCTATGTTGCTCAGGCTGGGCTCAAACTCCTGCCACTATCCTGATGGTGACATTGTACTATTATTTCTTAACTCCACGTGAATCTATAACTACCTTTAAAGAAAAGTTAAAATATTAGAAATACTAAATTATTCCAAAATCGATGGTCAATCTAGGATTCCATTTAACACATTAAAAATTACACTTTTATTCCAGACTATCCATTCCAGGTAAGACAGTCCATTAAGAATGGAGATGCGAAGAGCAGAAAACGAATGTTGTTCAAAATTTAAAACCCAATCAGTTCCCTCTGAAGTCACTTCTCTTTTCGTTTGCTGTCTGAGGAAGATTCTATGGTCCTACCTTGGTAAATAATCCTGTTGACTGCTAGGACAGTGAGCCTCTGCAGCCGCTGGGCCAGCTCTGCCTCAGTGGCCTGGCTGGGGTTCTCCTGGCTCATCCTCCTTTGCATCATGCTGTGCAGCTCGTCACTGGCCACTGAGCGCATTTTTGTCAGAAGAGATTCCGTTTGAGCCAGGGGATATTTTCTAGGACCTTAAAGTACATAAATTGAAATGTGCAAAGCCATTGTTAACAACAATGAAAAACACTATTTTTTACTATAACTTTTTGGTTATTAGATCATGAAAACACAAACTTTTTATTACAAAATGAATTTATACAAAGGAAAGAAAGTGATTAAAAGAAAGTGATGTTTTCCCCTTTTCCAAGAAGTGCAACAGTACTTCTAGTCTTGGAGTTCAAAATAACCATGTCGAAGCCCATGATATAGTTTAGTAGGAAGAACATCATTTCTGGAGGTTTGAGTCTCTGAAATACTCAAAGTATTAGATGGGCATAAATGGTTCAGAATGTTTTGATAAAATATTTCCAAATACTGTTTCACTTCCCTGTGTTTCAAAATCATCAAAAGAGTTTTAAAGTACATCATGCTGTAGTAAGAATGTTACTATTTTTGGATAATCACTGTTGTTGAATTTTATAAAGTAGTTCTGAATATTGTATATGATGACAAAGCAGAAATTAGCCAGTAAAAGTGAAGAGATCAGAAAGGTGAAGGTAAGCCCAGTGATTTGGTATTAAAATGATTTGGGGCATATGCATCATCTGGAATTCAGTGCTACATGAGTATTCCTGAGAAACGTCAGATTGGACAATGGTGGGGTGCTCTTGCACCATTACTGCACCTGCTCGGGGGGGCACCACACAAGGAGTGCATCCAGGAGGAAGCGTGGGGGAGGAGTCTTGATTTAATGGGCTGAAGGAGAAGGGCATCGGAAGTTGACCATAGGAACCAAAATGACGTCTTGGCGGGTGAGGAATAATGGAACCTTTCATTGGAATTGAACCTTTGTTTTAAATCATGAAAACATGTCAGTTTCCACAAATAACTTCAATAAAAATGACTTATGTATGAGTAAACTATAACAGGGCTGAGTGACTTATCCTGCGAGCCATTTAAATTTTTAAATAATATTTTAGATTGCCCAGTATTTTAGTAATCAGTATTCTTAATGAGTTAATACATTTTGGTGGGTAGAGTCACCTTTTGTTTTGTAAGCATACAAAACAAAACAACAAAAAGACAAGAAACAAACAAAAAGCAGAAGTCTGTATCCTGGTTACATTCAAGAATGGTAACTGTTGGGCAGCATCCTGAGTGTGGGCAGAGTCTTCCTGATGCCTAGGTCTCTGGCCACTTTCCTGCAGAGGGGCGACTGTCATCACCCAGAGCGATGGCAGGGCACTGAATGAGGAATGCTGTCCTCTCCAGCACTGCATGCTGGGAAGTGGGGGACATGTCGGCACACATGCTGTCAAGCCACATGGAGCTAGTGTGGCCTTAAGTACATTTCTTTCTAAGCCTGAGTTTCCGCATATGTAAGATGTAGATTAGAAATAAAATGGAACTTACCTCACAGGGAGATATTTATCACTATCTCACACTATATTCAAAATATTTGTTTAGATGCTTATTGCTCATTTCTAGTCCTAGTTCCCAAAGGACAGGTAAAATGGTAACCAGGACATGGTTGGTATGCAGTAATTATGATTATTATTATTTTTGAGGCGGCACAGGGAATTGAACTCAGGGGCACTCGGCCACTGAACCACATCCCCAGCCCTATTTTGTATTTTATTTTGAGACCTGGTCTCACTGAGTTGCCTAGTGCATCACTTTTGATGAGACTAGCTTTGAAGTCACCATCCTCCTGCCTTAGCCTCCCGAGCCACTGGGATTTCAGGTGTGTGCGACCATGCCTGGCAATAATTATTTGATTGCTGAACAGTATTATTTTCTGGATTAAATTAAATAAAGGATACCTGCCTCATTCTTTATAAAGAATAAAAAATTGTTAATGGTTGGTATTTTTATTGACTAAAACAAAAAGGAAATTCATTTGTATGTGAATTACATTAACAATGCAACTATCTACCATTTGTATGAACGACAATTTAAATATATATGCATAATATATATAATTAATACATAAATAATATCCCAATGCTAAATTCTTCTACCTTCATGCATTCAGATGACATGTAAAGGTTTTTGATATTGATAGGCAAGGAAGCAAAAAGAATACATTTAAGAGAATGTACTTTACTGTCCTGTTTATAATGGCAAAAACAAATTACAAAGCTTTGTTTATTGATAAAAGGGAAGATCATGACACATCAACACAACAGATTATCATGAATTCATTAAAATAAAAATGTTTATTAATATGGAAAGATGTCTTTCATATGTTAATTAGAAATAGAAATCAGTTTGTAAATAATAGGTAGAGCATGATACCATTTAGGCAAAATTATACCTCTCTCCCATGTATAATATATCAATGCCAAGAAGAGACAGAGGCTAAGGAATTGGAACTCTGTTCACTTAAGAGAAGGGAACTCAGTGCTGTTTGCGGGAAGGGGTCCTGCGAAGGCAGGTGTTCACAAGGCATCTCCTGGCATGTAGGAAGCTGTGCAGACTAGACTTGGGACAGGAAACAACTCTACCTGGGACAGAAAAGGGTACAAAGGTAGGGCAGTTCAGGAGGAGAGACTGCTTAGATAGTAAATAAGGAGACATCAGGGCAGAAAGTTTAGTACATGAATGTTTCAAAAGTTTTATTTAGCAGAAGTTAAACTTATACTACTATAAAACATATGTTCATAAATTTTTCTATTTGGGTGAGTTTTTTATGATTTTAAAATTCTGCACATTATTGAATACAAATAAGTGAATTAGTGTGAATATAAGAAAGATTTGGTTAAAAGTTTTTAAGACTGTAAGGGTAATTAAGAAAGACACCAGTAGATACTTAAGTGTTTGTGTGAACACATGCATAGATACATATGCAAGTCTACTATACACAGAGGTGTGTGTGTGGGTGTGTGTGGACATGTACACTGTAGGTGGTGTTGTTATCTTTCTGGATCATGTTTGTATGAAGGGAATAGCAGGTTTCGTGGAAAACCTAAGGAGGTCTGTTAATACCAAGGCTGATCTTTGATAACACATGCTAATCTACAGCAGGTCCGATGCCAGGTGCATTCTACCTGGGTGCATGCAGGAAGCCCTCGGCTGTCTGAACTGCAGCAACCTCCCACCTTCACTCCTGCTACCTCTTTGCTCTCCTCTAGTTCATACTCTATACAGAAGCCAGAGGCACTTTCTTCCTACAGTACTAGAAACTGAATGCAGGGTGCTATACTACTGAGCTACACCCCTCACTCTTATTGTTTTTTATTTTGAGAGAGTCACTAAGTGACCCAGACTGCCTTCAAACTTGCAATTCTCCTGCCTCAGCCTCCCAAGCAGCTGAGATTAAAAGTGTGTGCCACCATGCTAGGCTCACAGTCACAAAATGAACATCTGATTAGATCATGTCACTGACTAAAACCCTGACAACTTCCCATTGAGAAAAAACTTAAACTCCCTGAAGTGATCGATGTGTCATCCATGAACTGGCCCATGCCGTCCTGTACCGCCTCAGCTGCATCACTCTCTCCTCCAGCGCTAAGTTTAGCTGAAGGGCTTTCTTCCAGTTATGTTACAAGCTTCACTCTTTTCCCACCTTGGATCTCTTAAAGATGCCCCTCACTCTGCCTGTGACACTCTTCCTCTGGCTCTACCTGCTAACTCCTTTCTCATCCTTTATGAATACACTGAAATTTCACTTCCACAGAGACCTCCCTCACCCCTGAACAAGATCCAGTCGTCCTGCCACACTCTATTGGAACCCTCTACACTTCTGTATTATTTGATAATTTCTTCAAGGGCAGAATCTGTTCTTTAATTACTGTAACTCCAAAATTTAACCTAGAGCTTGACACAGTCGATGGCTCAAGAAATAACTGATCAAGAATGGAACTGAAAATAAAGTGGAATAGTTTCTTTTGGGAGGAAAATTTTCTCAAATTTTATAGCTTAACTTTCTAAGCTGAGAAATATTGAAGATATGTGAAAGGATATCAGAATATAGGAAAGTGAAGCTACTTTCAATTTATAATTATTAAAATGTCATTTTAAGACTCACCAGCAATGCTCTTCCGCTTTTGAAACACTACATGATGGGGAGCAGAAGGTAACTGGGATGAGTCTATGAGGCTTTCAGAGTCGTGATTTGCAGTGCTCCTGATAAACTCCATGGCAGCCTGGAGGACTCTAAGCTGCAGTGCAAGAGCCATATCTAAAAATGGAAGAGATCAGAATGTTTTCCAGCAAAGAGGATATTAATCTTTTAGGTGAACTTTTAAAATTTTTACACATTTCATATATCCAATATTGTTCAGGTATCCAATATCTAAACAATAATATCCCAAATAATATACAATGTCCATATTTAAACAGTGTTTTATTAGATATTAAAAATTTTTTAAGTTAAAATATTTTAATTTAAAATTTTTGATCAATGTGGGTTCTCAGTGCTAGTCATGTTTAAAAGCAATTTTAAAGCAAATTTTAAAGCAAATTTTCAAATGGCCTCTACAAAAATTTCATTGAAAAAAATTACTCATGAATTTATATCATTTTACATAATTGTGTCAAAGAACATTCTTTTTTTTTTGTACCTATAGCAAAGGTTCAACTGACAGTTCTCACATTTCCCAGTTTTACCTTCACTTTAAGATTTGCTATTAAAGAAAACTAAAGGGCATGACTATTCCACACAGACTTTCAATTCTACTTGGCAAGAAAAACCAGTGGCTTCTGGGAGCTTCCTATGATGTGCAACCATGTTAAGGCATCACTATTTTTGCCACTCCAAAATGCTGCCTTTTAAAGCCAATCAATATCATCACAAAGTTAAGGTTAAACCTTCAGAAAAAAAGAGTTAAAAGAGGAAAGAAATTAGCCCCAAATAAAATGTTTAGCTACTTCCCAGATCCATAAAAATTAAATCTTACTTTGTGTCCTCTTGCTTTTGCTATTTTGAAGATATCCAAGGAGTACAATAAGGTCTTCAATAACCCTAAAATACTGTGGGCCCGAGGAACTGCATGCGTGAACTGTCACTGCTATGAAAAGCTGCTGGATATCACAGGCGAGCAGCCTGTACTCATTCACAGGAAGGCTGAAGAGACCAACACAACGAGGACATTTGTAAGAACAGTAATTTAAGACCACGAGAACGGGTTTAAATCCCATTCTATGAGCATGCATCCATTCAATATTTATTCATGCTCACTCTGTGAGCAGCACACTGCACACCAGGAACAGAAATGAGAAGATGCACGTTGACTCCTGTCAAAAATACCATCTTGCAGAGGGCAAGCCAGGTAAAGAGACTGCTATCAACAGTAAATGGTGGTGAGTACAACATGGAGGTTAACACAGATACTGTGGGAATGTGGAAGCAGGATCCCAGCCTATGCCAAAAGTGAAGAGTGTGAGGTATGAGCCAAAACATTAAAGGCAAGCCTGAGCGGACTAGCTCTCTGAGCCTCACTTATGTAAACTATAGCTATTTTAAGAATTAAAAGAGACACTAGGTTTGAATGTGTTTTATTCACTTCTCAATGTATATTAAATATGAATCGGTTACTTCTGTCCCTCAATTTTAGCCTTGATAACACTTCACTGTGTGCCATTAGACCTACAGACTTCCCTTCATTTTTTTTTTTTTTCAAAACAAGTTCCAGGTGTGGTGGTGTGCACCTGTCAATTCAGGAGGCTCAGATAGGAGGATAACAAGTTCAAAGCCTGCCTCTAAGCAACTCAGTGAGACCCTGTCTTTAAATAAAATATAAAATAGGGCTGGGGATATGGCTCAGTAGTCGAGTGCCCCTGAGTTCAATCCCTAGTACCAAACAAACAAACCAAATCAAGCAAGGGTTAGACATGGTAACTAGATATTGAGTAGCACACGGCTACTATCAACAAGAACAATTCATGTTTTTTATAAAATAGAAGCAACAACTACTTTCAAAAGAAGCTGCAGGTACCCTTTCTAATTAATCAACTTCATAAATCATACTGTAATCAAGAGTAATCATTTTTAGGAAATACAATACTTGGTATTTCTTTTTACTTCTCATTTGCCAAGCACATAGACCCTAAATGTAGTGAGTGTCCAATCAGAGTTGAATGGGGTGGAGTACCAGAAGTCTCTGGCCTAGAGAATCACCAAAGATACACTCTCTTCTCTCTTAACGAATACAGATAACATTCAATGCTTTAATATGCAATAAGATTGTGCTTCTAAAGATTCATAACCTATCATTATGCTGGTAAAAATGGTATGCTGTGCATCATAAATGGAGACATCAAAGATATAAAATCTGAATAAAAATCTAATCTCAACATATTTTTAAAGCTGCCACTGTACTTTTGACTATTAGAAATTTATTTATGATAATAGTGATAGAATATGACTATCATAAATTAATTTATTACAGGAACAGTGATACTAATAGCAAGATAGCATGGTGAGTTCAAAACAGACTTTTGCAGTGAAACAGATTCAGTCCTCAAGTTCTCTCTCGTTTAATAGTTGAGTGATAGTCAATGAGGTACTGTATCTAATCCTCAATTTCCTATTCATGATGAGAATAGTAATTTTTATAATGCTATGGTGGAAACTCAGCAAATCTATTTGGGGGTAGGTTAACTTATCTGTCTTCAGATTCTAATTATTTAAAAATAGGTCACACAAATACCCTCATCATAAGTAAACTTTGTTGGAAATTATGGAAAGTATGTCCTCTCCAAGCTAATTTCAAAATTTTTATGGGAAAGAACTTTGAAACTATTATGAAAAGTTACATTTTAAAGTTAGCTCTTACTAAAGTTTCTTTTTCTAAAAGACTTATCAGATATAAATTTAAAACTTACTTTTTTTCTAATCCATTCAGGGCCGCTACTGTGTTACATAACACATAGAGCAGACCATTATCCAACAACACGTCTGCTACCTTAGAACAAGAATTTAAAATTTGGAGAAGTAGTAAAAGGCCATTATGCAAGAGTATGTTGTCATACAGAGAGGTCTCTATGAGTCCCAGAATAGGAATGACAGACCACTTCTGAAAAAGTCCCATGTTCTTTACATCTTCCAGATCAAATCTATAATAAAAAATACAATTAGGAACATGTTAGAAGCAACAGTGACAAATTAAGAAAAAATGAAACTATGGGCCATTTTGTTAACCTGATTTGGAGCTATAAAAAATAAATTTGGGAAATAAGGATTCTTAACTTTTTTTAAGATTATAGACCCTCTCCAGTAATAACATAAAAGCTGTTGCCAGAAGTCCATCCCAAGATAAATATGCAGACATTCACAAGAAATCTATTTGGACTCAATCTTGAGTTCTTATCCCAAAACTATTTGCCTCTATGATGCAACAAAATTCCTGTCAAATACATGTGGTAATATTTGCCCTACTTTCTCCTCAGATGAAATAATGCAGAATGGCTTTGAAAAAAACTAAAAGCTGGATGCAAGTGAAAAGTGCTGTTGAAGTCACAATAAATAAGTAAATTCCCCAGGATCTGAACCTGTCTACTGCCACAAGAGACACACATTTCTCTTTATCATAAATGGAAATAACAAAAATTATTTTTCTGTGAAACTTTTGTATGAAAAATATTCCTTTATTTTTGCACTTATTTGCTAATCCCACAGCACCATTCCAGGGCCAGATCTCAGGAATCAGGACAGGCAGGAATTTCAGGGGGAGGCTCTGAGGGGTAAAGAGGACCTGCTCTGCCCACTCCCACTGCCTGCAGTGAAGAACACACGGGCCACCTCTCTTCCCAGGTACCTTTCTCATGTTCATACTGCAGGCCAAATCATAACTTATCACTTTCTTTCATTAAATACAGCATTTACTTGTTTCTAGTTTCTAGCTAGTGAGTGAAACACAAAGGAAGAAATAATTGGACAGAATATCATATGAAAAATAATAAATTTATTTACCTGGAAAATGACCTTTAGCAGATTTTTTTATAAAGTTGACAAATAATTTTAAGAGTGTATTTCCTAAATTTTACATTTAAGATAAAAAAAACCCAAAACAATTATGGTAGAAGAACCTACTTACTCTTCATCAAGGCCGATACGTCGACCAAAGAACATCTCAATGAAGCTCTCTAACAATTCCTGAGTCCCCCGATGAAGATACAACTGGTTGGCTAACAAGGAAAAGCCACGATTCTTCAGAAATTTATCTTTTTGTTCTTTAGATGCTCTATTAAAATATGCATGTAACAGCTAAAAAAAAATCATGACAATTTAGATATGTTAAATTTGATATAATACATACGTGTCAGTATATCGTACTTGCATTTATAAGTTACTAAGTTGTTCATGAATATAGAAGAACACAGAAAGCTCAATGAAAGGCCCCCTCTATAATTAGAGGAACTCTGTCTCTGACCACTGTGGACTGCTAGTGGTGACTCCATCCTGGAGGTTTTAACATTGCTGTGATGGGAAAACTCGCCTTTTCAGCAGTGTGGACAGCTAGCAGACTGGCAGCCTTGGTGGAATTTAAGTGGAGTGAATATAAACTCTGAAGGAAATAAAATCGGTGCACTAGGCTTTCCCTGCAAATAACATATTTAGCCTAGAGCTCTATTTCCAGACTGCTTGACAGATTATTTATCCTGCACACAGCCCTGATTTTCCACCCTTCCTAACAAGACAACATGTATAAAACTCAATTAATTACTCTCCTTCCAAAACCACTTCTCCCATGGTTCTGAACTTAGATGGATCTTGGCCCCATTCCTGTAGACTTCAAGGTGAAATTCACTTTCCTGATCCCCACCTGTAATTATGAAGGCACCTCTCTTCCACCCCAGCAAGTCTCTCACATCTGTTGGTCCTTTGACTTCATTACTCCAGGTTGGAGACTCAGGAGTATCCCCCTGGACTTCCAGGTGAGCTTGTGTGACACAGTCACATTTGTCTCTCCACTGATTTCTATGCTGGCCTGCTAAGGGAGCATGTCTACCTCTCCCTCTCCTTGTCACTCCCTCACAGTGGTGACAGACTACCATCTCCAAACACACCTATTTTTACTGTCTTATTTAAAAAACTTCCTAGGTTGACAACATACTACCCAGTTTTCCCCCCTCTGCTCCCATTCTTCTTTGTCACTACTCCCCTGCAGCACTCATCAGAGTCCCCTGCCTTTTACATGCTTGGGTATGTGACCCTCTTCCTCACTGGACTACAAACTCCTTGAATGCAGGGGCTCATATGACTCCCCTGAACACACCAAAGAGCAACTAGCCCAGTGTCCTGTATGTGAAATGGAAGCACGATAAGGACTAGGCTGAACTGCATGTTGTGAAACAAATGTCTACAGCCAGACAAACTACAGAGAATGAGAACCTTTAGAAGATCATTAAGGGCTTGGCTGCTCTCTACTGGAAGACATTCATACTAAACATCTGTTCATTCAACCATCTACTTTGTACAACTCTTACATGCCAGACACAAGATATGCACACCCAGAGTTTATTTCCATGTGGGAAATTAAAACGTAAGTCCACAGAATAAGTGAAAGATAATTGTAAGACAAAAATAGGATGCTTTGATAGGAAAAATAAAGAGTAGGACTAGAGGGAAGTAATTTTTGATAAGGTGATCAGACAAGTTCTTTCTGAGAAGATGACATGAGCTAACACCTGAAGTAAGGTCTAAACTTTGATACCCTATTGCAGGAAAGATTTCCAATGAACCACACGTACCTTATAAATTGCTGTGACATAGACTGACTAAATGTTTAGATATATGAATTTATTGGTAGATTTAAAAACATTAAAATGAATAACTATATGGAGAATTTAAAACTGATAATACATACAAAATATAAGTAATAAATAAAAAATTATTTCTAAATGTAAAGCTTCAAGTCTACATATATATTCAAATTTTCAAATTATACATATATTTGTTTTCTGAATTAAAATGACACTCATGTAGTATTTGCCCTTACTTTAATAACTCCTTGTTGAATAGCTGGCGAAGGGTGGTTGACGAGGACTAGAAGTGTATCTGCTTGAATAAGCCTGTCCATCACGTCTTCCAGCATGACGTCAGGCAGGATGAGGAGCACTCCACTTAGGAGTTCATAGAGTCCGCAGCATATAGGGACCAAGCAGTCTTCAGTTACACTACAACAGAGGCCAGAAAGTCTCACTGTCACAGCATCAGGGAGAAGAGGACAAGATGATTACCCGAAGCATTGTGCTGAGTGGTAATTTTAACATGTAAAACAAATCTCGTGAGGATTAGGAAATGTTTCCTAATTCAACTGTGATTAACAAGCTTACTATCACTTTTTATCACTGGCATTTTTAGGCATTTAGTATACTAAACACTATTCTAATCTGTGTTTATGATGTCACTGCCATTTGTGCTATTTAAACTATTTTAAATTAAATTGGAAATTCAGTTCTCAATGGCACTGGCCACATTTCAACAGGCACAGGGCTGGCATCTGTGGTACTCTCCAGCACAGAGAAGACACCCACTTCACCACGGAAGACCCCGCTGGGCGGTACCACTTGAGATGCCAGTGAGAACAAGAATCAATCTGATTGTTTCCCTGAACTAAGGGATTTTCCTCTAATAATTACAAGAAATTAAATAGCTATTGAGAGCTATTTAAGACTTTGGCTGAATGTGGAACTCAAAACTATGTAATATTAAAGTGAGGAGAAAGGCACTTTCTGTTTGGTATTTACATAATGTAATAGCAGAAGTGGCACAATGAAGACATTCTAGAAGTGCAGAGATTCTTCAAAGAATATTTAAAAAGGGAGAATGCACCAAAAATATGTGAGTACCTGTGAGCACTTGCAGCTCGGTGGAAGGCTGGCTCATAGCCAAGAGAAAAGGCGAAGTTTTCCCAGTTGTCCATGCTCCTGTCGATGAGACTTGGCCAGCGGCCCACAGCTGCAGATCCGTTCTGGGAAGGGAAAGCCAACCCGAGGCTTGCAACAGCGCTGTGGCTGCGCTGGAACGAGGCCAGTCCTTTCAGGTTGTCTGGCCGGCGTGGGCAGGACTCGTCCCCAGGACTCTCATCGTCTGACCGGGGTTCTGCTCCGAGGTCGTTGTGATCTACTCCGACCACAGGAGATCCCAGTGTTCCTTTGGGGACAACACTGGCAGAGTTTTGGGCTGCAAGAGCAGCTTCCACTTCACAGATGGCTTTGGCAGACTCACAGCTACTGATGAAAAGATCCTCTCTGCCGGTTTTCAGCACATCAAACTCCCCCAAAGGACTCCGTGTCTCTGGCTGGGGAGCAGCGTAACTATCTGCAGTGTTCTGTAACTTGTTAATATTACAACCCAAACTTCCAGTCGGTTTTAGTGGCTGCATTTGTGGACAAGTAGGAAATGCGGGCAGGCTTCTGGAATGCAGCAAGCGGGCAGCCATCGGTTGTGGAATAACAGTGGAGGAACTATCTCCTAGGAAGAAAAGCAGAAAAATACTTCTTAAAAATCTAGGAAAGGGACCACTTCTCTTATGCACAATAAGTCTCAGTCATGGGGATGGACCACCTATTTACTGTTAAAGAACTTTTTAGGTTAATTTCCCCAGCAACTAATGTTTAAAATGCTTAAATGCTATAACTACTTTTCTTTTTTTAGAATAGTTTTTAGTTGTTGATAGATTTTTATTTTATTTATTTATTCATATGTGGTGCTGAGGATCAAACCCAGGGCCTCATGCATGATAGGCAAGCACGCTACCACTGAGACATAACCCTAGCCTCATAGAACTATTTTTTTTTTTTAGCCACTTTCTATTAAAATCTTTCAAGAACATATGCCTTGGGCTAGGGTTGTGGCTCAGTGGTAGTGTGCTTGCCTATCATGCATGGGGCCCTGGATTCGATCTTCAGCACCACATAAAAATAAAAGGTATCATGTCCACCTACAATAAATAAACAAATAAATAAATAAATAAATACTTAAAAATAATTTTAAAAAGTATAAAAAAGTTTAAAAAAAGAGAACATATGCCTTTTCCTGTCTCTTTAACAAAATGCAATACTGACCACATGATTTAAAGTCATTAGGATTAGTGGTTCTACTGAAATTAAATGAATGAAGTGAATTTATTCAGGCAGCAGACACATGGATACAGTTCAGTAGAGTGAAAAGAGTCAAGGCTTTGCAATTAGAGCTAACTGGATTCAAAAGGCAGTCTGTTAGTTCAGTGGCCTTAGTTAGATCACTCAATTGTACCCCATAAGCAGGGTTTCTGCAAACATAAAATGAGGGTTCAGAATACCTACTTTGCAGGTTGCTTTGAGGATTGAGAGAGATCATATTTGAGATGCTCCTAGCATAGTTCCTGGCATATAATAAGTGCTCTATAAATGGCAGTATTATTACTAAAGAGCCGTAGACCATTCATGTGTGTGTGTGCCTTCCATTTCTAGTTACTTCTTGCTGCTCTCAGGAGGAACAATAATCTTCTTACTACAGCTTTTCAATTTACTGCTTCTCTATCCTATGCAGGAGGAGACCAGAAAACCCTCTCATTGCAAATGCCAGGAGAGAGGTACACATTAGTCAAGGTGTGCCCTATGGACCATCAGCATGGGCATCAGCATCACCTGTGTGGCAGCTCCGAACTCACATTCTCAGGCTCCAGCCTACATCTATTGAACCAGAATGTAGGAGGGAGGGCCCCAGGAACTGCTGTTCTAACAAGCTCTGTAGGTGCTTGTTGAGGACACTGAAGTTTGAGAAACACTGATACAGAATAAACAGGCACTGAATGAATTGCTCTGGTACACAGGCTTTGTACTAGAGCAAATAGCTCCAGAGTCCAGATGTTTTTTCTTGTTATTTCTGAATTTTGGCTGGAGAATTAAAGATGTCAAAAGAACCTATTAAAAAAATGGGGAATGATTGTATCTGAAAATATTTCACAGTGATACATATGATTTAAAAAAATAGACATTTTCTATAAAGCTCCAAATAAAACTAATTAAAACATAGCTTTAAGGTATTATTATGAGCTACGTGTGTTGGCACACACCAGCGGCTTGGGAGGCTGAGACAGGAGGATATCGAGTTCATAGCCAGACTCAACATTAGTGAGGCACTAAACAACTCAGTGAGACCCTGTCTCTAAATAAAATACAAAAAAGGTCTGGGAATGTGGCTCAGTGGTTGAGTGCCCCTGAGTTCAATCCCCAGTATCCCTCCCTCGAAAAAAAAAAAAATATATATATATATATACAAAATGAAAGACCATAAAATGTGCTAGAGAATAAATGAAACACTTTGGGAGGTAAACAGACCTGGAGATCAATACACATACACCTAGCTCTACCTTTCCATACCTATATCTTTCCCACACTATTTAATAATTAGCAGAGGAGCTGGAGACAGGCCAGGGTGGACCAACAATAAAAGCAGTGTTCCAGTATGGAAGAAGACCGCAGTCAAAGAGGGAGAGACACATGGCTGCTTCACACTAGGAAACCTGCACCAATAATTTTTCTAGGAAAGCAGAGACAGGTGTTAATTAGGAGTAATTGGGAAGACAGAAAAGTATTGTCAATATAAAGCCCTGAATATACTTCCTATAGAAACAGAAGAAGGAAGTGATTCTGAACCAACAGAAATGACAGGGCAGCATTAAAAGCTCTGCTACAGTTTTCAGCAGCGAGGGTGGTCAGACTGAGGCTAGGTGAGGGTTTTTCAGGTCGAGAAAACCAACAGGCCAAGGGACAGGGAAACTGAAGATGGTGTAAGAAAACTGTCAAAGTTACAGGCTAATGGGATCTTGGCTGGCTAGGGAAAGTGGAGGCAAAAATCCTTGGGATTGTGATAAAGAAACCAGAAAAGCTGGGCATAGTGGTACATATCTATAATCCCAGCTCTTAGGGAGGCAGAAGCAGGAGGATCCCAAGCTCAACATCGCACTGGGCAGTGTAGGGAGACCCCATCTGAAAATCTGAAAAATTAACCTTAAAAACCTCAGAAAGACAGGAGGTTATGATCAGAGAGGGATGAGGAAGGACGAATGCATCCTCTTTGCCTTTTTCCTATGCATCCCCAGAGGACTCTGCTTCTCTATTGGCTGGGGGCTAAAGCTGCCAAGAGTCTGCTCAAAAGACCTGAAAAGACAGAGGCACGGCTGTATTTGAAAATGTTGCAGAGTTATGCACATGATTTAAAAATTGATCATAAAGGTAGAATAAAGAGTGCAGCCCTGGGTCTCAGGGGTGCTTGGAGGCCTTCCTGAGGATCATGTCCATGACAGATGAGACAAGAGTGTGAGGCTGGAGAACTGGATGGCCTTCTACCCACCAGTAAAGCTGTCGAGAGGACATGCTCAGGTGGGAAGGAGAGATCAAGACAAAGAAAACAGGGTTTTGAAGAAAAGGGGAGAATAAATCAGAGGCTTAATGAAAGATGAATGACTATGATAAGAGAGGACAGTGACTGTCACAGCAAGAAAGCATGAGCCTCAGCCACTCTTCTCCTGGGGACTTGCGCTGGGCAGCTCTTGTTAGAGTTAAGTGTGAGTTGTAGATACCAGAAAAGTAGTAAAAATGGGTTCTTTAAATATATTCTATAATGTTTAAGTTTAATTTTCCATTTATTTTAGTCTTGAACTAAAACAGGATGGGGTAACCCCTCATTATTGCTATTTTTACCTTCAGGTGGTGAAGCAGTAAAGCCAGATGGGCTTATTACCACAAATCCAGGGCTAGCAAGGGATCTCCCTCCACTGCTGGAATGCCTCAGGTACATGATTGACTGCACTTTCTCCTGAAAGATCTTGCCATCTATGATTAAAAAAAAAAAAAAATTGAGACAGCAAAATGTTAAAAAAGGATAAAACAAAAATATTACCTTAAGAGCAAATCATTAAATACAAATTTCAAAAAGATGTTCAAAGAGAAACAATGTGGGATGCTTTCCCCTAGAGGACAGCTGACCTGGGTGCTCACACTGATTCTCCTAGAGCACAGCTGACCTGGGTACTCACACTCTGATTCTCCTAGTGCACAGCGGACCTGGGAGCTCACACTCTGATTCTCCTAGTGCACAG
>JAJEJO010000459.1:731970-807488 GCA_020662805.1 Glaucomys volans | reverse complement strand
GTGCACAGCTGACCTGGGTGCTCACACTCTGATTCTCCTGGTGCACAGCTGACCTGGGGGCTCACACTCTGATTCTCCTAGTGCACAGCTGACCTGGGTATTCACAATCTGATTCTCCTAGTGCACAGCTGACCTGGGTGCTCACACTCTGATTCTCCTGGTGCACAGCTGACCTGGGAGCTCACACTCTGATTCTCCTAGTGCACAGCGGACCTGGGAGCTCACACTCTGATTCTCCTAGTGCACAGCGGACCTGGGAGCTCACACTCTGATTTGGCATCACTGAGTCTGTTGTCATTGCTACTGGCACATTCATTTCTGCTGTCCTTTAATTCCATTGCACTTGGGACTATTTCTATGGCTTAACATCGAATTGCTTCCTTTTTAAAATGTTATTATGTTCTTTCCAGAGATATTCATCTGTTCACTCCTTGAGGAAAAGATGGTGTCTTACATTTTCATGCACCCCCTTCAGTGTCTAACATGACTCTAAGATTAATCCT
Organism: Glaucomys volans; assembly: GCA_020662805.1. Lineage (NCBI taxonomy): Eukaryota > Metazoa > Chordata > Mammalia > Rodentia > Sciuridae > Glaucomys > Glaucomys volans. The sequence continues at coordinate 806,985 of JAJEJO010000459.1, read as the reverse complement.
TTCAGCTCAGCCTGCCTCCTGAGTGACATCCATATAAATTCAAGTGCTTGATTCTTCAATGCACCACAAATGTAGCAAATCTGAACTGCATCATCTTTCTGCCCTACATCCACTCTTCCAGTTCTGGGCTCTGGCTAGTTTGACAACAGCACCTGTTCATTCCCCATGGGGAGCCTGAAGCCACTTGGGCCACCAGCTTTCCTTCATCTGTGTCAAGTCAGTCACCAGGAGATTCGGACGTTATTTCTGGTTCCTTCAACTCTTTCCCTCCCTACCAGGGTGCTGCTTATCTCTCATCTGGATTGCTGTCACAGATTTTTAAATGGCATTCTGATGACATCTTGTCACTCTCAAATCTTGACAGCCATCAGAATTTTTTTATCTCAAATGTCAATTTCTGCTTAAAACCTTCCAGTGGCTTTCTGTCGCCTCCGTTACAAGCACCTCTATGTTCTGTCCCAGGCCTCTCTCTGGTCTTGTTTCTTCCATTCAGCAGCGCCAACTTCTCACAGCTCCCTCTCCAGCCATTTCCTCTGCCTGGACACCCTTCCCCCTGACTTCGACTTACCCTTTAAGACCCACAGCAGGCATCACCTCCTCCAGGAAACCTCTCTCCCCTCAGCCCGCAGCAGGCGCTCTGCTACCAGGAAACAAAATGCTGACTTCCACATCACTGTGCTTTCCACAAGGTGTAGTACAATTACCTGCTTATACCTCTCTTTCCTCCACTAGGCCGCAAGCCTTGGAAGGGAGGGAAACCTATTTTACTCGACTTTGCAACTACCCTGCTCCAAGGATTCTGCACAGTACCTTACCCATGGATGTGCTGAACCTAATACAAAGTCATGCTATCTGATTTCATTTGGACTTTTAGTGTTGCTCATTTTATTTATTTATTAGACTTCTTAAAAGACTGCTGTACAGCTGGTTTTCCATTCTAAATTACCACTTAGGTGTTTCACAGGTTCACTCTTGCCTGCTTTCTTATGACACTGCTCTGCCCTAATTCTTTAAAAACTCTTATTATTCTACCTTCTCTTATATGGATTCCTCTTTCCTGTTGTGACCTCTAAATAGTGATATTTCCAGTGCCCTATCCGTGGATCCCTCTTTCCTTCTCTCTCTCTCCACTGCTTTTCAGTGATCTCATCTATTCTGAGTTGAAACTTACTTCTGTGCAGATAGCTCCCTGTAACCTCTTCCATGTTATAACCCTCCTTTCTAATTGCCTGCTCACAACTTTTACAGAGCACCTCAAATGCAGCATGCTTCATCAAACCAAAGCCTCTATCTTCCACCTTAAGCCTCCAGTTGTCCCATCCTAACTTCTCATTTCTCCTTTCAGTCCTCTTTTCCAGTTCACCTGCTACTATGCCTACCTCTATTGTTTCATCCTTCTATAGACGACTTAATTGGTCTTACTGCTCCTAGTTCCCTGCTCCTAAATCCTACAATAATTTGCTTATATCACATCTCTTTGTTCAAAAACAAACAAGTAAATAAGCAAAGCAAAATAAAACAAACTTCTTTCAATGACCTCTAACTGGAAAATAAGTTCAAAATCTCTAGCCTTTCATTTAAGGACTCATTTACCATGACCTTAGGGTAAGTAAGTAAGTAAATAAATAAATGTCTTAATATGGTATTATTTTTCATTTCTCCTTCATCTTATCATACTTAGGAAAAATTCATTACTCTCCATTTTCTCTATTTTCCTCTCTTCAAGTCATTCTCTTTGCCTGAGATGCTAATTCTCCAATCTTCCTATTAGATTCTATATGAATTCTTCAATGCCCACAACAGATAATCACATAATCTGTCAAATACTCTCTCTCTTTCATGGCCTGATGAAACCCTTTCTCCTTTGAAATCTCATTAGTTTTACTTTTGTTTCTAATACACACTTACCAATGTTGTTTTCTATTAGTCATTGGATGTGTGCCTCCTTTCTCCTCTCGGTACTTAGGCTCCCCCAAGAGCAGAGACCATGTCCAGTTCATTTCAAAACCTGTGTCCTGTTCCTACCCCAGTACATAATTAGGGCAATTCCTAGCTCAGACAGGCCATTCAGCAAACGTCAAACAATGTGGATCAAGTGGGCAGAACAAGACAAAAGACTGAACAAAAATGTCACACCTACCTATGTGCAAAGAGAAGTAGAAGTTTGTGGGGTTGTGACAAACGTAAGTATTAGTAGGAGGGTGAACTGCTAAAAGGAAATTGAAGATAATCGTCAATAATTCCAAATCTGGAGGAGATCCAAGGACTTCTGCAATAATTTTCACAAATGATCTACAAACCTCTCGGGGCATGGATGTAAGCTGCCCCTCTTTATGTTCCTGAAAAATAAAAAATAAAAATCAACTCTCTTTAGATTTAAAGAGAACAGTTAAACAATACCTTTCATTTAAATAAGATATTCTTTTTAAGATAGAATTTGGCTGGTATAGTACTCTAATCAGACCATATTTACCATTGAGTTGAGTTGCTATTTTTCAAGTCCAGTAATCTTGTTATTAAAAGTTCATTAAAGCCGATGGCAATTTAACTCTAGCCCATGTATCTAAAAGACTGAGGAAAGTCGTATTACAGCAACTCCTAAGCATGGACTCACAAGTCAATGCCTAGGCTGTCATTCGGCTCCTCCACTCACTAGCGGCGTGACCTCAGGTGTTACTCAACACCTCCATGCTTCCGCGCTCTGCCTGTAATATGGAGAAAGCACTAATGCTACTTCACAGGGTTGTTAAAGGGAACAAACGGCAGGAACTCTAAGAACGACGCCACACACCTAGTAAGCTCACATATCCACGTATGTGAGATCAGAAATGCTTCAAATCTCAGAGGTTTGTTTTTTTAATTGTAGAATCTTGCATACACTTTATGGTTGAACATCCATAATCTGAAAATTCAAAATGCTCCAAAATCTGCAATTTTTGAGCGCACAATACTATAAATGTCAACTACCATGACTACGACGACTACGACCTCCTCTTCTGTGACCACCGCTTCTATGGACTCCACAGGGAAAACCTCTGGTAGATAAAACTAGTTACACCGTATGCTGTACACAGGTTTACACAGCTCTTTCTCACAATGGCTCTAAAGGGACTTTCTTTCTTATTTCTAGAATCTGAAGCTCAAAGAAGTTATGTGACTAGCTTAAGTCACGCAGAAAACACAGAAGTACCGCAGCTGTAACTTACACTCAGGCTGTGACCTCCTTCTCCTGTATCATCTACTGCCTGGAATAATGAGACTTGAGAGAACGTCAAGTAATTATAGAGACTGATACGTTTAACTTGTTTATGTCCTCCAATTCTACCTTCCCTGTGGGGAGCAGCAGGCTTCTAGGTCCAGGATTTGGGAAGTAAACTTCCTCATCTTCCTTCTCCCTATGTCCAAATACATGTCTCTAATCCATTCCTCTTTGACTCTTGAGCACTGCTGAATCAGAGTATTTAAAAGGCAGATTTTAATTCTGAGACAATTCAGTCTGACAACTTGAGATGTAAGAGAACACTGAGTCCCCAAAGCAAACACAGACTCCTGTGCCAGTGCCTCCCAGCTGCAGAGTGGCTGGCCTAAGACAAGAACACACACTCCTGACTTCCAGTTCAGAGCCACTTCTGCCACGCCATCTGCCTTTCTTCTGAACGGTCTCCTTGCACCTGCCCAGCTCCCCTGGCTGTAGTGTCAACTGTTCTTTCCTAAGCATTCCAGCCCAAGTGTCTTCGCCCCTGCCAGCTCCACTGACCTGCTGAAAATAGTCTGCATTCTATTTCATTTTTTGAAAAAATCTCTTAAATTGATCTTTCGGAACACTGTTTTTCTCTTTGTTTTTGCTTCAGACTTAATACTAGTTTGCTCTCGCCACCTCCCATGATCCCCCTCACATACTGCCTGAAGTCCCGGAAATCCGATTCTTGTCTTCTCCACAGTACTGATATCTTATAAAGGCATCAAGAGTGTCAAGTTCATGGCCCACTTCAGCCAGCACTTTTTCTGAACTTCCTACATCACTGGGCTCCAGGTACCATCTCCTTCTGTACGTGTTCCTCCCTCCTCTTGCCTGTGGTTTTTGCTTTTCCGAGTTTCCTGGTTCTTCTCTTCTTCAGTTACCCCTTCTACACCTCTTCCCGTAGCTGATTTTTCCTGTTTCACACCTGAGGGATGGAAGCTTTCTAAGAAGCACACCTCAGCTCCTTCCGTCCCTCACCTCAGCTGTCCATCCCATGGGGCCCATCACCTCAGCCGTCCATCCCACAGGGCCCATCACCTTAGCTGTCCATCCCACAGGGCCCATCACCTTAGCTGTCCATCCCACAGGGCCTATCACCTCAGCTCCCTCCGTCCCTCCCCTCAGCCGTCCATCCCATGGGGCCCATCACCTCAGCTGTCCATCCCATGGGGCCCCCATCTGTCCCCACTGCTTCAGAGCCACCACCATTTTTGGATACTGTCTTTTAGTATCCCAGGCTGAGATTTTATGTCACGTGTGACTCTGAAGCTCCCACTTAAACAGGATCGAGTCCTGTTCGCACAATCCCTTTCATGTTTGCTCCCTCCTTTTGCGCTGGACCCTCAGTGCCTTACATCAGGTTCTCCCCGCTGTTCTCTGACGAACTGATGAACTCCTCATAGCCAATGCCCTGCCCATTTGCTAATCTTCCTGAAATACCACATAGACTCAGACTCCTTAGGGGCAAAGACTGACTTCATTTCTTTATATACTTCCCACAATACACAATGTAAAGCTATGTTTAATAAATGGCTATTAATTTAATAAATGGGTTCTCTGAATGAAGAGAGGTAAAGAAAAATACATTTCTCAGGAAAAGGAATTGGTTCCTTGATTTTTCTACCATTTTTATAAATGACATGGAAATAAAAATATACAGATTAAAGTCTCCAAGTTAAAAGATGAATAAGAATCTCACATGGTCACATAAATTCATTGTAAATTGGCCAATAAATTTCAAAATGGATATAAACAGAAACAGATTTAGAAGAAAATTGATATATAAAAGATGCATAAAACATTCATAAGCAAGGGTCCTGAGAGATCAGTGTGCTGTGTTGTTTCTGTTTTAGTGTTGGGGAAATGACCAGTGCATGCTAGGCAAGTGCATTACCACTGAGGCACACCCCCATCCCACTGTCTTATATTTCTGAAGACAATAATCTAATTTCCACAGGGGCCAAGAAAGGCAATAAAGTGCTCTTGCCTCTTTTTCAGAATTTGTCCATTTAACAAATAGTTATTAGGTGCTCTGTATGCCAGGTACTAGGGTTATGGAGTGATCAACAAAAACATATCCCTGCCCTCAGGAGGCTTAGAGAGAGGTAAACTATAATCCTATAAACAACACAAACCTACTCACCTGTGTGCACAATAAGTGTACACAGGGGAAGGGACTAGTTTAGATGGAAAGAGCAGGGCAGGTTTCTCTCAGGAAGCCAGGTTTAAGTTGAAGCATGAAGGATAATTAAGAGCTGGCCAGATGACAAGAATGGGATCAACACCTTGGAAGGTGAAGAGAACATCTCGTGCCTGGAGTGAGAATAAGCCTCACTTGTGTAAGGAAGGGAAGGGAAGCCAGGGGAGCAGAGCAGAAGAGGAGGCCGTGTGGCCATCAGATGGTAGATGCTTTTGTAAGGATGTCACAGAGGGTGAACCTCAGCTCATCCACAATGAGAAGCCCCTAGTGCCACTGAAGCAAAGGCAACATGAACATGAAAATTCACTAATCCCACGGACATCTGTACTTATCTGCCTTTTAACAGAGACTTCAGACATTTTAAAATATTGGAAAACAGCCCAACATACCAACTAACCAGGTAAAAGGGCATCTATAAAAGCAAAGACAAAAATTGGATTGGAAACCAGGCCTTAGCACAGACACTACGATGTGATTCAGGAAGTTAGTGTGACTTTTGAACACACTGGATATATTTTCAATGTTTAGTCCACTAAATGTTAGTTCAGTACATATGTCCAAAATTAGTACAGATATCTAGTGTCCAATGGAGCTTATTCTTTATTGTATATTTATACAGCCTTTGATCTATTTTTTTTTTTACAAAATCTATCCCTGTTTCGGGTTTACTTTCTCTGCAATATCAGACACAAGCTAATTCTAGCATATAAAGCAGACCTTCAGCAAACAATGCCCATTAACACAGCACACTTGAAGTTGCTGTTTAGGGACTATGGAACAAGTCAGAATTCATCAGCGGCAGCTACAGTTCAAGAGACTGCGGAATCACCATTACACCCAACCCACGAAGAAACACCTCAGAAGCTGAGGAGTTGCTGTTCTTCTGTAATTGGAGTTAGGAAAGATGACACTGTGAGATCAAGAGGCAGAAGTTGAAAGATGAGCCTGGAGATAGACGAGAAGGAAAGAGAAAATCCCACAGACTCAATGCTTGTGGAGTTGCAGAAAGTGCCCAGCGAGGCCGGGAAGGTACCTGCAGAACCTGGCAGGTGAGCAGGAAGTGGTGCACAGCACGGGCTCTCAGCAGCTGCTGGGTGTTAAACCACTGCTGCGGGTGCTCAGCACGGATGAGGGCTTCCAGGGCTGCGAGCAGAGTCTCCCACACGCCGGGCTGAGAAAGCAACGCACACAGTTAGCACCAGGATGCTCAGAAACTGCCACGGGCTTTTCAGAAGACTACCAAAATAACCATTTAACACTGCCTATATTTAACACCAAAGATTAAATTTGCCTGAAAAAAGTTAATCTTAAAAATTTATTTCCCAACTATTATTTTCTGTTGTCCTTGGGTCATTTCTAAATTCCTATGATGAATGCAATTTGTATTAAGTGCTTTAGTACATTACCGTTTTCATGGCATTAATAAACATTTTTAAAAGGTGAGTTATCTTGAAGAACTTATTCAAATTAAAGAAACATACATTGCCCATATAATTGTTTTCAAATAACTTGTTCAAAAAGTGGTGCTATTAAAAACAGAAATTTCAAGTGATTAGAATCTTGGACAATGTGAAGTATTTTTGGAGTAACTAATTTTAAGCCCAAATAATAGAATTCTCTGAGCTACTACAAACTGTGCATCTTCAAAGAGTAGTTAGCATCCTTTGAAGGTGCCTTAAAATGCTCCCCTTGTACTGAATCAATAAAATTATCCATAATAACAAAAAAGGATCTCATTGATAATCAATAGTGAAAGATTATCTTCACATCATCTTATTCCTCTAATTGATCTTTCAATAAGGTATCAACACAAAGTAGGATTGACCGGCTTGGCTGCAGGTCTTATCATTTCTCCTCTTGTCATCTCACAGCAAAGAACAATGAAAAAGTCAGGGAACTGACAGACTTTTTTTTGCAGTGCTGGGGATTGAACCCAGGACCTGGTGCTCGTGAGGCCAACACTCTACCAGCTGAGCGATATCCCCAGCCCACGACAGACCTAATTGTACCACTCTAAGCAAGGCCGCTCTTCAGGAGACAGAGTGAGGTGCCCAAGACAACTAGAAGACAAGGCAGCCAAGCATGAACACTGGATTCAGGTCTGATGATGAGCACCAAACTAAACAAACCATCAACAATGAAAACCAAATCAAGTTAAAAAAGAAATAATTAGGTAAGGAAACCCTATTTCAAATCCATCATCAAATGTATGTGTATTTTATCACTTTTGAATTTGATAAAAAAAATTTAAGTCAAACAACCCTGAATTTTCATGATGTTCTGAAATACTAAATAAGCTGTCCAATATTTAGTCAGGATACATCTTCCAATCTCCAATTGAGCATTCTTTATTATATATTTATATAGACTTTGATCTAATCTTTTACTAATTTTTATGCTATTCCTATTATGTGTTTACTTTCTCTGCAACATTAAACACATACATCTTCTATTTTTTAGATCTGAAAGTGAATCTTTATTCAGAATGAGAAATCATGACAAATTACAAAGTAAATAAAAACTGACAGATATCAATACCACAACACATAGAAAAACAGTAGTAGTATAGTTAGTTGCTTGACATCACTTTTTAATAATTTTAAGTGTGTGGCTGACTTCCTCTTCATTTAACAATTTTATAATTTTTCTATAGGATGAGTAGAAAATAATTATTTTCTAGCATTTTTAAAAATATTTTTTAGATGTTGATGGACCTTTATTTTAATTGTTTATTTATGTGGTGCTGAGGATTGAACCCAGTGCCTCATACATGCTAGGCAAGTGCTCTAACCACTGAGCCACAGTCCCAGCCACTTTTCTAGCATTTCTGAGCTAATTTATTATTATTAATGATAGATCAGAAAAGTTTCTTTTTTTTGGCTTCACAACTCATTACTGGTAATGTGTAAATTTTTAAAGACTGTAGTCAAATTTGGGAATAATCAATCTTTCTTTTCTTTCTCTTTGCAGTACTGCAAACTGAACCCAGGAGTGCTCTATCACTGAGGTACACTCTGAGCCCTTTTTATTTTTCACTGTGACAGGGTCTTGCTAAGTTGTCAAGGCTGGCCTCCAAACTGTACTCCTCCTGCTTCTGCGTCCCAAGTAACTGGGACTACAGGCATGTACCACCACACCCGGTGGGAATAATCAGTTTTTTAAAAAATTCTAATGGTGATATACTTGGAATTGCTCTTCAAATAATTACATTTGCTGATAATACCGTTATGTTCTAAATAATCACAGACAAATATCCCTTGATGGTGAATGGATAGGCAAAATGTGGTAGGCACATAGAACAGAATATTATTCTACTTTGAAAAAGAAGGGAATTCTTATGATGACTACATCTGGATGAACCTTTGAGGACATTATGCTAAGTGAAGGGAGCTACTTATGAAAGACAAACACTATGTGATCCCACTGAGATGAGTGATTTGGAGTCCACAGAGGCAGCATGTACAATGGGGGCTGCAGGGCTGTGGGAGGGGAAGGGGTTACTGTTAGCAGGCACAGAGTTGTGGCTCTGCAAGACGAAAGGATCGTGGAGGAAGACGGTGGTATACGCTTAACGCCACTGAACTGCACACTTAAAAAAGGCTTAAAAAGTAAATTTTATGTTATGTGTATTTTACCACACACACACACACACACAAAAAAAAAAAATGAAAAGAAGACATGGGACATGCCTCTGCTTTGTTCCATATCTTCCAGTCAAGCAGCAGCTGCTCCAGCAGTCTCACATCCTGGATCACAGCGCTGGACTCCACGTCCAACCTGAACTCTCCGCTCTCGCCGAGGTGGATAACGTCCTCCCCACAGCAACCTGCCAGAAGGGTCTATGGAGAACCAGCACCGACACAGGATGATCAACGAGTGGTCAGACAAAGGAAGCAACAGGAACATTAAGTTTTCAATCTGCAGTCTGAACATTAAGTTAAAAGGAAAACTAGCAACTGATTCAACATTTGACAAAGTGTCATTGTGAAGCAATTCAAAATCCTGAACTTTCAACTCTTTGTAAGCAATTACTTAGTTTCAAACACGAAAGTCACCTACTTTTTTATTTTTTAGGACATTATCTGCTATTAGTAATAAGGATTCATGTCAGAAATGCATAGATATTGACAGTTTAAAGAGGAGGAGTTGGGTGTAAGGACACAGGAATCAACTTCTTCTTCTTTTGGGAGGAATACCAGTACCCACAAATATTTCCACAATGTTACCATCCAGCTTTTAGCTAAACAGGTATTTAAATATACAATGACACAGGCATTTGTAACTTTAAAACTAACTGCAGCAGCACTGCCTGATGCAACCGGATGTCTCCAGTACCTGATGAACTGTGATCTCTTCCAAAACTGTGGGATGGAGACCACTTCATCCATCCCCAGCATGAGGCTCCAGTCTGGAGGACATCTCAGTTCATCCAAGTCTAAAGTCTTTGAGTTATTTTTTCTTACTTGTCTAAAGTGCTTCTTAAAATGAAAAATGTAATTATTTAAATGATGGAAAGAACCAAGAAGGTACCTTAGTTTGCTTAAATATATAATATGAATTTCCTTCATTTTCTTCAGGAATCACCGAAACCCCAAATTCTTAATTGGAAGACTCTAGAAACTATGAAAATCGGCTTTAGGAAGTCATACCTTCAAAATGTGAAAGCCAACAATGCATTTCTGTTTGATTAACACCTGGTGAATCATGGAGAGCCCATTACAATTCTCTAATTCATGAGCCCTCTGTTGGTGGGATTTAACTAAGGACAGCAGGACTCGCAGCGCCAGTGCCTGAGTTTCTTCACGGTCACTGAGTTCAACAACCTAAAAACAAAAGGTGAATATATTTTTCTCCTAATCTGTTGAGACCAAAAGTTTAACAGGTGTGATTACCTACAATCTTTCATATCAAATTTTTTAATATTTCTTCTCTTTAAAAAAAAAACAAAACTCTAAACCTAAATAAACTAAAAAAAAAAAAAAAAATTAAATTATGTGTTGACCTTTGAGGTTTTTTCTCCATGCATGGGGAAGATTTAAGGGATAACTTTCTACAAATCTAATTTTTAAAATTATATTTCTTTTATATCATTACTATAGTATGCAAAGGCAATTTAAAATATCATAATTTAACATTTGATTATTCTAATTACATTTATGAATTATAGAAAACTTCTAAAATCTTCATAAATTAAAAGAAACAACCATCTGTTGCAGAAAGCTATGTCATCCTTAATATGTGATTTTTTTAATCTTAATATAGTTGGGTGTAGCTTTTTTGTAATTCGCAAGGAACCCTTCATCAATAATAAAGAAGTAGATTCTTTTTAGACAAAACTAGAATCAGGGATTCTTACCCTAGCAAAGAGAAAAACAAATACCCCAGCTCCACCAATCTCATGCAGAACGCCTTGAACAGTTTTCAACTCAGTGGGCTGGAGGTTCTTCAGCTGAGGAGGATCTAGCAAGGTGCTCTGGACTTCTTTTGAACTGAACGGTCTTTGAGAGAGCTGGGTTTTCACCTGACCTTTGAGTCTGATCACTGGCTCATAGATGGTATACTGACCAGGACAGTAAGTTGTATAAACAACGGAAAGACTTTCCTGAAACACAAATATTTTTCCAATAGTCACAAAACAAAGTTTAATAAATTAAGTCAACAACTAGAAAATAAATATTTCAAAATGGAAAGACACCCAACTAGTCTTGTGTCTTTTTTTTTTTTTAATGGCTACTAAACTGAAAAAAGATGAACATGAGAAGCAAGGCTGCTTCCCACAAGGGAAGTTAGTGTCACTGAGTTGTGACTGATAATGTAAACACTAAGAAGGATTCCAGCTTTGATCGGTTTAGAATAAGCATGAAATCATCTTACCATCACTACTATTACCAGCTAATCTTGGCCCACACTCATTATAAACCAAGCACTGTCAAAGCACTCAGAAATGTGGGGACCCTGGGACAAACTGTTTGGATTTCCTCATGGGCCTATCATTAATTTAAAAGTGGCTCTAAACAATTTTTATGTTGGAAGAGAATTTCAGTCTGTCAGCCCAACTAAATAAAATTAAGTAGAACTTTCAATATTTCTCCCATGCATAGGGTAGTTTCAAACAGTTTCTAGCTCCCTGCCAAGTTTTTTTGAACTACTTTAAAAATTAAGGTAAGTTTTAAATGCAGAATGAACTCTGAGGTGGTCTCAGAGGCAGCAACCGCAGAGCCCAGGCTCAGGGAAATCATGTACATTTGGTGTCTTCTCACCCAACTGGAGGCTCTGGTCATGTGTGAGTGTGGCAATTTAAGAGCCACTTCATCAGAGGTCCTACCAGTGTATCGGTGTGCCAACTAAACCACTTACACGACCTGTCGTATGTGACTGAACTGAAATTACTACTTCAACAAATACTTGTGTGAGCAGCACCCCAGTTTCCCTAAAGCAGAGATCTCAAAGTGTGACCCCAAAGAGCAGCAGCAGTAGCATCACCCAGGAGTTTACAAACAAGGTAAGCTCCTGGCCATACCACAGACCTACAGAATCAGAAGCTCCGAAGACTTACAGGGCTCTCCAGGTGATTCTGCTGAACACTCAGTGAGTTTCTCACCTAATAAAAGCTGACAGCCAACACTTACCCAGCCCCACTCTGCACACAACACTTAAAAGAGTTTCTTAGAGATAAGGAAGTACATGCCTTATGTCAGAACTTTAGGTAAATTCCAGTTATCTATTCTGTGTCTATTTTGCCACAGAAATATATTTAACAGCATTTAAGATGTATATGTGTTTTATAAAACATTTGTACTACAATTCTCCTTTAGTCAAATGTTATAGCTTTAAAATGTAATTGGGACGGGGGGCAGGGCTGTGGTGTGAATCCAGGGCCTAACAAATACTAGGTAATCATTCTGCCACTGAGCTACATATAATTTTTTATTTGAAACATACATCTCAACAATAACAAATACATTCCCAAACAGTAGCCTGCTTCAAGTAAGAAATATCTCTGTCTACAATTATATTTCTCATAAGAAACAAGAGGAAGGACCAGAGAGGCAGCTCAGTGGCACAGCACTTGCCTAGAGTGCACAAGATCCTGGGGTTTGATTCTTAGCACCACAAAAACAAAAGCAACCCCCAACTCCAAGAAAAGAAAAAAAACCCTGAAAAACCCACTCAAAACGACAAGAGGAGGAACAGTACCATGGCCAGATATGCCAGTTTCTAGTAGCTCTTCAAGACTATGAAATCTGTTTTCTAGTTGTTTTTAATGCAAAATCCTTACCAGTAGTTTCTAAACTGTATACTGGTAGAACAAAGTATTTGAATAATGTAAAAACAACAGCAACAACAGAGAATTAGCAATATTTTGAAGGCAACATTGTTAGCTTTTACTACTTTAAAAAAATTTTTTTTAGCTGTAGGTGGACACATTTATTTTTATTTATTTATTTATGTGGTGCTGAGGATTGAACCCAGTGCCTCACATATGCTAGGCAAGCGCTCTACCGCTGAGCCACAACCCCAGCCTCAGCTTTTACTATTATTAAAGAATTAGTTATCTAAAACCTGATACATGTAATGAAAACTAATAATATAAATGAACATTAGCATTTAGTTGTTAAGAATGGAAAAGAAATAAAATGAGCAATACTTTTTAAAGTACATCAGGCTAGTAAGTGTTATATATTTACTGTGTCACAAACATCTTTCCTGAATTATTACTAGGTATAAAATAAACTGATAAAATTACTACAGAAATATAATTCCAAGGAAAAGTAGTTATAAATTTAAAACCTTAAATTAAGATAGAGTAACAAAGTGTTTTGAATATCTTTTCAGAAAAAACACTGTAAGAAAATAAAATATTAAAGAACAAAATGAAAAGCTAGAACTCTAATTCATAGTAATTTTACATTTAAATAGAAATACCTAAAGTTCACTACAAAGTTAAAATTTCTAAAATTAAAACTTACAATTAAGAGACCAATGTCCACATCCTTCTTAGTCATAAAAAGTTCTCTGATTTGTTCACATCTCAAAATGTCTTTATCAATATACCTGGAGCAGTCATTGACTGGCTTGCCGTGTTTACAGGGCATTATGGATGTATGGTTGGGTCCACAGGCGTACAGATAAAAGGCTTCCTGTGAACCTATCTTCGCTCCTGAGTAGCAGAAAAATAAAGTCAGTCACTTAAAAACTCAAGCAGACTCTTTCGCGGAGGGTAAGAGAACCAGAGCTCTGCTTTCTTTTTTGACAGATCCTGTCAACTATTCGCTACATCAATTTGCTCCTTCAGTCGGATAACAAACTTTTGGTTTTGTTTTGCTTTGTTTTTTAATAAATGGGAACTATATCTTGGTAAATTCCATTTTAAAATGAAATTTGAATAGATATATTTATTCCTTCCCATATTTCAATAAGCACTACCTGAATACTACCATGTGCCAGGGGTAATGACATATTTTTAAAGTGCATTCCCTCCCAAATTTAGTATTGACAGGACACACTACAATTATACATAAAAGAGAAAACCGCAAAAGGACGTTTACTAGTCCTGATACTTCATTTTTCAGGACTGTCAAATAATGCCAATTTAAAGAAGGGAGCCGGGGAGGGGGAGATGCACCTAATGTGTATTCCAGTCGTAAGACACATCCACATTAGAAAAGGTTTAAGTCCTTTAAAAGTGCATCAGAGGATCTTGGAAATATACTACTTATTAAACACAGGTGAAGGATGGAGATCTACATTCTAGCTGGGTTAATGTACTTAGTTTAACATTTGTTAAATGAAAGGAAAATTTGGAAATGCTTCAAAGGGAAAAATATACCATTGAAGAGGAGCAAATTTCCTAGGTCCCATTTTCCAGACAACTGCAAAAGCTCTTCTTGAGATGATAAGCCATGGCCTATCATGCAAAATGTTCTGTTGCTATCAGATGACAAACTTGTTTTTCTTGGAAGCACAAAATCCAAAGTGACATCAGGCTTCCTAGATTGAAAACAAAGTCAAGTCAGTGATTTCAGGGAGTACTAGAACTAAGTATTTTTAAAGTATGAATTTTAATGATGGGACATTCTTGAATAATTTTTCTTAGCTCAGTACTGAATGGTTGGTGATGGCAAGAGAAGATGCTGATTCTGCTGTTTTGGTCAGAGGTGCTGGCCATCCAAAAGCCACAGAAAGTGGACAAAGAAAAGATGACTGAAGAGTCTATAAACTAGTTTCCAGGAGTGTGACCAGACTTTCACTCCAAATTTCTGTCACAGCTGGACCTCTGCACACATGCCTTCCTGGTTTACAGAAACAATCCAACCATCCCTCCCCTAATTTTACCAAGAAGTCTACTATTTTGGCAAACAATTTCTGAAATTTCACATCCTCTAAAAGGCCTCTGAAGACTAATCAGAAATAGAATATCACTTCACCAAGCTTTGCTCTGTCTCACCACTGAAACGCCAAGGCTGTCCATATTTTTTTTAATGCTTAGGATTACAGAGCTTTTGATTAGTCTTTTTTCTCCTTGGATAAAGGTTATAGGAATGCTTACAAAGGACAGGAAAAGCAAGGTTTCCTCAGACACACACGAAAGGTGGGAGGACCTCATCATCTAGTGAAACTGGTGAGTGTCAAGCTCCACCCCTATTTTAGGCATGTTTTAAATTCGTATTAGGATAATGAAGGTAACCTATTAAGACAAAGTCTAGATAAAATTTGTGAATGAGATGAAGACTTAGAACAAACTAACATGGTTAAGTCCTTTTAAGAAATTCGACCTTGTATATATTTATTTTAAAAATTTCCTTTATGGTTTTATGTTTCATATTTCACAAATAAAATTGACTATTTTAATAGTCTGAGAGTCTAGACAATCCTTGGTGCAAATAAATGGCTGTGACTAAAACACTACTGCCACCTGGTGACAGGATAATATAATTTTTAAGGGTGAAAGAAAACCTATTACAAGATGAACGCAAAAAAATTCAGTAAGAATCTACTATGTGCCATGTATTCCCACCATATTTATGTGCTGTTCATCAAATACAACTTACATAAGATATTAATAAGTAATTATCACTGTTATTGTGTATAAGAAGTTATTCGTTGTAGAAATTAATCTATAGCTCAGAAAGTGATAAAAAAAAACAGTGAAATTGAGAGTATTTTTGTCCTCCTTCACCTGCTCACTGCTCTGCTAACTAATCAAATCATTAACTTGTACCAAATGACAAAAATTTTCTTCAAAAGAATGTAGAAATAGTGGGAGGACAAAGAAAATGATGTGTGAATCAAGTGATTACACTAATATCAGAACTGTTTGTGATGCCAGTCACCGTAGAGGTGTCTAATACCTAGTTTTAGTACCCAACAGGTGTCCTGATTCAGAAAATGGCTGAGAGCCTTCCAGCACAGGGTTTGAAAGCATGGGCTCCAGTGAGGGTCAGAGCTCGGGTTGAAATTTCGGCTCTGCTCTTTCCCTGTGCCGTGACTGTGGGTAAGCTACCTTATCCTGCTCTGGGCTTCAGCTGACTCATGTAAAACAATAAATGTGCCAACTTCACAGGGTCTGGGAGGATGGTACTGTGTAAAGTGCGTAATACTATGGCTGACCCTTGACAAGAGCTCCAGAAATGAGAGTCCAAGATGGAAAGAGGCGTCCACTCACAGCCCCACCTCCAACTCCAAATGATCTGACTCAGTGGTCTGCAAACAAGTTTACTGATTGCTGTAGCTGCCATTCAGGCTTAGGCCGGTGTGAAGACTGAGAACTTCCTAGACAGCATTTATTTGAATATGGACATTAGGTTTTAATTATGTATTTTCTTAATGGAATGAAGCAAAGCTGAACTCTTGATTTAACTTCCAAACCTGTTCTTCCCTGTGGCAGGAACCGTGGACTGGCTACCCCAAAGCCATTCATAAGCCCCTTCTCCCTGCCTTCCTCGTCACTGAGGCCTGACAGCTGAAAGCAATTGATGCCTGCAGCCTCCCACAGCAACGGCAGGCACACAGCAATTCTTTAATAACTGTGATGAACAGGTTGATCTGGGCTAAGGATGCATGCTATTTCTGTGGGCTAACCTGCTCTGGGCATTAGAAGGTGTGGATAAGCACCCGGCTAAAGGCCTGCAACTTGGTAAGGACACACTGCAGAATGGTCTGTGGGCGCAGCTCTAGATGTGGCAGCTTGGCAGTCAGTGTACCCTCTCCAATATCTCACCATGTCCCTTCATCATCATCTCATTATTAGTCTCTTTCAGCCATTTTTCTTATAGTTATGGTAATTTCATTTACATTTTTCTCTATTCATTGTAATTTCTTTGAAGAACCTAATTTAATTTAGGTATGAGCTTTATTAGTCAATTTGTTTTAATACTTTGTGAATTTTTTATAACATGAGTTTGAGGAATAAAATTACAGATTCTATTCTTTGATTTAATATTTATTGTACATAAATATCTAAATGTCCAGGTTTTCTGCATTCTCCCCAAACACAAATGCAGTCATCCGTCAGTGTCCACAGGGAACTGACTCCCCAGGACCTCCCAGATCAAAATCTGAGGATGCTCAATCTCTCATAAAAAATAACATGCTTGCATATAATCTATGTCCTCCTGTATACTTTAAATTGACTTTAGATTACTCACAATAGCTAAAACAACATAGATGCTTTGTAAATAGCTATTATATTGAATTGTACAGAGAAGAGTAAGGAAAAAACCCTGCACATATTCACTATAGACAGAACTTTTTCTTGAATATTTCCAGTCTGAGGTTGGGTGAATCTGTAGAAGCAGAACCCATGCACATAGGAGACCCACTGTGTTAAGTTTAATAGTTACTTCTATGGAAGATAAATAGAAAAATCCAACTCCACTACAAATTCTTATGTTAATACATATTACATTTAACCTTCAGTTTTCTGTAGTCTCTTTCTGGAGTTTTAATAGACTAATTAAGATTATAACAGATTAATATGTTTTCTTAAAAACACTTCCTACCTCTGTCCAGAGACCCACATGGAGATTTTCCCACGTACATTCTTTTTCCCCTGAGATTGCTGGAGG
Source organism: Glaucomys volans (assembly GCA_020662805.1). Lineage (NCBI taxonomy): Eukaryota > Metazoa > Chordata > Mammalia > Rodentia > Sciuridae > Glaucomys > Glaucomys volans. Next base: position 789,476 of record JAJEJO010000459.1, on the reverse strand, counting down.
TAGGTGAGTACTAAATGTTGCCACTTGCTTGGGAGGAAAATATTTTCCTGTGATTCAACCTGTGCTAGTAAAACAGCTTTCATATCATCATTTGAATCCATGCATACACTACAGAAAAAGGGAAGAAAACATACTGGCTGAAAACATGAAAATTTTGACCTAAGTATTTAATACATGTACAGGAACTACAATTCTAAATATTTAAGAGAAGTTTAAAAATCAGAAAAAAGCAGTTCTTTTTAAAAGTAACTTGAAAAATCAGTAGGTCTTTGTTTTATGTCAAAAATATCAGTTATTTTATTACATTATTACCTTAATTCATGAGTTAAGATAGATTAGGCTCATTGGCTGGTGTTAAATTTAGGGCAATAATTTCCAGAAATTGGTCTGTAAAAAAATATTATTCCTATGTATATGGTCATTGTCTGTTTTAGAAATTACAATGTAATATTTGGTTCACATTTATTTTAATAAATGTCTAAATGCCTTAACATATTGGAAGTCTAATCTCCTTTGAGAGATTACTGCAAGAGTGAAGAGCTAATGCATACAAGACACCTCGAAACACTTCTAACATTATAAAATACACATTCCTAAGGAACACATTGGTTTCTTTAGTTTGGAGTCTTACATAAATAGTATCATACTATTCACACTCAATACAGATAAAAGACTTATACCCTATATTTCTTGTTTTAATAAAGGCAACAGGAAAAAAATGACAAGAGAGCAAGGAAAAGCCAAGCTTATTTTAAATAATGGCTATTAAATATATAATCTACATGGGAAATAACTGACTATATTAAATATCTGTTAGTAACAACCTCCATAGCCACTGCAATCTAATAGACTATCTTGGTAGAAGACGACTTCGATAAGTATTTGATCTAAAATCTAATAGAAAATTAGCATAATGTACATTAGAATTTATAGATTTTAAATAGGCACTAATAATTATTAGAATGTATCTTCTGTTTTAAATAAGATTTTTCTTTTACTGTAATGATTTTTATTAGCAAATTTCACATTAATGTCTCTCACATAAATTATTTAAATACACATCTATCTATTAGGGGTTGAGGATAATCAATACCGAAAGATCAAAGTGCCATTCTGTGGATCAGCCCACACTTGGATCATCAATGCTTTGGATCCCAGGGAAATTAAATGAATGCAGCCTTCTTCTATGAGTCTTTCGCCAGGATTTGTATACTCTGCACCCTCTGGTCTTTCACTATCTATGAGAAAAACATGTTAGAATGGTCAGTAAAACAGTTCACAAAAATTGAGGAGAGAATAAATTAAAAAGAATATGATGCATGGTGGTTCATTTGTGGCAGATTATTTACCTGAAATGCCTGAACTTTACCTGTTCCAAACAACAAATTTCCAAAGTTTGGATGTTGCTCTCCAAAAGAGCGCAATGGGTGAAAACAGTGAGCGAGTGCTTCACTAGTTATTAACTGTTTTAAAGTATGTCCTGACTGAGCGCTGTCGTGAGCATGACTGCCTACTGCCACTATGGTGACCTACTACCATCTACACCACGTTGCCTTTATCAGTTGGACTGGTCACTCTAACATCACTGACCCTGGTCCAGGCAGTACACACCATTGTCACATACTTCACACCACCAAATTCACTCCTTAATTACTGTAAAAACTGATCACTTTAAAACTCCTTTAAGAAAAATCATAGTGTTTGAAAATAATATTTAGCCGGGTGCGATGGCGCACACCTGTAATCCCAGCACTTGGGAGGCTGAGGCAGGATGATCGCGAGTTCAAAGCCAGCCTCAGCAACTTAGTGAGGCCCTAAGCAACTCAGTGAGACCCTGTCTCTAAATAAATTATAAAATAGGGCTGGGGATGTGGCTCAGTGGCCGAGTGCCCCTGGGTTCAATCCCCAGTACCAAAAGAAAAAAAAAGAAAATAATATTCAGACTCCCTGGTGAGTGATCTTTGAATGTAACTGCTAAGAGGTTCTGAAACTCTACTTATAGTTTAAGTCAAAGAAGGTAAGTGCTTACAGCTATGCACCATCCAGTTATTGATTCTGAATTCTCTCTCTCATCACTTGAACTCTGCACTATGTGAATATGTATGATGAGCTACTTATCACCATGATGCATGTGACTTCATGTAAAGCTACGTGGAGACGTACCAAATGCATGTCCAAAGGCTAAGACTTCTAGAGAAGATGAACGTTACTAATTACTGTTAGACTGCATAAATATTAGTGGTCAACAGGTATGGTTACTACTGATTTTAAGAATGCTCCCCTGAGCATAATGACAACAGTCCTCAAGAGGAAGAGTCAGTCACTGATTATTTTGAGGACCAGTGTCGAAGACATAAAATATATAGAGAACTCGTATCTGTTGTAACATTTAAAAACTGTTTATATACAAACCTGAACCTGTACAAATGAAAGAACAGAACAAATGCCAGTGTGTACCTAGGAATTAGAGAGCAGGAATATAGCAGATATTTCCTGACCTAATGCTCATAATAATCTTATGAGGTAAATATTATCATCCCCACTTTGGAGGTGGTAACTGAGGGGCTGAGAGGTTAAATAACATCCTCAAAGGCACATAGTTCAATATCAGAATTCTCTTCAACAATGTTTATATATATATCTATTTTTAAATGTTATTTTTAAGTATTTACGCACAATAACCTTTCTAAAATGTTTTCTAATACATCTTTAAAATTAAAACTCAAACACTTTCCTGGTCTTTTCTCCGTCATTGTGTACATTTGTTCATTTCATTAAGACACTGCTCACACTGGGAACGCCCCACTGAAACGGGAGAAAGAAGTCTGCACAGCTTCAGCACAGCAGCGACGGCCATGCTTGGAATTAACAGAGGGGCCGGGCCCACTCCACCGCTTGCCCGCCATGGCCTTGATCCTGCTGCGCAGCCTCACCTGCAGGCATGGAGAGTGAGTGCTCACCTCACTGACTTGCAGTCAGGTAACAACGAGCACAGGGAGGGCTGAGCAAAGCGGCACACAAGCCAGAAGGGCACAATTGGGGCGTGTTAGCAGCAGCAGCAGCAGCAGTGGCAGCGGTGGTGGCACCACCGTCACAGGCAGCGCCCTTTCAGCACTATCATTTTCAGGGGGTGAACTTCCATCCACAGAGGACACTACCGCTACCTGAAACAAATTATTTGACGAGATTTTTTTTAAAGTCCAGCTTCCAAGGCTAACCCATTATGCACGCAACTGTGATGCTATGTGGTAACGTGGAAAGCGTTCATGGCAAGTGGAGACCAGACGTACTTTCCACTGCTTCAATCTTGAGAATGCCATGAAGAACTTTCCTTTCCACGCACAGATAGGAGGAGACCAGACACTGGGTGAGGGCTTGTGCTCTAAAAGAGAGCCTTCAGTGTGCAGGTGAGATTTCTGGGATGAAGAGTTAGTGATGTGCGCATTTCCACATACACACAAAACCCTCAACATCTATCTCATCCAATTATTGTATTAATTCCATGGACCCTAAGAATTAACTATCCTGCTTAGACTTTATTTCCCTCCACTAAATACTGCTTTTTAACAGTTCTTTTTGCCCTGGTTACATGAGGAAGGAGATGCAGTTACAAGGCAGCATAACAACAATTCCTCAGCTATAGAAAGGGTTGGAAGGAACCGTGTCCACACTTTGGAGAATGGATGATTCTCGTATACATGCTGTGACAGGAACTAAGAGAGGGCCACTGAGGTAAGGCGCAACACCAGAAAGGAAACGTGAAACAAAGGGAAAGAAGACGGGCGAGGGCTGCCTGGTAGGGGTGGGGAAACAGGCGCCAGGGCTGTCTCCTTTCCCAGTCTAATGTCAGGAGCCACGCTCTCCAGGAAGAGGACCAGAAGAGGGGCAGGGAACGGGCTACCGACCCCAGCAGCATCCCACCTGTGCCCCTCACCCGCAAGACACAGAGCACAGGAGGAAACAAATTTCAAGGCTGTCTGGAACTTGGGCTTTGGTAAATTCAGGCCTCTGAGGTGAAGAACACGTGAAGAACAAGCTGGAACACTGCTGTGTATCTTAACTCAACCAAAATGACCCTCTGAAAAACCTTAGTGGACAAAGCAGAAAAGCCTGCCGTCATACCTGTTGTGTCAAAACTGCTGTCGTGTGCGATTAACAGTTTGTTTCTTTTCTTTATCTTCTTTCCTTCCTCTGTGGCACTCTCAGGTTCATGGACACACTCCACATTAAGCCACAGTGAAACACTGAAACCCTCTGACAGATGTGGCCAGCAGTTCTGCCCCAGCAACGGCAAGTGAATTGGGGCTACGTGCCAAGAGGAAAGCAGCCGATGGGGGAAGTTTCCTCTGCCAGCCTCCTTCTTGCCCCGTGAAACTCGTGCTCTTCGCAGTAAGCCTATGGCCTTGCTGTTGAGAATCCCAGGACTCTTTGGAGGTGGGACGCTATTGCTTAAGCTTGGGCTGTGCAGCAGCGGGAAGGTCAGATACTGTGATGGGCTCATGGCAACATCGCTTTCCACAATTTTCAGAAGACCCACAAGAAGAGTTTCCTAGACGTAAAAACAAATGAAACTTTGCCATCATGTAACCATGTACGTAATTATTTTGAAATTCAGGTTATTAGTGAAAATATAAACACACCCACATATATCGGTATTCCTATTTAAATACCATCTTATCTAGTATATCTTAACAATTTTTATTTTTATATAGTTAAAATGAAATATGAAACATACTTTATTCTTAAAAAATCTAATCTCTTGTGGTTAATTTAGCTTAAATTTAGATGTTTTTATGGTACAAATCTAATATTTATGAGTTGGTTAAGCATTATAGGTTAAATATGATGATTGTATCAGTAACTTTTACAAAAAAGTGTTCATTTCCATGTACCTATGGTTCTTCTCAATTACATTTATTTATTTATTTAGTAAGTAAGTAAGTAAGTAAGTAAGTACTGGGGATTGAACCCAGGGGCACTCCACCACTGAGCCACATCCCCAGCCCTATTTTGTATTTTATTTAGAGACAGGATCTCACTGAGTTGCTTAGGGCCTCGCTCAGTTGCTGAGACTGGCTTTGAACTCGCAATCCTCCTGCCTCGGCCTCCCAAGTGCTGGGATTACAGGCGTGTGCCACCACGCCCGGCTTCAATTACTTTTAAATGAGTGATGTAGCTGGAGACCTTACAAATTCTCCAAATTTCTGAATGATACTATAACATGACGACTTCACAAAATTGAATGCTCAATTAAGCTCCAACTTATTGCACATGCTTTTCTCCCAGTCAAGTAAATTTTCTTGTATGTTTGGAAAACTAAAATAAGGTTTTAAGATTTATTCATGATTACATATTTTTGGTTGATCTGAAATTTTAAAGGAGAGGAAATGAGCACTTAATTAAAGGGATGAACAATAATTAAGGAGAGATAAGGAAAAAAGTAGAAAGGATTGACCCAAAAGATTGGCATGCCTGAGTCATGCATCAAAGGACATCTAATGCTGGTCACGATCAGAGGAGTGAGGCTGCGGGTACCAGAAGCCACCCACACACACACAGCCACTCCCCATGGCCCACATGGTCATCTGAACCTGTGCTCCACAGAGGTTCCTGGGGTTCATGGACTGGAGTAGATGGTGACATGGGGGTGGGATGGACAAGGCTACAATACCCAATCTTGCTTTAAACAAAGCAGTTTCATGTTTTCTGTTTTATTTGCAAATGTTTCTAGTTGAGATTTCATCATAAAAATGGGTTCTCCACAGCTCAGGATGTGGTCAGTGGTACAGCGCTTGCCTAGCATGTGAGAGGCCCTGGGTTTTATCCCCAGCAACACACACACACACACACACACACACACAGTTTCCAAGCAACTAAAAGCCACTGAGCTATCCTACTGGAAAAGAAAATAAGGAAGGTAACTGAGAAGTAGAAAATCTCATTTTGGAAAAGAATGATCTCAAAGATGTAATTACAATTAAATTCTCTTTAGTAATTAAAATTACTTAGCATTTCTCAAGCACAAAGGTTAGAGGCAGAGTAGGTTAAAGGGACTATAATTTCGCTAGTCAAATTCAAAGTGAACTGGTTAAAATATATAAAAACAATAAATGAATTGGGTACTTCAACATGACACCATGAAATTGACTGTATAACAATTGCTACGTCAAAAGAGACAGCTTAGAGATTTCCAATTAAAATACATTCTATTAAAGTATTAGTGAAAAATGTAAAAATCACAGCATATTTACTGTACAAGGAGATTTCTCCAGAAATATCCTCAGAAGAAGGGTTAGCTCTTCTGAACATGTTCTTATGCTCATCAAAGACACCAGGAGATCCACCAGCACTTTCTGGCATGCTAAACATAAAACAGCAGAGGAAAAGTAAGCCAGTACACATTTAATTAAAGAAAACAAATAAAAGTCTTGCTTGGATTATGGATAATTTAGTAATCTCAAAATTTGCTGAACAAATAGCAAGGTGACTACATGCAACCTATCCGACAAAACACTTTTCTTTTAAAGACTGGCTAGCTATCAGTAAACTGAAGGCAGTCTTTAAAGAAGCACAAATCAATAGAATATCTGTTGGATATGCTGACATTTCCCCTACCATAAAATGGTCTGCTACCTTTTCATTTTTAAATGTTTAAATTATAGATATTACTTACATGGAAAATTAAACAACAGAAATAAGTATAAATCTTAAAGATTATACAAATACTTAAATATCACAGACTATTTACTTTGATAGTTTATTTTATGAAGGAGTTTAGCATAAAACACAAACAGTGGCACATAAATTCATAGAATTCTTTGAAGTATCTTCTTAATCTTTATAGAGCACATTTTAGTGTTCCAAGGTTATTTTTACATGCATTATCTCAGCTGATTCTTACCCAAACCAAAAACCTATGAATCAATTATTATTACCACCTGAGACATTACAAAAATAAGACTTATGTAAAACCTGAGGTGCATCTTAAAAGACTGTTAGTTTTGAAAGACCTGGAGATCAGAGAACTGAAGCTAGGTTTCAGTCACCCAGTTTATAAAGGCAATGAGCTGATGCAGTAGTGTCACAGCGGGCACATCTGGGAAGACAACTTGCAATGACATCACAAGTTAGCATGGACTTTATGCTTTAAGTAACATGAATGCTTTATACGTCTTAGAGTAGGAAAGTAAATATGAGCAGAGTAAAGTATGTTAGTTTTTTTTCCAGTTCCAAATAAGAATTGCTTCTATAAAACCACTGAAAACTCAAGGCACTGAAGTATAAAATTATCAAAAGGAAGAAATCTATAATAGCAAAAATAAAAATAAAAGCAGTGGGGGTGGCTGTAGCCATTGGGGGCACAACAGGTGAAAGTCTGAAATCTTTTCTTTTTTTGGTACTTGGGATTGAACCCAGGAGTGCTGAACCACTGAGCCTTATCCCCAGTCCTTTTTATTTTTTATTTTGAGACAGGGTCTCACCAAGTTGCTTAGGGCCTCACTAAACTGCTGAGGCTGGTCTTGAACTTGTGATCCTCCTGCCTCAGCCTCCCAAGTCACTGGGATTACAGGTGTGACCACCATGTACAGAAGTAAATGGATAAAAGGGAAAGCTGCAGCCTTCTTCCTTCCAATTACAAAGGGGCTACAGCAATGGGGGCTCATCTGTTGGTCTAAAGTCAAGAGAGGGAATAAGAATGCTGCTGAAAACACAGAAATGAATGAAATGTCTGCTAGTAAGTGTTCACCTCTCTTCCTATTTCGGATTTCAGAGCACAGACAGCTCAGTTTTCACTTTTAGGCTAAAAGCCTGATGAGTCTTCTCTATAGAAATGGAATGGATTACCAAGTGAAAGCTCAGAAGTGCAGTGGAAGGTTACCATCAGGGCTACTGACACACTGAGACTGAACCAGAGGACTCGGTGAAGCTGCCTGCCTGGGCGAACGCAGACGCCCCGCACAGGCCACGCTCTGCAGGCAGAGGACACATGTTCATGATGTGCGTTCATGATGGGCAATGGTGGCCCTAAGGCTCCCCAAAGTAAAGCTTGCTTCACTAGGCTATTTGGGGAGCCTCTAGCCATCCACGGGTGCATCCGCCCAGAGCTCTTCAACAGAATACCCACTCAGAGAAGAGGCCAAGGAGGAAGACAGATTTAATTTTACATACTAGAGGAAATCCCCAACGACTTCATAAACATAAGCAGCAAAAAAGGCTCGTGAAATATTTGGGAATGAGAACTCTAAAAGAATAATCCCAAGATGTAAAAAGTGAGTAATTGATAAACTGATCCTAGAGGAAAAAAAAGTAAGTTAGGGGCTGGAAGAACTCTTCTTAAAATGTTATTTACAATATCCAGATATATATACACAAAGATATTCTAGCCTCATATGAAAAAGTAATAGCCAGAAAATAATCAAAGGGTTTTTAAATATGAGATAGTTGCCCAAATTAAAAACTGAATAAAGATTGAAAGAGAATTGAAAAATATCTTCCAGAATATAGCACAAAAAGAGTGAAGTGGATAATAGAAAAAAGATAAGACATGTGCAGGATCAATCTGAAAGACCCAAAATTACAATTAGCATGCAAGAAAACAAAAGGCAAAGAATACAGAAAGAAGAAAATTATTTTAATAAGTAATAAATATTTATGTTCTCAGACTGGATCTTCCTAGATTTGACACCAAAACAACAAAGAAAGGAGATTTGAAAAGTAATTGTAATATGGCATCTTGGGTAGGACCCTTGAACAGGAAAAGGATATTAGGCAAAAACTTAGGAAATCTGAACAAAGTATGTCAGTTAATAACCTATCAAAAAATTTAAAAACTAACATATCAATATAGCTTCATTAATTGTAAGAGACACCACACTAACATTAGATGGTAACAGGAATCTGACAGGGAGGAGTGCAATACAGAGTATAATACGTGCACACACTACAGAGATAAATGGAGGAGAAAGAAAAGCTTTTCTTTACAGTACAATCCCAACTAATAAATGTAGAAAGAATGATAAGAATAGAAAATCACTATTCAGCCAACACCAGTCTTAGCTGTTTCCATAAAGGATCAGCAACAGATGATAAAATTTATGGGTTAAGGTATGAGAAAAAATAGGATATTTGCTTTTAAGCTACAATCCAAAAAATATTTATTAATTGTAAGCAAAAAATAGTAACTATACAACAGAGAAACCCCTTGAATATGAACCCCTTGATATAATGCCCTCAGAAGGACTTAAAAGTACTGCTAAGTATTCCTGCCAAAAACGTATAATCTGAATTTAATCAGAAGGAAACATTACACAAACCCAAATTACTGTTTTATGTTAGTTTTCATACTCCAACTAAAATTTAGGTTTACTGTGGCTAAGCATTGTATTATACATTCATATTAGTTTCTCAATGTCTGGGAAAGCAGTAATTAGAGAACAGACAATATGAGATGGCAGCAGCAGAGGGTCTGTGCCAGGTTACTGTCTCCACAGCGCCAACCAACAACTTACTCTGGACACCATGATGGGCAACTCTTCACACAAGAACAGAATATTTCAAAGCTATTTGTTTAAAACTGCCAGTTTTAACTCACCTTGAAAATCAGAATCAGCTTGTGTTAAAATACTCAAGAAGCCTCCTAGAAGACTTTTCACAGTTCCCTGAAGATTAGAGAATGAAACATAAAAAATTAAACGTTTTACCTAATGGAAACAGAGAAACTTCAATATCGTATTAAATTATTTAATAGGGACCTTGTGTGTGTGTGTGTGTGTGTTGTGTGCATTTAAATGACTGGAAAAATTGTATGTGTAGGATTAATTATGCATTTCTTTTCCATACTATCTTGAATTTTTGATATTTTAAAACAATGAGCATACATTACAATTAAATACATTTTTTAAAAAAATTACCCATTTTCAGAAAGATATAAGAATTCATTACTGGTCAGTCAATGACAATGTTAACTTTTAAAGCTACTTTAGAAAAATATAGAATTAGAAGATTTTAGAATGTTACTTTAAGATCAAAACACAGGTATTATAAAAATAAGTAATCATCTCAACTAATTTTCAGATGAACTGGGTTATAAATAAGGATATGGGGGGTTGGGGTATGATTGATAGGTATCTAAAATATCTTTTACCTGTTGCATGAGTAGAAAAATATTCTTTTCTTTCTGCTGGATAATTTTCAAAAAACTCTCAAATACATGGGCAAGCACATCAAGTTTAGCTTTGCTAGAAGAAAGCAAATTTAATTCCAACATGCAAATCTCAGGATATATTATTTCCCCTTGAGTGAGCTTTTCAGTTGAGTCATTTGGATTGACTGTTGCACTGAGACCTTCTGCTTCAGGCTGTAAGTCTACCCCTGCAGAGGGAAATGGGAAAGAGTAGGTTTATACTTTAAAACCTGGAATAAGTATTTCAAACCTTATTCTTCATTTAGAAGACCTAGTGACAAAAGTGCTATTTATAAAGAAGAGTCTCATAAAATCTTTTCCTAAATTACTTTTGATTCAAGCATTGAATGGAGTCTTGTTTAATGAGTACTCTTAAAAGTAATTTTGATATCCAATAAAACTACGATATTACCAACAGCAATTTTTATACACATGTGATAAAGATTAAACACATCCCTCCAACACACCTGGAGAAAAATTACCATTCCAAACTTTTTGCCCCCAAAATACCTGCATCACAGGGTAGTTTAAATCACTTGCCCATATTACTATGAAAATAGTAGATTTGGCTCTTGATTTCTGGGCTCAAACTTGCAATACTTCTGCCTCAGCCTCTCAAATAGCTGGAATTACAGGCGTGCACAACTGTGCCTGGCTTGGGTGGATGAATTTTAAACTTTGTCTTCTTCATATGTGAGAAAAAGAGGCTGTCTTACTGAACATGACATTTTGGAAAACTGATCTTAAAAAATGACTGCTGTGATCTTCAAAAAACGTTCATATGGTGAAGAAATTTATAAATTTCTACCTGGACCAGAATTCTTTAAGTTGAAATTTAGTGAGCAAACATAAAAGGGAAGACATCTACCATTACGAAATCATACCTGAATGATGACAAAACCACCATTAAACTGAAACGTTTTCAAAAAGCACCAACCATGGATTCCTTACATCCTCTAACTAAAATATCAATGATTATTCTCATTCACTTTCTGTGAAAAAGAAAATCAGCTCTGAGGAAGATAAGCAACTCTAAATTTAGCAAAGACTAACAGCACTGAGACATTCCTGAGGCCAGCATAGGAAAAGACAGGCTTCCCTCAAATCTCTTGGCTCTAATAGACCCATCTTTTCCACTCCACTCAAGTTTAAAGCCTAGAGACAAAGGAACATCTGCAATGCAGTTCAACCCTCAGAGCGAAGCTGAGTTGTGGAAAACTAAGAAGAAGTCGATGCTGCAGAATTCCTCGATGTCACAGAACGATGTCTGCATTCCTTTTATTATTCATTCTTTATAATAAACTGCCAGTATTTGGTTAGTTCTTTTTATTGAGCATCTGTGTAAACATCACTCTTCAGAAAGGGGATCCCTTATCACCCAATCACTACTAACTGCACCACCTGGTTTTACACTGCTCACACCTGTTTATTTCTGATAACTATTGTCTATATTTCCCAATGGAATGGATATGAAAGCAGGGAAATACACCCATGTTCTTAGGTGCTCAGTCAATGTTTGTGATAACGAGATTCATTTCATTGTTTTAAATTGTATATATGAATGCCAGACTTGTGAAGTACAAATAAAATGTTAATGTGATACACTGTTTAACTTGTGAGACATTCTAAAGTGGCCTGGCTCTGAACCGCTTTCAGATCTAATCACAAGCACATCCACAACATTTTTACCGTCATCCCGGGTCTCGCCATCCTCAGGATTGCTTTCACTGTCTGCTTCATAACCTTCTTCTTCAACCAGAAGTTTAAAACTACAACACTGAGAATCCTCAGCTTCTTCTGAAAAATCTCCAGGCTGGGAAGACAACTCTTCCTCAGACTGATGGCTCTAGAAGATCAGTATAATTCAAAGGCTACAGCTGTAATATTCACTCATTCCGAGCAACAGGATATTTATTATTCAAAAGTCATTTTAAGGACAGTGTCCATATTTTTTAAGAAAAAATCTTCATAACTAGCAACCATAACAAATTATGAAATTCACTCAGCCAAACTCTCTAGTACCTTTCAAACAACGTAAGACCTCATTTGAATGGGTTTGCAAAAGACAGGTCACCTCAGTTTCCATGAAAAATACCCCTACTTAAGAAATTTCGTTCTACTTACACAATAAGGAAGACTACTAGAAGGTAGACTTATACTTCACACTATTTAATGTTAATATATATTATTTATTTGCCATTGGAAATTTTTTTCAAAGAGCTTTTATAAATACTTCATAAATTAGTTAACCACAGAAGATATGACAATTTTTCAAAGGAAGTGAGGATTTTTGAAGGCAACTGTCTATATACAAGAATCTCAAAAATTATGAGTCCCAATAATAAAACATTTTCTTATGAAAATGCTAGTGGTATCTTCACTCTAGAACACGGGTTTACTGTAGAAAGCCCAGAGAATTTTAATGCGGCAGTAATAAAGGCAGCACAAATAGGTATTTTGACATTTTATAGTTAACCAACTGATTCAATAATAAGATGAAGGCATTAAGAGCTATTTCATTAAGTTTTAAAAGTTATGGCAAACAGTAACATTTTGGTAAAAGATTATTAAACATCACATCTATCTATTGACTAGCACTAGGCCAAAGAGAAGTTATATAAAAGTCAGTGACAATTAAACAAATAAAAGAAACATGAAAGAAGAAATGAATTGACTGTGTATCGCAAAGTTAAAGGAAAAAAAATCTAGTTACTTTAGAAAAAAAATGTTGACATCAACCATGAAAACACTATGATTGCTACTTTCTATGAAAGTACTAGTCATTTTCATGTTGAGTGATTTAAAATTGAAATGAGTCGAGAGTTCTGGAAACATTAGCTGCATCAACATAGGACCAGATTAGATAGCTGAATCTCACCATCTCTAAATTACCACTTAATAAACTCAGTTATAGGTAAGACTTATCAGATCAAATCATGTATTTGTCTTACTAGGAGTGATACTCAGTAAATTTCCAGATTAGATCAAAGAGAGCATGTCACACTGCTCTCCCGTGTTTTGAGGTAAGACAGTGAGGAAACACTACCCCCTTGGAACTCACCTGACTAAGCCTGGACCCTCGTGCTCTAAGAACCACATTCACCAAGCTCCCAGCCCCATCTCACATGCCTGCCTCTGCTAGCCATACCCAGTAACACAACCATATAGATCCATACCTTCTCAGTCACAGCATCATTATGTTCAAAATCTGCTAAATGGTTCCCCAGGGCAACTCGAAGCAGGGCATCAAATAAAGGCTTTGCCAATTCTGTCTCAGTCACCTTTGACTGGGAAAGATGGTCCCTCATTTCAAACAATATATTTTCCACAGACAAGTTCTAAGGTAAAATAAAAGAAACTAGGAATATCAACAACATGCTTTTAACAAATTGTGACAAAATAAATAATTTCTTAACAAACAGAAAACCCATTTATTTACAGTTGATATGAACTGGCTAAATTATGAGTTCTTATCCAAACATTCTATGTTAAAGTTAGTAACATTTTTATTTATCAAATACACTGCTTGTTTTGAAGCTTCAATTACCATAAATGAATTGTGTCACAAAGATTATTCCTTGAAACTTCATGGTTTCAATTAACCATCTTTAGAGTTTACAAATTCCTTACTGTTATGGTTTAGATATGAGGTGTTCCCCCCGCCCCCCACAAGCTCTTGTGTGAGACAATCTAAGAAAGTTCAGAGTGAAAGGACTGGGTTATCAGAGCCTTAGCCTAATTATCGAATTATTCCCCTGATAGCGATTCACTGGGTGGTAACCATAGGCAGGTAGGGTGTGGCTGGAGGAGGTGAGTCCCTAGGGGCGTGCCTCTGGGGTACATATTGTGTGTGTGTGTCTCTCTCTCTTTCTTTCTCTCTCTCTCTGCTTCCTGGTACCATGCTCCCAGCCACTTTCTACCCCCACTGTTCCACCATGATGTTCTGCCTCGACTCAACACTTGAGGAACGGAGTCGATTACCAAAGGACTAAGACCTCTGAAACCATGAATCCAAAATAAACTTTCCCTCCTCTAATTGTTCTTGTCAGGTCTTTTGGTCACAGCAGTGAAAAAGCTAACTAAACACTTATCACTTATTCTTAGAGGTTCCTTAAGATTCTAAGAAGTTCTAATCCTCTTCTCTCAGTCCTTCTGTTCTTGAAGAAGCTCTTGCTGCTTGCTTATATCTCTAAAATAGGTGATGAGACCGTGAAGATGGAGAAGGAAGCGACTTGTCTAAGGAATTATTGTCCACCATGAAAAACAGGTGCCGACAGGGATGACGACAACTCTATTAGAGCTGTGAACAAAATGCCCTGAGAACAGAAAACAGAAGGTGCCCGAGAGACCAAGTGCCCGAGAGGAGCTAAACGGGCGATCAGAGAATAAACAGGAAACATCGGCCCTGGAACAGAGGAAGAGAGACTGTGGCAGGACAAGAACAAGCACACAACCCCAGAAGCAAGGGCAAAGAAGAGCAGCTTCTGCAGTATGGTTGACTGCAGTCTGGCGAGAGGCAGCAGAACGGGAGGCTACACAGGAAGCAGAGCAGACAGTGAAGGGTTGTGCATGCCAGGTTAAGGGGTGTGGATTTTAACTAAGAACAATATGGAAACGTTAAGATGCTTTAGACATCTTAATGGATGCTAAGGAGGCCACATGGAGGCTGAAACTAGGGAAAGAGCTCATTGGCTGAAATAACATTAAGGGACAGTTGGCAAGAAATCAGTTCTGCCACACTGCAAAGCTCTTCAGTAGCAGGGCCTGCGTCTGTAAATTCTTTTTGGTGAGAGGTGCTCTCAGAAGAAATCCACCAGGATGTGACAGATACAGAAGAGGTCAGGGGAAGAATCCATACAAAAATGTGGTTTCAGGAAAAATCTAGCTGATTCCATGGAAAGCTCTGGGGCCTTAAGCGCACCACAGACTGTCCTCACCCCCAGACCACACCCATCAGCCACTTGGGCAAGGCATCCTATCAGCCAGGATAATTCTCAGAAGAGAAGCAGCCCACAGCAGACGGATGCCTCAACTTGGTTTTAAATTCTCAGTCCAACGTGAGGAACGAGACAGACAAGACATAAGGACGAGGACACTGGACCATAAACTGTTGGGAGGGCACCCAACAGTGCCACACGAAGACTGTGAACTCTGAAACACAATGCGCATGATCACTCATCTGACGCTAAATACATGAACTGCTTCACGTGGGGCTTTTGTGTTACAAACCAAACTGTAAGGGTCTGAGGGCAAACCCTGGGCCTAGGCTCTCTGTGCCCCCATGGTACCTGGAACTGCACTAGGCACACAGGAACTTCTCAAAACAAAAGTTTTGTAAAAATAAAATGACAATAGTATTAAGTCAGAACTTTCACACACACACACACACACACACACACACAAAGAACGGGACTAAGAACAAAGCATTACCTGATGAGGTGACTCCGATTCTATCTTTTGCTGACTGGTCCTGGCACTGTGAAGACAAATGGCCAGAACAGCTTCCAAAAGTCGTATGCTCTGAAGTGCGGTCTCACTTTCTCGACTCCTGAACACCTTTGCCTCCTCAGGAGCAGCTTCAGGAGGTGAAATAGGATCCATGCTTACGTAAGAAATGCACTGTGATTCGGATGTAGCTACACTGTCAGCACTGTCCTTTAAAACACCCAGATCAGATGGTGTGCCGTCCTGTGCTGGAGTCAAAGATGACAAATCTTCCCTCATTGCTTTCTCCTGCTGAGAAGTTCTGAGGAAGTCTTGGTTTTCATTTACATTTAGATTTCCCTGCCTTCTCCCTTGATCATCTTCACTTCTGAATATTTTCTCTATTATCATAAATATCAACTTATGGCACACTTGGAAACCACCAAGCCTATGAAATTGTTTCTGGAAGACTGGGCTCAACATGTAAATCCAACGACACATGGACCACACATCTGCTGCTTGGTGCACACGTTCGGGAGAGGGCAAGACAAGGCTCTCGAGAGACAAACACGGCAGCGCGTGACTTAAAGGCTCGCTGGCTGTACTGTCATAGCCAGAAGTATCTTCTGATTCATTGGCCGACTCCCTATCAGACTCAGCTTCTTTACTTACACATAAAAATGCCACACAGAGGAAGAGGTTTATGGTACTGATATGAACATCTTGGTGAACAGTCTTCCGTTTCCTCGGATAAGCTTCTTTGAGACCGGCATAGAATTTGCGGAGGCTCTGAGGAGAATCTGAACAAGCCTGCTGGCCATGAGGAGGGGCCCCTGCATGTGAGGACAAGGGCCCCTTCTCCTCTGCATGTGGTCCATTGACACCTGGAGCTGAGGCATCCTTCTGTTGTTCTCCTAGGCTGAGTATCAGAGCTTCAAATGCTCTTAGGGAATGACTTCGAATACCATCTAAGTAATTTAATTCAATTATTTGATTTATTCCATTACAACTTAAAAACAAATCTCTAATTACCCTGTGAGAGAAATGAAAAAAAGATTTATATATACACACACATCATTTATAAATAGGTACATTAAGCTACTTAAATATGGCATTGCTGCATGTGGTACACACTTAATACTACCTAATGTGATTTACTAATTATCTGGTAAAGTTCTTAGTTAAATATTGGCCAGAACCTCAAGCTACTCTAGAATTACTCTCAAATCCTTCTTCAAACACTGCATGTACGGCTCTGAAAGCATATAAAAAGAAAGAATTGTGTGCAACCCAAATTAAGTGAAGCAAATCAGGGAAGACTATTTTTCTCCAAATGGTAAATTCTATATAAATTCTACTCCAACCACCACCACACCAGGGCAGATGCCAGGCAGGCATTTGGCATTTGTTCTTTGTTCCTCTGCCTAACAGTTCATTCAGGACTTTTCATTGTTTTACATCTGCACTTCAAAAAGGTAAAGAATCAAATCACAGGGCAGAAATTCTCTTCAGAAGGTTTTTCTCTCAGGTGGAGATTCAGCATCACATGAGTTTCTCTGCAGTTGTTTCTAATTTGGCCAGTTGATCAGGATAGACAGATATGAAATACTAAACAAGGTTTTCAGGGGGCTAGGATGCAGCTCACCCGAAGGGAACTTGCCCACCAAATGCAGGGACCAGTGTTCCATCTCCAGCACAGCAAAAAAATAAAAAAGTGGGTGGGGTCGGGGAGATTTCAGCTCTATCTCAAGTGAGTCCTGTGTCTAGATCACTGGAACCATTCTAGTCATACGTAACATAAACTGGCTCAGTGATTCTCAGTCCTTATTTTGCAAAGATCCAGGCTGCCGACAAACACACCAAAGAGTTACAAAACTTTCAAAGTCAGTTCTATTTAAACAATGTCAGAAGGTCCAAAATATAAAAAATGATTGCAAGGAAATGATTTAATAGCAGTATCAGTTTTAAAGTAGTTCTGTTTAAGATGGAACCCAAAATGCCACATAGGAAAACGGTAATGATAGGTTATATTTATTTTGCTATAAGTTTTTAAGTATAGTATAAGCATTAATTTGAAAGGCTAATCTACCTACCAGACACAAGCTTTATTTATAAAATAATTTTTTAAATATATCAGACTTGGCAATCACAAAATCTAGAAAATCACTGTAGGTTTACAAGTAATTTTAATTTCTTCATTTGTTTTTCTGTATTTTCTTATTTTTCTACATGCATTGCTTAGGTAACAAATGCAAATATGATATTTAAAAATAACAATCCCCTTAATACCACTTCTTCAATATATAATTATCATCTTACGTATGTACATATTTTATACGGTTATAAATAAGTGAATACTATTTGAAATTTTGTATGTTTTACCCCCAAAATATTATAAGCATTTTCTATTGTCCCAGCATAATCTTTGTAAGCATTTTCAATGGCAAACAATATTCCATCAGTAAGTACAATTAAACATGGCCCTTGCTCTTGGATATCTGTGTTGCATCTTTTTTTTTTTTTCTCAGAAGTATATCTAAAACTACTTTTTTTCCATTGAGAAATTAAATTCAATGACTATCCTCTCCTTTATCACGTCCCTGTCAAAATAAATAAATAAGCAGTTTAAAATATGGCAAGAGGTGGGAGTTTTTTGGTCGAAACTAAAATTAAATCCTAGGAGAGACAATAATAAATATGGTTTAGGCTACTGATCAGGCCCTGGAGATATGAGGGTTAGAAGTTCAAGTGCACACACTTTACGAAACAGTCAAAAGATCCACAAGAAAAAAGGTCAGCATATGTATGCATACACAAACCTGGATTTAAGCAGGATAGGCAGAGTTTTTAAATAAACCTGAAGCACTTCCTGTGGCAGACACCGTTTCAGGTGGCTACACACATGAGTTCCAGCTGAAGTAATGTTGAGGTGTTGACAATGATGTGCTAGTTCAACTCCTCTTTGAAGCACAGGGTTAAATATGTAATTATACAATTTCCACTGAATAACTACATTGCCTTTCTGGATTAAGTTACAAATGTGATTTGCAATCTGTATATTATGCAATCTGTCTTCTTCAAAAACAAAGTTCTGATAAGCCTGTAATGCATCCCATTTCCACAGTAAGTCTTCAGATCCACTGCTGGGCAGGATCCCTTGAAATCTGTAAGAAGGACTGGGTGAACCCGAGGAAGGTTCAGCATCACACAAGCTGCCCCGCAGCGTCTCTTCTAACTTGGCCAGTTGCTCAGAGTCAACAGTACAAATGTTGCAAGCTGCTTTTTTAATTTTCTGTGATATCTCTGCACCTCCTAACTGATCCAAAATAAGTTTGTTAAGGATATTCAATATATGCTGCTGACAATTTTTCAGGGCTGGCAATTTAAAAGCATGCAGCAAAGGGACGATCACAGATTTGGGATCCATACAACAGCATATTCCGACGCTATGAATGCCTGATAGAATCTGGACACAGGTGCTGCCCAAAGAAGCCTGCTGCAGGAGGCGCAGGCACTGATGGGCACACACTGCAAGGCAGCAGCAGCGCTCGGGGTAGTGAACGTCTCCATCTACGGTCTCTTCAAAGGGGTTTCTGGAGAGCTGGTTTTTAAAAGCTGAAACCAGAAGTCCAGAGAGATCTCGGTGGTGATGCATAAAGTGAGAATACTCACAGCGCCTGTGCCTTTTTCTTGTACACATGGAGTGATGAAGTTGCTCTGATTTTACTTTTTTCACAGTGTTCATGATTTTCATCACACTATTTATTAGGGCTGTCAGATGTTCTGAAGCCTCAGGAGGAACACCATCTCTCGAAACTAGCCACTCCATTTGAAGAACAGCTGTTTCAAATAGATTAAATCCTTGATGCTGAATGAATTCTTGAACCAAATCCATGGCTTGGCTGAAGTAGAAGGGATTTGAAGCTGCACTCTGAAGACAACAGATCAGGACCCGCAGAACTCCCTCCAGAAGCTCAGGTAAGAGAAGGGCTCTGTGACGAAACTGTGAAAACATGAAGCCCTCCTGGACCTCCTGCAGTGTTTTTTTTGGTCTTGGTGCAAAAGGGTCAGGCTGCTTTTCTAAGCAAGCTCTAATTTTTAAAGCTGCCCTAAGCAATTCAGTTAAATTTTTTCTAAGACTTTCCGGCATCACCTCCACAGCACTAATATCTACTGACATGAGATGCAACACTGTTCGAAAGAGCATTCGCTGAACCAAAGCCACAGGTTCTTCAGTCCAACTTGCAGAAACCACTTGACTCTCCAACTTGTCACTTAGGTTACAGCAGTCCCCAAAGCCCGCTAGGAATTCAGTCAGTGTGGGCACAACACTGGCTGCAAGAGCAGAATTATGATTCAAAGTAATGTCAAATTTACATACTTTTTCCAGTAAAGACAACAGAACATGACATAAGTCAAAGGGGGAGTTATTCATGTTACTGAGAACAGACAAGGCCGCTGGCTCACTTAAAATGTCTATGTTTGACTCCAGCCTCGGAATAGTCTCTGTGGAGGTTTTCAAAGCCATGGTGTTAGGAGACACCTGCTCTTTGGTTGCGAGGGAGCAGAGCTTGGCTGAAAGGTGGTCTTCAGAAGGCTGGGCTGCAAAACGCTGCAGCACGTGCAGCCTTCTGTGCTTGCTCACTGCTATGCTTTTCTCATCTGAGTTGCCCTCTGAGTCGGAGGTGGACAGCTGTGTCTTTCGAGCCTCTCTTATAGAATAGCGATGGGTACTTTTACGATGTCGTCTGCTTTTTCGAAAAGCATTTACTTTTGTAGAAACCTGACCAGATGGGGCACTTCCTTCTAAACATAATTTTTCCTGAGTAGATCTATGTGAACTTGAGTTCTTTTCTTTGGTCAGGATTATATCAGATGAGGACGGCAAATTAAAATCTGATGAAATGAAGAAAGAAGATTCAGAGCACTTCAGCATGTGGTGAGACTCCATTTGTTCAGGCAATGACCCTCCCACCTCCCTACCACCCACCGCAGGAGCCTAGCCTCAGCATGTTGTGCTACAGGCTCTTTTCCTTCAGTGAGGCCATCTCTGAGTTACGTGCTCCCATACTTACCCTTCTCATTCTAAACACCAGGTGGCATTAGCTCAAAGAGTACCAACTGACTTGGAAACTGATAAAGGAAAATAGGACTAGGATTTAAAATATTGCATTTTGACTGGAACATAAGAGACCCTATCCATAGTTAGTGCTGCTGTTCACACCACTTTACAAACTTCCTCCAGCAGTGTCACAATTAAGACACAGGGATATATTATGTGCTGAAAATAAGTAGCTTATAGCCTTTAAGAACTTTAATATTTTTCTAAAATTAATTCAAAATCACATAGTATGTACCAAATGTTCACCAAGACTGAGGTTAAGAGTTCTTAATTCACAATATTTCTCAAGAGCCTCATGCCTGGACTAGGCACAAGGTATGGACATCACTGGTTCATCCTCAGTCCCTACTAGCCTAGGGCTGTCCTGTGGTCAGCACTCGAAAGCTACTTCTTGGAAAAATGAATGGATCCTCCTTACTAAAAAGATAATTAAATTGATCTTTCCCTTTGCCATATATAACAAGATCTACATGAAAAATGTACTTGCAATTTAGAGTGAATACAAATCTTTAAATTAAAGAACTGTGCTTTACGTAGTAGAGGAAAACAAATGAGAGGAAAAATTAAAAGGAGTCTGACCAATTCCATCAAAGAAAAAAATATAGGCAATGAAGAAAATGTCCCTAAAGATGCTAATCAAATTTCTTACATGATTAACAATTTTTGAATTCTTAAAATTCAGAAGAAAATAAGAGCAGAGAGTAAGTCAACAATATTACAAGACTTTAGATAACTTCCTAAAAAGAGCCCCATATGAGAGATGTACTAAAAATACAGGACATTAAAATAGAATACAGGACTTTTCTCGTTTAACCTGAGGGGTTCTCAAGCATTTCACAATTCACATTTCCCAGAAATGGTCAAGAGGGAAAACTGCTAATTCCTCCAGTGAAACATTTAAAGTTTCATGTACTTACATATATACGTAAATATATATATATATGTATATATATATATATATATATATTTAGAATCAGAAAATAAAAATATGTATTGGCTTTAAGTGTAATAATTCTACACAGTTTTGAAATAAAATATTATTTCAAACTCATCCTTTAGAAACCAAATTAGATAAACTAAAGCAAACACTGCAAGTCATTTCTGGAGAACTGGTAGCAGAGAGCAATCTTTAAGCAAAGAAACTTGCATTTCTATCTTCAAACTTTCCACTATCCATTTTTCTGAAGTGACATACCTAGGTTTACTCTCTCTGATAAGTGCTCTGCTTCTTCATGTATTTTCTAATCATCATTACCCTGAATAATCCCCTAAGAAGCACCAGAGTTTTTGTATTACTGGAAGAAATAAAAATGTGCTTGCTAAAGAGTTTTTCTTTTTCTAAATTTTTTTTAGATGTTGATAGACCTTTGTTTTATTCATTCATTTATATGTGGTGCTAAAAATCGAACCCAGAACCTCACACATGCTAGGCAAGCACTCTATCACTGAACCACAACCCCAGACAAGAATTTTTCATTTTAAGTATACAACAAATGATGATTACTATATGCAGAATCTGAAGCTGCATCAACCCTCAGGCAGAAGTAGCTTTTCTGTGGAGTTTTTCCCCAGTGGAATGTCGATGATGCCGTGACAGGCTGAGGGGACTCATACCTGCTGCCTGCTGCTCCTGAACAGGGATCTTCCACACCAGGGGAAGCAGCGACAGCAGCAGAGTCAGGAGTTCTTCTCTGCACGTCAACGCCTGTCAGAAACAAGAGAGTCCTTCATGTTCTAAGGGCATAACACACTTTCCTTCCTAATACCTTGTCTTAAATTGAACCAAAAAATCCTTTTTATTGAAGAACTGCATTTGAGAAGCAAGGACTCAAATTAACCTATTCTAAGTCTAATTAAAACTGTGATTCTTTTCCATTTATAAGCCCTTCCAATGACAGAAGAATGTGAGAGTATTTGCTGGTATTTAGCACATTCTTGCTGTTATTTCCAAAAATAGCTCTTATTACTACCATGCACCTTGCAAGAATTCCTCACCTACCTATGACAAAACAGATTTGTTAGGTGAAAATGAAAAGTTAAGCCCTATTAATTAGCAAAATAATAACAAGAAGTTACTAGAAATTTTTAAGTCTCCATGCAGTTAAATGTAAAACTCAGAAAAAACTATTTTAAAAAGAAAATGCTATTAATAGTCAATATATAAAAGAGAAAAAGATTTATTAGTGGAGGTAATCTGATAAATATTTATTGACTGCATACTTATATTCATAGGACTTGCTGTCTTACCCTTTCTGGGTAAATGACCAAGCCCTAGAGAAGGTTCCCTAATTCAGTCCATAAAACACATACAAACAAGAACAACAGAAGGCATGCAGTATAAGTAAGTGCCCAGGTGTGGTAAGGGGATCCGTCTAGGAGTTCAAAAAAAGGAGCAATCATTATTAGAAGTATGGAAGTAGGGATGGAACTTGGGAGTGACACCTGGGCCCCCTGGGCTGCAGGTGGTCAAAGATTTAATGACCAATCAAGTTGGAAGTTATTCCTCACACCAATCTTGGGGGAGGAGGTCAGGGTGATACAGTCAGATTTGTTAAGGGAGCAGTTAATGTTAGAGGCACAGATACAACATCCAATGAGAGAGAAGGTGACTATCTGAAGTATTCTGATAACACAAACAGTAGAGGAGATATATTTGAGAAAGCATAAGGTAGGACTAAAATTACTCACAGTTGATTTTCTATGAGGCATAAGGGAGGGAGGAGAAAAGATTTAAAGACTCCTCGTAGGTTTCTGGTAGGCAACCAGGTGGTTGATAATGAATTCACCAAGACAGGAAATTTATGAGTGATATTAGGTTGGGGTAGAGATGATGGATTCACATTTTAGAATTGTTGAGTCTTAGATGCCTGTGGAATATCCAAATGCATTTTAGTAGACAAAAGCTATACACATATAGAACTTAAGAAATTGACATGAATAACACCACCTGGGAGTCATGGGGTGGAAGTCAAGGATGCAGTGAGGTTTCCCAGAGAGACTGTGCAGAATGGCAAGAGAAGCTTCATGTGGCTTGAGCTCTGGAGGTTCTGGAAAGACTTCAGGGTGAGCAGCACCTAAGAGAAGTCTACAGAAGAGATCAAGAAGCAGCCTGGCAAAAGAGAAGTGGGACCTGAAGAACCAAGGAAGATAGCAGTTCAGGAAAAGAGAGTCTGCAGGGTCAAAAGCTGTTATTCCTGAACTGTGTCAGATGATGGCTGAAAGGCACTTAGCAAGAGCAGGATCCCTGGTGACCTTAACAAAGGCGGCTTTAATGGAGTGACTGGGCAGCAAGACTCATCAATGCAGGCAAAAGAGTCAAAGGCAGGGAGGTGATGTGAACAGTAAACCACTGTTCAGCCCATCATTCCTGTACAGCCCTCCTAATCTGCTCTTTATCTTCAGCAGCATTCTGATGGAGCTTGCAGAAACCTCAAATGCATGTGAAGCAGCTCTGCAGGACATGCTGCCCTAGGAATTTAGCTCGTGCTCCACAACAGCACAGTGGCAAAATCACCATGACTGTGCAAACAGACACTCCTGCCTGCTCGCCTCTGCCCCACCAGTGGTCTGGAACATCCCTGGCTCCCTCCCACATAGCTAAGGCCTTCCTGCCACCTTCCAGGTCCACCCCTGGCAGTACCTACTCTGTGAAGCTTCTCCTTCCCCACCAACCCAAGACGACTGCTCCCCTCCTCAAAACTGCATGCCTGGTGGCCCCACTGCACCAAGTGGATAGGTTTTAGAAACCATGAGCCTTTCAAAGGGATGATATTGCAGCAAGAGCAGATTTTTTGTTTTTGTGCCCTCTGCTGGAATTGCAGTCTTGAAGAGGATCCCTAGACCATGGTGCAGCCTGATGCAATAGTGGGAAACAATTCTCATTTCACATGCAATTACCACCATTTCTAACACTATTCATCACCAGGGCAGTGCTCCCTAATCCACTGGACCTATTACTTTTTTAGGTATTGTATATTCCCAGTTTTATTTATCCATTCTGGTCTCAAAGAAACCCCATATTTAATTCTGTCCTTTTGGAAGTTATCAAATCTTTCTCTATTACTTGTGGGCACCTTGGAAAACAAGAACTTGAAGTCCTCTATTTTTATCACCTCTAGTTTTATCTCTCGACATCTTTTGGACACACAATAGTCATGGAATCTAGGGGAAGGGGATGCATCCTCATTCTGGCTAAGTGGAAGTTTCCCATATACCATACACTGATCCATTCCCTGGTTACCTCTAGACTATCCAACCTACAGAAATATGACCTACTAATTTTGGCCAGAGAAGAGACTACATTCATGAAACATGGCCACTGACTAACTGAAGTTCCTCCTGTGAAGTGCTGGAGTCTATTTCTCTATCCCCTAAATCAGAGCGGGCCTCATGATTTGCTTTGACTCATAGAAAGCGACCAAAGTGATGTTATGTGACTTCTTGCAGCTTCTCCATCACCCTCCTGGAATGCCTCCACCACCATGTAAAGAAGCTGAGTCTACTGAGAGGTGAGAGGCCATAAGGATGAGAGCTGAAGCAGCCTAGTCAAGAGCCCATTCAACAGCTCTCAGTCAATGTGCTGACTTCAAATCCAGACACGTGCCAGCCCACATCACAAGGGGCCAAGGTGGCCACTCAGCTGAGCCCTGCCTGAGCTGTCAACTCAGAGTCCCTGTACTTCAGTGAATGTACTGTTCTTTCTCCAGATCTGATGCCATGCATGTGTAGTTCCCATGTCCTGAGGCTTCCTCCTGCTTTACACTGGGAAGCCCATCTCTAAGAAGCATTTCCTGAAGACTGTCCTCTGCACTTCCCAAACACTTCCCACCTTCTGTTAGCACTGCATCCACCTGTCACTCCAAAAGTGAAGCACTCCTGGTAAAGACTGCCTCTGGGTTTTCATCTGTTGGCCCACAGTGGGCGCTTAATGGTCTGCTGAGTGGACTAGTGAACAAACTGGGTAGCCACACTCCTAAAAGTCTGATATTATTCTATTATATTTATTTTCTGTATCACTACAGATGGGCCAATTATGCAGTAGAGTACTATAGATAACACTACAAAAATATAAGCAGATTAAAGTATTTCACACAGAAAACAGCTGAAG
Source organism: Glaucomys volans (assembly GCA_020662805.1). Taxonomy (NCBI): domain Eukaryota; kingdom Metazoa; phylum Chordata; class Mammalia; order Rodentia; family Sciuridae; genus Glaucomys; species Glaucomys volans. The sequence goes on along the minus strand of JAJEJO010000459.1, from coordinate 763,640 downwards.
ATAAAAGAAAACTATTAAAATGTCTAAATTAAATTTTATTCATCAATGTGCAACATCCTTCAGTAAAACTTCATACTTTACCCAGCAAAATAAGCAATAACTTTATCAACTGTCCAGAGTTTGAATAGGTTGTTTTTTCTTGTCATTTTTGCAGTGCTGGGGATTAAACCCAGGGCCTTGTGCTTAACAGGCAAGCATTCTACCAACTGAACTATATCCCCAGTCCAACCCTGAAATTTTAAAAACTACTATACATGGTTATGTATACTAGTCTAATGTTGATACACTGTTGGCAATAGATCATTGTTATTTTCTATCTGTTGTGTAAGAATGCAGTTATATATTTACAATCAGGGTATAGAAGAAATCAGAAACCATTATTATCAAATATTTCATGGAAACAATTTTTATGTTGGAAGGGATTCCCCATTCTGATCAGAGGTATCTAAGAAACACCAAGAACCCACAACATATTCAATGGTGAAATACTGCATGCTTTCCCTCAGCTCAGACACAAGGCCGGGATGTTCACTTTCACCTCTTCCACATGCCTTTGTACTAGAAGCCAGCACTAAAGGCAAGAAAATAAAATTGGAAAAGAAGTGAAACTATCATTAAATCACAGATGATATGACTGTCTACATAGAAAATCCTAAGGAACCTATAGAAAAATTTCATGATTTAATAAGTGAATTTAGCAAAGGGACAAGACACAGGGTCAATATACAAAAAATGGCTGTATTTCTATAAGCAAATAATAGGAAAATAAAAAATTTAAACATCATTTATGATAGTATCAAAAAAGAACAAAATATTTTGAGTAGATTTAACCAAGAAATGTATAATATCTGTACATCAAAAACCATAAAATATTGTAGAGAAGTTAGAGAAGACCCAAATAAACAGGATTTATACCATATTCATGAATTGGCAAACTCAACATTGCTGTCAATTCTTTCCAAAGTGATTTATGGACTCAATATCACCCCTAGTGAAATAAGAGTGTGCACTTTTATAGAAATAAAAAGCTGGCTAAAATCTATAGAGAATTGTAAAGAACATAGAACAGAAAACATTCTTCAAAAACAAGAATTATTATGGTTTGGATGTGAGGTGTCCCTCAAAAGTTCACAGGTGAAGACAATGCAGGAAGGCTCAGAGGACAAACAACTGGGTTGTAAGAGTCTCAACCTAATCAGTGAATTAATCCCTGATGGGATTAACTGAAGTGGTTGGTGTGGCTGGAGAAGGTGGGAATTGGGGCGTGGCTTTAGGGTATATAATTTGTATCTGGAGAGTGGAGACTCTCTCTGCTTCCTGATGATGTGAGCTGCTTCCCTCTGCCACATTCTTTCGCCATGATGTCCTGCCTTACTTACAGCCCCAAGGAATGGAGCAGGCCTGCAAATGGACTAAGACCTCTGAAACTGTAAGCCCTCAAATAAACCTTTCCTCTTCTACAAGTGTGCTGGTTGGGTCATTTAGTCACAGCAGCGAACTAGTTGACTAAAACAAGAATAAAATAGGAGATCTTCACTACCTAATTTCCAGACTTCTTTCATAAAAGCTACAGTAATCAAGATAGTATATGGTATTGGGGAAAAAAGACGTGACACGTCAGTGACACAGAAAATCAAGTCCAGAAGGAGGCCATACATATATGGTCAACAGATTTTCAACAAAGGCACCAAAGATATCCATTGTGAAAAGAGCAGGCTGATAAGAAGAAAGAACACTGGGAACAATTGGGTAACTATATGGGGGAAGGAGTGGGAAGGAACCCCACAACTCCTATCTCACACTACACACAAATACTAACTCAAATTGGGTCACAAACTTAATGGTAAAAGCAATAACTAAAAAGCTTTTAAGAAAAAAAAAAAACTAGAAGAATATCTTGCAACTTTGGGGTTGCAAGACAAAGATTTCTTAGGACACATACAACAAAATAACTATAAGAGAGAAAAATCTGATTTTCTAAAGACACTTTTAAGAAATAAAAAAGGCACAAAAAATATTTGGAATCCAACTTGCATCTAGAATACAAGAAGGACTATGACTGGATGACAATCAAACAATCAGACCTTAAAAATGACACAAAGCTTGGATAGTCATAAAAGAAGACACAACAGCCTGCCTGTATCTGTGGTTTCATCTTCTGCACTTTTGTTACTCACAGGAAACCACAGTTTGAAAATATCAGTGCTTAATTCCAGAAATAAACAACTCGCCAATTTTAAATAACATAGTATGTTGTCACAACTGCTCTATTTTATTATTATTGCTATTAATCTCTTGTGTGTAATTTATAAATTACACCTTAAACATAGGAAAAAACAGTGCAGGGAAAGTTTGGTACTATCCATGATTTCAGGTACCCACAGGGGGTCTTGCATTGTGTCACCCATGGTAAGGGGTGACGCATTGTATATACATGCCCAATAAGCACATAAAAAAGTGCTCAATATCATTAGTTGTCAGAGAAGTGCAAATTAAAACCACAATGAGATTACTATTTCACGTTCATTTAAGAATAGCAAACACTAAGAAAACTGGCAATGTCAAATATTAGAGAGGCTACAGAACAACTGAAAGTCTCATATACTGCTGGTGAGAATGAAAAATGGTACAACTGCTCTGAAAATAGTTTGACAGTTTCTTATAAAGTTAAGCAAAACACCTACCCTTTGACTCAGCAATTGCATGACTAGATAGTCGTCCATGAGAAATGAAAAGATACTACAGAGAGGCTTTTACAGGAACATTCCCAGCAGGTGTATTCATAATGACCAAAGGCATGCAACCCAAACGGCTAAACAACAGGAGATGGTGGAATACGTGGAGGAACGTCCATATAACAAATACCAATCACATACAAAGAGCAGTGAACAAGTGACTCATGCAGCAACAGGGACATCTCAGAGAAACAAGAAACAGCACACACCACATGATTTCACTGATGCCAAGTTCTAGAACAAGCAAAACTACACTAAGATGGTAGAAATCAGCAAGTGGTTGTCTCACAGAAGGTGAAGGGGAAAAGATGTCTAAAAAGGGGCATGTCTAAACTTTCTAGTGTGATGGAAATGTTTACACGCTGATTTGAGTGGTGGTTACGTAGGAATATACATTTGTCAAAATTCATGCAACTCTACACTAACATCTGTGCATTTACTATGTTTGAAGTATATTGATTATATTTCAATAAAGTCTGTTTAGACTTTCTATTAAATATCTATTAATAAAGCAAAAGGACTAGAGGGGGTGGGCAAGGATTTACATTGCCTCTTCCCCAAAGTGTCCCAGAAGTGCTCCTATTGTTGAGGAGCAAATTCAAAAGCTCAAGTTTCTCTAGAAATGTATGCTTTGTGTCTGGATTTCATCTTAAATGACATCTTGTAGATTCAAAAGATCATTCTCTTATTTCTTAATCAGAACAATCAAATGTTGATAAATCCTTTTTTTCCTGTTTTTTTGTTTGTTTGTTTGTTTTCTTTTTTTGCAGCTCTGGAAATTAAACCTAGGGCCTTCTCAGAAACACTAGGCAGATACTCTGCCACTGAGCTTCATCCCCAACCCAGTAAACTTGATATATATTTTCAATCCAAAGACAACAACTACTGTTCCAAAAAGTAACTCAGGTAGAAGGAAGGGATAAAAAAAATATTACTATAGGAAAAAAATATTATTGTAGTTACAACTTGAAAAATTTTAATCATTTAGTAATACATTAAGATACATTATGACATAAAAGATAGTCTATCATAAAAAACTTTAACTAGAAACTATTAGCAAGTCAACAGACTAGTATCCAGAACACATAAAGAACTGCTATGATAGGATAATGAACAAAAAAATCTGGCCTTAAAAATGACACAAACCAGGCTGGAGTGGTGGCTCAGTGGTGAGCGCTAGCCTGGCATGCATAAGGCCCTGGGTTCGATACTCAGTACCACATATAAATAAATAAAAGATCCACTGACAGCTAAGAAAATGTTTTTAAAAAATGGCACAAATCTTCAACAAAAGAAGGTATACTCATGGCTAATGAGCCCGTGAAAAAGCACTTAACATCATTAACTATCAGAGAATTGCATTTATACTATTGATTCTTTCAACATATGAAAATTGTATAGTTCTTCATTTACTCAGGTCTCCTTTATTTTTTCTCAATAGTATTTTATTGGATTCCAAGGAGAAGTATTACACACATTTTATTAAATTTATTCCTGAGTATTTTATATTGCTGATGTTTCTCATATAGTATCTTAAAAAGACACAGAGAAAACACCGTATTTAAAAATATGGGGTAAAAAGATGAATAGAGCATGGTGTGCATATTAATCAAAAATTCAAAATAAAAAAGTCACTACACATGGTCTAATTTTTTTCTGATTTTAAAACCTGTTTATAGAAAAGTCATACAAATATATATAAAATTACATCCAATCACACACTTAACAAATCACATTCATGAAGAATACAAGTACATTAAAACCGCAGGTTTCCTGAAAAACACCTTCACAGGTGGATGCCAGTGAACAAATGCTTCCAGGGTTCACATCATTAGGCTGCTTAGTCTACAGTGAAAACAGGCACTGCTTAATCTCAAATCTCTATATTCATTCAATACATGTATTTGTTAGTAAAATGCATTCATAGCAAAAAAATTTTTAGTAATGGCTAAATGCACTTATATGTGCATATAGCTTTATATAGCCAGTAACATTCAACATGTTAAAAAATGTCATATTGATGCTACAGAAACCTTATTATATTTTAAATCCAAGGTAACTGAAATAGTATCTGACCATACTAGCTGGTCCCTGAAAGCAGATTGCAGAGCTTTTCTTTCATAAAATAATATTTTTCCTACTAAAATGAAATATTTTATAAAACATATTTGGCTTCAAGTTAACTCTAAGTGAGTTGCTTAGTGCTTTTGGTTTGTTCTCTCATCTACAAAAGATTAGATGAAGACTTATTTCTAGCCCCAACTAAATTTGAAACTGTTAATTCTGTAATAAGGAAACAGCAAAAACACATGGCCCTACTTCAAGCAAAAGTAACAATGTATGAAAAACTAGAGGCATGCAAACTGCAGGACTCAGTAATTACTGGTTCACACAAAAAGATTCACTGCTTTCACTCCAGAATTAAAAAAATTACTAAAATATAATCCCCATTTAACCTTTCAAAAACACATTCCCTCTTTATTATTATTTATTATTAATATCTAAGATATTTCAGATGTTTTGAAAAGTATCCAAATAAACAAAGTGTTCACACATGGGGCCACCTTTTCTGTTGGAGAGACATGAGAGTACTTTATCTCAAAGAGGTGCTCAGAAACTATGGAAGCCAGAAGATATCAATTGGTATTCGACTGTGTTGTACTGGTGAAAAATGTTACCTGATCAATGAGAGAATTTAGCTTGGTAAGTAACAGGAATCCTCGCCCATGGACGAGGTACTGCCCGAGGGTCGCCATGTGTGTCTCCTCCTCCTCCTCCTCCTCCCTGGCCTCTGCCCTCTGGACCACTGCATTGCAAAGCCGGTTGACGTCGGTCAGAAATTCACGAGCCAATGAGTTACTGTCTGTGCTCATGATCAAGCTAAAAACAAACATTACAAAGAAGGTTAGAAAAATGACTACAAGCTTACTTTTAAAACTATGTGATTTATTGTTTTTAACAGAAGTTTTACTTAAAATTGCTGGGCATTGGTTCCTAAATCTATAATGCTCTCAGGCTTAGTTCTGATCTCCTCAGGGACTCCTTGAATAACACCTGCGTGGTGAAGTCCCAGGTTTGAAATGCCTGCGCATAACCAAGAAGCGATTAGTGACAACACCTAGAGAGAGCACCAGTGAGGAGTGGCATGAAGGTGGATTCTGACTTTCTCTTTTAAATAGGATAAAAATAAACCTATTATTTATGCAAAATTGTTCTTGCTTTACATGTTCTAAAACAGATAAACAGATTTTTTAAGAATATAAACTGATTCTCATTGGATGGAGCCCACAATCACTGGCCCACCCTCCCGAAATTCTAGAGCTCAGTTCATGCTGGGCAGGGCGTGGGGGAGATGTCCCATAGGATGAGTAGAAGTCAAAGAACTCTATAACTGAAGTGAAGCCAATTCACTTCTGAGTCTGTATTCGAATCAAATGCATGGCAATGTGACATTTTAAGATGAAGGAGAACAATAAGGTAAAACAGATAGAAGAAGGAAAAAACATAACTAGAGAACGTGTACAAATATTCAGAAAGGAAAAGCAAAAGCAACAAATTATCTAAAGAGTTTCAAGATAGTTTTATCTTGCCAGGCCAGAAATGGTGAGGCGCTAAGCAACTCAGCAAGGCCCTGTCTCTAAATAAAATACAAAATGGGGGTGGGGATGTGGCTCAGTGGTCGAGTTCAATCCCCAGTATAAAAATAAATTAATAAATAAAATTTTAACTTTTTTTTTTAAACAGGGGCTGGGGATGTAGCTCAGTAGTAAAGTATCCCTGAGTTCAATCCCTAGTAGACAAAAATAAAGAAATAAATGAATAAATAAATAAGTAAGTTTTATCTTAAGGTTAAAAGTAATTTTAAGACATCTGGTAACCTCTAACAACGTTGAACCTAGACGTGTTAAATGGCATGACATGCATACTGCCTTTGGGGGAAAGACTATCCACAGTCCAGGCTGAGAGGCAGTGGGCCATGGGACCATACCAACTGCCAGGAGGCAGGGCCAAGCCCTGGCCCTCACCAGCTGAAGCACACCTGACTCAGGGGCAGTCAACACAGATGCTTGCTCCAAGATATACTTGTACAGTGTTGCTTGCAAAAGGGGATTGAGCAAATCGGGTTCTCTCTATCTTAGAAATATGAATTAAAGGGCACGGTTGATGGGTTGAAAGGTCACATAGAGATGAGGCCTCACAAGAAGCCAAATGGATAACAATGAACCAACAAGATACAAAGAGAAGCAGATTAAACACAAAAGGGAGAGGCCAGAGAAATTCCTATACTGTCATAATTCCTGCTTGATGGTTTAATTTCTGGATTCCCATCTGAATTCTAAGTATTATTATAATAACAAATAAGGTTTGTAGCCGGGCGTGGTGGCACACGCCTGTAATCCCAGCACTTGGGAGGCTGAGGCAGGAGGATCGCTAGTTCAAAGCCAGCCTCACCAACTTAGCGAGGCCCTAAGCAACTCAGTGAGACCCTGTCTCTAAAAAAAATACGAAATAGGGCTGGGGATGTGGCTCAGTGGTGGAGTGCCACTTCAATCCCCAGTACCAAAAATAAATAAATAAATAAATAAATAAATAAATAAATAAATAAATAAAATAAGGTTTGTATATATGTATAAAATAAATATTATTATTTTATTTTTACTTTTTAACTAGGATTGAACCCAGGGTACTTCATCATTGAACTACTACATTCCCAGGGCCTATTTTGAGACAGGGCCTCACTAAATTGTGGAGACTAACCTCAAATTTGTGATCTTCCTGCCTCAGCCTCCCAAGTAGCTGGGATTATAGGTGTGTGCCACCATGCCCAGCTTATTATTTTTAATATTATTGATCAGTAGGAAAAAGTATAAAATAAGTAGATCACTCATTATTCCATAATGCAGCAATAATCTCTACTATATGTATGACCTTAATTCTTTATACTTTCATAAAGTAAAATTGTTCAATAAATCAAAAAACCTAATTTACTTAGTCTATGTGTATCCAACTTTATTAACACATTTTACCTAACTGATCATGATTATAGGATAACAGTTACTTAGCGCACCACTTTAAAAAGAAAAGAACATTGCCAATTAAACTGTGACATGATTTCTGCCTCTGCCCCCGGCCACCAAGACACCAGTGATGGAGCTTTTCCTAAGAGTGCTTACTGCCCTGAGCTGAGCTGCTGTAAACCTTGATGTGGCTGCATCACTGCAGTATGCTGGTTTTAGGATGGAACGGGGACTACTATTGCTAAGTAAAATAAGCCAATCCCAAAAAACCAAATGCTGAATGTTCTCTGATATGTGAATGATGATACACAGTAAGGTGGTGGGTGTGGGGGTGGAAGAGTAGTAGTTCATTGCATTAGACAAAGGGGGACTGGGGGAGGGAAGAGGGACGGGAGTAGAATAATCAGCCAGAACCTTCCTACATGCATATATGAATACCCGAGCAGTGAACCTCTACATCATGTACAACCACAGGAATGGAATCCTAACTGAAATAAGTGTATGTATAATAAGTCCAAATACACTACTGTCATGTGTATCTAAAAAGAACAAGAAGAAAGAGTGCTGCACTATTGTTCCTGAGGGTTCTGTTTCAAAGCTTGCTAACGTCATTCTCTAAGTTTTGATGCTGGTGCTTTCTTGATCCTCAGAATTTCAAAAAGCAACCAGGAAATAAACACAAGCTTATATTTTTGGAGAGGGATCTCTCTCTCTCTTTTTTTTTTTTAAATTTAGGCACTCAATACTACAAATTTTCCTCTTGGAACTACTTTCTTACTGTCCCAGAGTTTTTAATAGGCTATATCTCTGTTCTCATTTGTTTCTAAAAATTTCTTGATTTCTTCTCATTTCTTCTATGATCCATTCTTCAGAGTATTGTTCAATATCCATGTTTATGTGGTTTCTATTATTTTTCTTGCTGTTGATTTATAATCTGAGAGGATGCAGAGGATTTTTTGTTACTGTTGTTGTTTTGAAATTTGCTACCACTTATACTGTGATCTAGAATATGGTTTACTTTGAAAAAGGTTCCATGAACTTCAGAGAAGGCAAATTCAATTGTTTTGGGGTGAAATATTCTGTATGTCTATTAGGTTCACTTGATTCATAGTATTATTTACATTAGCAATAGGTTTGGATGACCTGTCTGTTGGTGAGAAGAGTGTGCTGAAATCACCCAGTATTATTGTTTTGGGGTCTATCTGGGAATTAATAGCAAAAAAGTACTTTTTTAAATGTAATTAGGTGCATTAACATTTGGAGCATAATATATTTACTATTTTTATATCTTCTTGTTAGAGTGTTCCCTTCACCAGCATATAGTGGCCTTCTGTGTCTCTTCTGATTGATTTTTGCTTGAAATCCGCTCTGTCAGGCTCCATTTACAGGGAATATATTTTTCCCATCTTTTACCTTCAAACTCTGGGCGAATTTGTCTATGAGATAAATCTTTTACAAACAGCATATAGTTGGATCTTGTTTTTTGATCCATTCTGCAAATTTTTGTCTTTTAATCGGGGAGTTGAGACCATTTATATCCAGTGTTATTGTGGATATGTTTATGGTTTCCTGCCATTTTGGTTTGTTTGCTACATTTAATTGTCTTGATTTTCATTTAGTTGGTTGCTCTTCAAGTGATCATCATCTATTTGGGAGCTTTAGTGATTGTTTTTGGGTTCCTTTGTGTACATTTTATCTTTGAGTATTCTTTGTAATGCTGGCTTGGTGTCATGAATTTAGTTCATCCTTGTAATGGAAAGTTTTTATTTCCTCATCAATGGTGAAAGAGAGCTTTGCTGGACATAGCAACCTTTGCTGGCAACTGTTTTCTTTTAGAGTTAGGAATATCTCATTCCAGGTCTTCCTTGATTTTAGGAGCCGAGTTGAGAGTAAGAAGTGAGCCTCACTGTCATGCCTCTAAATGTGACCTAGTTTCTCTTTCAGCTTTTAGTATTCTTTCCTTATTTTCTATGTTAGGCATTTTGATCATGATGTGTCCTGGAGAGGTCCTGTTCTGATCTTATCTATTGGGGGTCCTACATATGTCCTATATGTGGATGTCTACCTCATTTGATATGGGGAAAGTTTTCTGTTATTGTATCATTGAAAACATTTTTAAATAACTTTAGCCTGTATCTCCATGTTCTCTTCAATCCCAATGACTCTCAGGTTTGTTCTCTTGGTGATGTCCTAGAGTTCTTATACATTTTGATCATGGTCTTTTTGTTTCCTTTATTGCTATTGATTATTCAAATTCACATATCCTGTCTTCAATGCCAAAAGTTCTATTTTCTACGCAATCTAATTTGTTGGTGATTAGATTAAAATTCAAGGTAAATTTTAAATTGAATTCATTGTGCCTTTCATTTCCAGGAGAGTTCTAACTGGTTTCTTTTCAATATCTCTATTTCCTTATTGAAATGGTTTTTCATACCCTGTATTTGTTCTATTAAGTTATTCTTTAGATGACATTCTTCTTGTTAATTGAACATTTTAATAATCAGTTTTTCTTTTTTCTTTTTTTTGGTACTGGGGATTGAACCCAGGGGCACTCCACCACTGAGCCACATCCCCAGCCCTATTTTGTATTTTATTTAGAGACAGGGTCTCACTGAGTTGCTTAGGGCCTCGCTAAGTTGGTGAGGCTGGCTTTGAACTTGAGATCTTCCTGCCTCAGCCTCCCAAGTGCTGGGACTACAGGCGTGTGCCACTGTGCCCAGCTAATAATCAGCTTTTTATAATCTTTTTCTGGAATTTTATCCACTTCCATATCTGTGGAATCCTCTGCTGGGGGATTGTGAATTTTGGGGGGAGATTCGTTTGCCTGTTTCCTCATGTATTCAGAAGTCTTAGACTTGCACATCAGTCCCCTCCTCTTTTATGTGCATGACCTTCTGTGTGAGGTTATCCTTTTTGTTTTGGGATTTCTTTCTGTTTTTGATATATGAGAAGATGTCAGGAGTAGGAACTGAGGTCCCTCTCTGGTTATTTCTTTAGGTCCTGGTTTTGTTTGGGGATTTTGTATCCCCAGTTCTATGTGTTGAAGTATTGGTGAGGCTCAGTGATGCTAGATTGTGTGTGGGGAAAGACCCGCTGTTACTTGGCTGAGCTATGAGCAATGCTTGGCAGTAGGACTTCTACTCTCTAAAACTGAAGTGTCCCACTTTCCAGTCCCTTTGAGAGAAAAGGGAGAACCAGGAATAGCACTAATGGTAGCAACAGGTGTACAGCCTTAAGATAAATGTCCAGTGTCTACACTGACACCCATAACGCTAACTGTCACCTATTCAGGAATGGGGGGGTCAGCATTTAACATCAGCACCAAGAGTAAAAAAACTGTGAACTGGATCAGGCATGAAAGAGCAGGTGTCTAAGTTATCGACTGTATCAATATCGCAACATGAATGGGGTAGGAATTACACAAATTTCGTAATTCTAATAGTGGTATTGCAGCTTCTTAAGTGAAAATAGGGTAGGAAGGCGAACAAAAGTATTAAATATTTTAAAAAGTGAACAGAGGAGAGGCAGGAAATAGTAGATATTGTTTGCAAAGAAGGAGGAATGAACTATTAACTAAACGAATAACAAATAAAAGAGGAGGAAGAACAGGAAAATTTGGCTATTAGTGGGAGAAGAGAAGGGAGGGGCAATAAGAGGGACAAAAAACTAGTTATAAACAAACAAGCAAATGTAACATTAAAACACCTCAAACCCACATATAATCATACCCCACCTAGGTCAAATCAAGGTTTAATAATAAACCTTGGTGCAGAAGAAAGCAATGAAAGTACAATTTCACACGTATTCTATACATGTAGATATGTGCGTGCATACATATATCCATATGTATACATACACACACACACACACACACATATTTTTGAACCTATGTGCAGTAAGAACACACATACCCCCACACACATAAACACACAAAATCTCACAGAATGGAAAAAAGTAAAAAATAATAAAATACAGTTAAATCATATTTGAAAAAAACTTTATATTGTTTTTGTTTTCTTCAGGGCCGAGGACCGAACCCTAGGCAAGCGCTCTGCCACTGAGCTAAATCCCCAACCCCTGAAAAAAACTTCAAAGTGAAAGCTTTTTTAAAAGTTAAAAATGGGAATTTGGAAAAAAGAGAAAAGAAAAAAGAAGAAACTCTTAATGATGAATGATAATGATAAATAAAGGCTAAGGTGGCCAAAACTGCTGGCAGAGGTGGCTTTCATTCTTTATGCTTACTGCTGTGCCCCACAACCCGTGGCACAGGCTGGGGGGTTACGTCCACTGTCCTTGTGCTCTTCACCCAGCTGCCCGCTGTCGGGGCTAGGAGGCACAGCGGCTGCAGCGTCTCCCTGCATGGGGGTGCGGGACAGAGCAGGCAGTGCTGGTGAACTGTGCCTCCTGTAGTGGGGTGGCACAGAGCTCTAAACTCTAAGTTCCCATAGCTGGGGTTCAGTCTTGGCTGAACTTTGGGATTCTGCTGGCGGAAATCTGCGACTTGCTCTCTACTACTGTGGAGATGCTCTCTCTGCTGGGGACTGGACCTCAGGGGCCTTAGTAAAATTCCCTTTTAGGACATTGGGACTAACCCGCCGCAGGTTTCACCTTCACCGCGATGAAGTGAATTAGCAGGCATCCGCCCTGGAGTGCAGGCACTCCTGTGTGGCTACTACAAGTGTCTTCCCAAGGCTCTTACAGGGCACCAGCAACAAAGGGAGCTCTCTTCCTTAGATATCTGGAGCTTGGAAGCTCCAGGCACAATTTTTTGCACCTATTTCAGTCACTCTGGCTCAGGCACACTCTGGGGATCACAACAGGCAACTGCTCGGGGTGCCGGCAACTTCTTCTGAGTTTCTGATCTCCTGTCTATGCTCAGTGCTGCACAGCGCTTATAAATGGTTCCCCTGCCAGCCACCCTGGTTCTGCCAGACTATCTGCACGTGGGCCAAGTGATTCTAGTTGGTTATCACTCAACCACTTCCCCCAATGGCCCTGGGTCTGTTGAGATGGGCCTCCCTCCCTATTCCACAGGAGCCCCAGGTGCATTTCTTCCCCTGCCATGCTTCCCTCTCTGCCTGTCTTCCTGCCCCTCAGCGGCCAAGCTCTCTAATGTATTATTTCTTCCACTAGGTTAAGTTTCTGACTTTCTGTGTCTCTGTGGTTTCTTTGGCTCTCCACATAAAGTTTCAGTGAGTGACCCAGTTACCACCTTGCTGAGGTGCAGTCCGCCAGCCCTAGGCCTGGTGCTGAGATGCATGTCCTTCCTCTAATCTGCTGTCTTCTCTCTCTCTCTTAGACATTTTGAAAGACTTTTCATAAGACTTTTTTTTTTACCCTTTTCCTTATTATTTAACTTTTTAATTTGACAAATAAAATTGTATTTAACATATATAGCATATTTGGAAGTGTATACACACTACGGAATGGTTAAAAATAGTAATTAAAAAATGCACTACTTCATGTAGTTACGTTGCGAGAACACTGATCTCCACCCTCTTTACGCTGTTCAAGACTATATACCATCACCAACTATAGTCATCACACTGTTAAAATAAATCCCTATTACCTACGAATTACAAAAATTCTGAATTCTTCTATGCAACGTTCATATAAAATTTCCACCCTGGGTCTGACTGTTAGGAGCACTAACGGAACACTGGCAGGGTGGCGGGGCACTGTGCTGTGCATATGAAGCACTCATTGCTTCCTGAAGGCATGCTGAATTTAACTGACTGCCTGACAGCGGTTCTGAACACCAACTGAAAAGTTAAACACTGCATCTCTTTGAACTTTTTCTAATATTTCAAATACTCATAAAAGTACAAAGAATATGTACATAAGCCATAGGCAACACCCACATCTATCAGGCATTGCATCCTGTTCAGGGCAGCTCCTGTGTGTGTGTGAAGAAGTCAAATCTAGTACAGGGAAGTGCAACCGCACTTTTACTCTCTAGCGAGTGTTCATCACTGCATGGCATGTTTTTATATTTTTTACACATTTATAGTTATGAAAGTATTCAGTATTGCTTTTACTATTTAACCAATGTATACAAAAAGTCCTATATGTATTATATGTGTCTATACTTTACATTTCCCTCTCAACATTATGTCCTTCCTTTCTGTGTAAACCATCCTGTAATAAGCCACAGTATGAATAAACTATAATCTATATATCCATCTGTACAAAGCGCAAGTTTAGCTGCTTTTACTTTGGGTTTAATTAATATTCATACAACTATATAATTTTAAAGATTTAGACTGAATCAAGTCTTTCTAACTAATATCTAACATAGTAACTAATATTTATTATATTACTTACCAGTCTTTTAACACTTTGGTAACATTTAGAGTCAATGTAATTTGAGTTCACAAACGATGAAACATTCACCTACAAGAAGAAAAAAAAGGATAAATATATTATTGGCAATAGAAAATTGCAAATAATTTTAACAAGTAAAGTTCTGACATAAAAAAAAAAATCAGTGGCCCCTCTTTATATGTGTTGTTTGAAACAGCCAATGATTTTTTTGTGATTTCAAGAGTGCATTAAGAAAAAGAAAAGAAAGAAACACCTAATTTCAAGAACTGAATCTTGAGAGAGGGAGTACTAGAACACAGTGCTAGGAACTTAATCATAGCTCTCTCCCCCTCTCTTCCAACTCCTTACAGCCTCCAGGCAAGTCACAAGTTAACTACAAGGATCATCAGCCCAGTAGCAGTCTTCTTGACACACAACCTAAAAGGCAGGGGACTATCCCCTGCATACTACTGAGAAAAAGGACTTCATCTCTTTATCTCAATGTTCCTATGGATAGCCAAGTTATTCTTTGTCAGGATGAAAGGTGTTTGAAGATATATGAGAAGTCCAAAAACTAAAACCAAACAAATATAACTGCCACCAAATTTCATATTCTTGGATTCCCTAAATGAATTAATTTGTCATGTACAGTACAATAAAAGCTACTTCTAGGACACTGAAGAAAAATCCCTACTTCTGGGATAGCAACAAGACACTTGTCTTCAGTTGCCTATTCTTCCTTTCTCTATCATTTTTACCAGGAAGAAATATGAAAAATGTTTCCTTATTATAGTTGTGCAAGTTTATTTAAATCACAAGTTTTTTTTGGTAAGACTGATTATAAATTGTTCTAAAATGCTCAACTCTGGAGCACTGTCTTGAGTTCCTGTTCCACACACCGTTTCTAGGTGAATGAGGATGGAGCAGGAAGGAAATGGGACAGAGCTATGTTCGAATGCACAGAGCTTTGTGTGAACTAGGGAAAACACCCTTTCCTGGTGGATACAGTACACAGACACCAAAGCACAGGGTCTCTCACTCACTCCAGTAGTCAGTTCCCAACTCTCAACCAAATGGAACCCATACCCTTTCCATGCCTGCTCCCACTGCTTCCTCAGCTCATCGAAATCAGGCACAAACTCTAGAATCACGGAAGAGGAAATGACCAAATTATGAGTCTAAAATGGTATTCCACTCACTGCTCTGACTATTAACCCTCTAGCTTGGACTACTATTAGGCAGAGCCATATGTCTTGCTAAAATGACTCCAGCTCAGTGTGGCCATTAGGAAGGAATGCTGACACCATCAGAACCATCTTTCTCTTCCTGAGAGACATATCCCAGGCCACGCTGAAGGGTTTGCTGATGCTCCTGAACTGGTGTGCCTTTTGTATCTCTGTGTGGGCCAAGCTCCTTAAGGCCAAGGACCCTGTTTTATTACTTTTTGCCTTTTATGATTACAATGCCAAATTTTAAATCCAATATCATTACTATAATTTTCCACTTCTAATACAAATTGTTGTCATAATAAATAAAACTTGTCCCAACAATATTCCTAAAAGGGTTATATTCTTAACACTTACCATAAATGAAGGACATAGTAACAAATGCCTATAATTATATAAATGGTGTTTTCACTTTCTTTCATACTATGACTAGTAAAATATGAACAGATAAAACAACAATAAAAACTCTGACTTAATGTATTAGTTAGTTACAACTTCTAGTTTTATGTCATCAGATAATTCTTCAATGTGTCATTTAGGACTGGAGATACAGCTCTGTGGTGGAGTTCTTGCCTAGCATGGGAACGGATCTGGGATCAATACTCAGTACCATTAAAAAAAAAATCATTTAATCCAATCAATGTTTAGTGATTACTTATTATATGCCAGGTACTATTTCAGGCACTGGGTACAGAGGAAAAACAAAAACCCTATCCGCATGGACTGTAGTGGGGTAGAGACAGAAAAAAATTAAAAAAGAACCCCATCACATATTGTAATGTCAGGCAGTGCTAAGAGCTACGGAAAAGGTGAAACAAAGCAAGGTGCAGAGTGGTAGCAGGAATGCTGCTTCAGAAGATCTGAAGGGGTGAAGCTTGAGCAAAAACGCGAGTGGAATAAGAGAACAGGTCCTGTGGGTATCTGAGAAATGTGTGTTCTAAGATACTGAGATAAATGCATGCTTAATGCACAGGATATTATTGCAAGATTAAAAAAAAAAAAGAAGTCAAAAGAGACCAGAAAGAGATGATGGGACTGTTCTACAATCTCTGCTGTCTAACAGGTGAGACAAATTCCTGTGCTAGAATTTTGTGACTAGTGCTGCTATAATGAATGGTGGGGACCTGGAGGATGAGTGCTGGTTCTAGGTCTGAGTCTACCTGGGCTGAACAAGACTGAGTCAGGGAGAAGAGGACCCTCTGGCACAGGAGAAAGAGAAGGAACAGCAAGAGAGGCAGGAAGCAAGTCAGGGGAGTGCTATTCCCCAGAAACCCAGATAGAGCAAGCTTGCAACAGGAAGGTGTGAGCAAGAGGAAAGTACTGCTGAGAGACTGAGGAGGAAGAAGTGGGACCTGACCACTAGAATTAGCAACATGGAGTTCCTGACAACCGCATCAAAGAATGACTTCTGGGGAGTGGGAAAAAAGATGAAGGAATGAACTTAGACAGTCCTTTTGAGCAGTTCTGCTGTAAAGTATGCAAAGGAATGGGTGGTAATTTGAGGGGGGCACAGGGTAAGGGAATTTTTGCTTAAAAACTGATCTTAGAGCATGTTTATAAGCTGAGCTATATAGCCTGCTGCTCCAACAGAGAAAGGAAAACTGAAAGACTAGAACGAAAGAGAGAACTGTAGGAATGAAGGTAATGTTAAGATCCAATATATAAGAGGAGGGACAGTCCACCTAGCTGAATAAGAAGGACGTCAAACATGAGTACAGACGTAGGAAGATGAGTATATTTGGCAGTGGGAAGATCAAAAAGTTCTTTGCAGATGCTTCCAGTTTTCTTCATGAAATAAACAGCAAGGTCAAGAGCTGAGAGTGAGAAGTGGGGAGGAGGTGTTAAACTGATGAGTATAACAGGGTCTGAAACAGCAGCCCTAAGAGATTTCCCACTGGGCTGCCAATGAGCTGAAGCTTAGACTGGATTTCACTGTTCAGTAACTGTACCCACACTTTGCCTGTGCGTCCCCGAGGACAGAATGGCAGATGACTGTCGAACACCCCATGGAAATTTAGATCTACTACAGCTGCAGCCGTCTCCTGCCTGCGCATGCCGCACTTGGGTCAAAACTGGAAACAGGGCTACGTGGGAGGATTCCTTGCCTAGTACTCACATAACCTGCACTGCACATCTTTTCCTTCTGTAAATACTTGCAAATCTTTTAAATGCTCTCTAGAGTCTTTTGTGGGCGCATCATCAATACACTAGAATCTACAGAATTCATATTCCTTTTAATTTGGGGACTTCATCCCTCCACAGACTTCCACAGGTTTTCACATGTACCATGAGTCCAAGATTGCCAGTTCAGCAAAGACATTAGCAAGTCTTCTCAGAACCTGACCCTGAGATGTGAACTCAGACAGAGCAGCAAGAGGTTCTGTGCACTCTCTACCCAACTCTCAGGCTTTGATTTTCTCCACTGTTTCTCCTACTTCTGCCTTTATTGGTCTGGGTGTAGATCACTCTCTGTGTCAAAGACAGAACAGAAGCTGAGAGTTTCATTCAGGCTCCATATCTGATTAAAGGGTCAGTTTGTTAATAAGAATACACTGTTGTCATTTTCATTCTCTACATATGAAATGTAAAGGCCAGCCTTCTTTTTTGTTCAAAATCTCAGCTTATTATTCGACTAGGATCGTGTTCCTTTTTCATGTTTGTACATATATATGTTTTGGTTTCATGTTCCTCATTCTTCCGTCTGCACATGCTATTTTAATCTCAGTTCATCTGGCCATCTGACCTCTCCCCTTCTTCCACGTATTATTTCTAATTGTTCAGTAAAGACTCTATGATTGCCTGACAGCTCGAATGCTCACCAGGGGCTGAAAACCATGAGCGTCTGGTTATGTCAGTTTTTTCAGACACTTGAGGTTTTTTAGCAGGATTCAGCAGCTTTGGCCTAACAATAGAGAAGGCAGACTGGGGAGGCAACAGAAGCAGGAGTGAAAGGGAACCAAGGAATGGGTGTCCAAACAGTCCATATGGTCAACCATGAGGTCAGGCAAATGCTGATAGACAAGAGAAACCACAATAATCAGAAAGTACGAGTCTCTGTGAGCCTGAAGGATAGATGATATGGGAGTCAAGGACGTGATACAAGCAGTTCCAGATGTGACAACATCCTGAGTATAACTGTGCAGGTAGGTATCTACAGTGAAATGACAGTCATGCAACCACAAGGCTAGTTTTTTGGAGACCAGATTATTATAAGCTCTTAAAATGAAAGCTCCAAAATGACCAGGGTTTTGTCTGTTCTATTTTCTGCCAGATCCCCAGCACCTAGAACAGCACCTAGCATACAGAAGGCATGCAGTTCAACACATCTACTGAATGAATGGCATGGCCTTTCTCTCCGGAGTCCCCACCACGTTCTAAGTCCTCACTGTAGGTCAAAGTTAGGTTCAGATTATCAAGTCTGCTGATCATTTCCTTTACTTTCTGGAAATGAAATGGTCAATGAAGCCAGTCACAAGTGGCTTTGCTTTTGAGTAAAATTTCCTCCAGACATCTGGGTGCTGACCTTGAAGTCTTAGCTTTGTTCTGGTTCTGTGCTTAATTTCTACAACCTACTATGCACAGAACTAAGATCACAAAACTAAGCTACACACACAGTTTTGTGGATTCCTACACATTCTTCACCTTGATATAGAGAACTACTACTCCTGCCCCCAAATCAGTTATGACCCACACATATTCCTCACCTTTGGGGCTGCCCCTCATACAAAAGCATTTTTTAATGCCTTGTCACTTCTGTGTCCTAGTCAGTGATGCTGAGGACGTTACACTTACACTAAACACAAAACCTCGAGCTCAACAATAGGGCAAGAAGTGATCCCTTGGTCACTGAGTTTCCTCCTGAAGAAATACCAGTGCCAAGGGAAAGGGGTTTTCCAGCTTCATTTTTCAAAAATTAATTAATTCAATAAATATTTATTATTTATTAAATATTTTAACAAGTATATATTAATCTGCTTATTCATTCTATCTTCACTAGTTTCCCAATCTGTTCTGAACAGTCAAATATGCATGAAACCAGCCTCGGACAGCAGTGTAAACAAAGGACCCAGAGGCAGCAGATGGGAATCTGGCCCTTCCCAGCCATCCACCCCGAGCAGTGTGAAGTTGGCTTCCTCTTCCATAAACCATCTCGCCCACAGGGTTGCTGTGTGGATCCGAGGAGGTTATATAATACCAATAAACACGGTGGCCACTGTGGTGGTTCTATTTGAACCTCAGTCTCGCTGAACAGTTAGCCTATGCCACCTGGAGGAAGGAGAGGGTCACTGCAACCTCCTCTCAACAGTGGATTCATGATTCAGTCTTCTGCTTTATGATTCAGTCTCCAAGGCAGCAATGAAAATAAAAGCAAGGGAATACTTATATTTTCTGTTTTACCCTGCCTTCTGGTTTCCACAGGAAAGAAGGAAAATACAAGAAAAATGTTATAATAAGGAACATAGAAAGTATAATTTTTTCTCATCAAATGGTAATGCCAAAAAGATTTAAGTCTTAATTTCTCACCAAAAGACAAAAATTGTTAAATTTCCTTTTAAAATAAGATCATATGTTTGCCCAAGTTTCTTACTTAGAATAGTACTCAAAAATTACCAGCAGATAAAATATTTTCAGAAATTCTACTCTGTGCCAAAAAGATGGAGACTCTTATAAATTACTGGGTTGTTTGGAGAATTAAACAAAATAATGTATAGAATAATAAGTGCTCAATAAAGTCTGTTGAATCAGAATAAGCCACAATGTACGCAGTCTTCTTGAAAATAAAGTTGGCTGATATGGACTTAAATATGCTAAGCCGTGTCTCTCTGGAGTTCAACACATATTGGTAATAAACTAATGAGCACCCTTCCCAAAGATGTCATATATTCTTTTCAACACATCACTAACAATCAAAAAACAAAAAATGGAGGTAACACCATTTACACCATGTCACAAGTGACATGAATAAAGGAATGAACATGACAAATTTTAAATCATATATTTTCATAAAGAGAAACTTTAGATATCATAGTCTCTAACCCCACAGTTGAAGAGGGAAAAAAACCTGAGGCCCACAGGTCCAACGTCACAGAACTGGCTAGGTTCTGGACTCCAACGCCATTTGTCTTAGAGTTATATTTTCAAGCTAATTATCCAAAGCCAAAATAACTGAGTTTAGAAGACACAGTCTTTCATCTCTGTCAGGTCAACTAAAAATTAGGAAGCAGGTAAAGAGTTTCTGTAACTAAATACTATCTCTAAATGTTACCTAGAGCCTTTACTTGAGTCCATTGTATTACAATCTGTATACCTGGAAACAAGGCTTTCAAATTTTTCCTTACAAACTTTTTAACTATAGTATTCAGCTACACGTTTGAAATACATAAAACTTGGGAGACTGGTAGGAACTATCAACTAACCTTGCTCATATTAAAAGAACTTTCTTTAAGAAGAAGCTAAAGCACGTCAGTTGAACTAAATTGTATAATACTTTGGCAAGAGAATGTCTAAGCTATACTGTGGAACTTTTGGTAGATAATAGTTGTTTAAACAAAAACCATCAGAATGATTCCCAACTAAGAAAGCTTTCCATCAGAAAGCTCGTTAGAAATATTATTTACATACATTTTCGTTAACATAAGAACCTTTACTCTCTATTTTATAGTAGACAATAAATATACTTTTAAGAAAACTGAAGCAAAATTTGATAAGTCACTGAACATAAAAAATTAAAATATATTTCAAAGGTCTTTCATAAATTTTTTGGAATTTAAATGCAGATCAGGGAAGACTATAACACCTTGACCAAGTTCTAAATTAAACAAATGAACAATAAAACTCACAAGAATCACTTTAGCAGTAAAGTCAATGGCTTCACAAACTGAAATCTTCTACAAGATAAATCACAATCCCATAATTACCAATAATTCACCATACTTGTGGGGGTGTGAACTTGTATTAAATCAATTAACTTCAAAAGAAATGATCCCAGTTGTTTAACATTCAGGCCCTTCTAGACAAATACTGCACTCAATTCTCTGAACTGTGCCTTAAAGAGCACCTGACAGAAGTCAGGCGAGCGTATGTTCTCAGGAAGTTAGGACTGACAGCAGCTCCAGGAACCCACCAATGGGACAGTGCAGGAAGGAAATGCTGTTAAATCTAAACTACAAACCCTATAGAGCCTGAGTCACAACCCATGCCTCCACAGGAAAAAGAATTCAGAGTTCCAACTTGAACTGCAGCAACATACTTTGCCTTATTTTCCCCAAGTTCCTGGGGGAGAGATTCCTGCACCTCCCAGCCATAGTGGCAACTGATGAGCTGGAGTCCCACGTACAGAAACATCTTATATAAACATGATACTGTCTATCAAGGCAAATCTTTTGCATTCTAAATAACAATCTAAGAAATGAACATATGAAATACAATCATTTATAAGTAACTGCCATACTCAAAGCAAACTTTTTCTTTGATACTGAGGATTAAACCTTTAACCCAGGGGCACTTCACCACAGAGCTACATTCCCAGCCCTTTTTTAATTTTTATTTTGAAAACATAATAACATCTCACTAAGTTGCTTAGGGGCTCTTTAAATTGCTGAGGCTGGCCCTGAACTTGCAATCCTCCTGTCTCAGCCTCCCAAATTGCTGGGATTACAGTACGCGCCACCGCGCCCCACAAAACAAACATTTTCAACTAACACTGAGGTAACAAGTTGACTGCCAGAAAAGGAAAAATGTCAGAGTTTGCATTTAATAAGACATTTCAGAATAGGAATCTATTCTACAATCAGAGTTAAAAGACCTACAGTTGAATGATTATGTTACAGATAAGAACATTTATAGATTAGAAAATTAAGGTACAGGGAAGGTAAGAAATTTCCCAGAAGTCAAAGAACTTTGGAACTAGGTCTGCAGATTTTCTATCCAACGTTTTTCCTGATACTGCATAAAGTTTTGGAAGACTTTTCACAGACAAACTATGCCTTTCAGAAAGCTACCTGTCAGAGAATTCCAGTGATCAGCTCTAGCACCAAGTGCAGCCATTCTGTTCTCTACCCTTACAGCACCACAAACTTCCTGCCACCCAAACTTCTAACTTCCTGTTCTGTGGCTGCATGTCATCTTTCCCTATTGTTTCCACATTTTTCATTTACACCAAGAAGTAAGTGATCTGGAAAAACCAATGCTGCTCCTCCTAGAAGGAAATATTTACATTCTAACAAGAAGTAGCACCTTTAGCTCCAAATTAAATTTCAATACCACAGGGATAAAAGCTGCTCTTACCTAGATGTTTCACATTAAAAACAGAAATAAAATAATCTTTAAGCAGTAAACACAGAAACAAATGGTTGTACTGTTCCTATGTTTATTGTACAAGATACATTCAGACTAAGTAGAAAAATGTGTTTAATGAAATACTTTCAATATCTGTAGAACTGTGTGGGCCATTCAAATAAATAACACTAAAAAATAAATGTATTAAAAGTATTTCAGGGGAGGGTGGAAATCTAAGAAAACAGTGACCCCCCAAAAAGTAACCACTATTTATATATATATATATATATATTCTAGGGAGGCCTGTATCCATTCCCTGTCCTCAGGCCCATGAAGTCTTAATTAACACTGTCCAGTGCAGCTGCCTTGTCGAGCCAGGACTCAGACTAGGGCCATCTCTTGGTATTCTGTCTACTGACTCTTCCTTCCTCACTTCTATTTCAGTTTATGGCCTCTACCCAGTCACTCAGATAAGAAACCAGAATAGCACTTCATCTGGGGCCTAGACAATTCTCCCTCTTGACACGGTGCTGGTTCACGTCTGCATCAACTACTCATCAGTTCTCTGTTCTTGGGTACTTGACTTCCTCTTTCTAAGCCTCAGTTTCTTATCTGTACAGCTGGGTTCCCAAGAGTACCTACAGTTGTCATGAATATTAAAATTAAATGAGGGCTGGGGTGTGGCTCAGTGGTAGAGTGCTTGCCTGGCATGTGTGAGGCCTGGGTTTGGTCCTCAGCACCACATATAAATAAATAAAAATAAAGGCCCATTGACAACTAAAAAAAAAATACTTAAAAAAAATTAAATGAGAGAACTCTGCAGAATGCATAACACAGTGCCTGACAGACTGGAGATCGACCGCAACTAGCTGTCATCATCACCCCGCGAACCAGCCGCCCTCCAACCCTGCCCACGCACTCTCAGCCCTGGCTCCGCTCTCCACTTGCAATACCAACGACTTCCTAACTGGTCACCCTGCTTATGCTCTGTTTTCAATCCCATCAAATCCTACAATTGCTAAAAATGTCATTCAGATTCCTGGGGATTACAAATTACACTCCTATTTGTAGGGAATAAAATCTCCACTCCTTAAAATCAGAGTATACAATACGCTCCACCATGGAGCCTTTCCGAATCCTCTACCACATCCTAACACACTGCACCACCCTACAATTCCCTATAGGGTATCCTCAACACTATTCTACTATTTTAATCATGGTGCTTTTGCTACGGAAATTCCCTTTAATTCCCAATTACTTCTTTACACACCTCTATTTTAGCACCATATTATAAGATTTTATTGTTACTTTCCCTCCCTTAAGAGGGAAATCAGGTTTTATTTTACTCAAAAAAAAAAAAAATCATAGGGCCTAACACAGTTCCGAGAACAATTTATTTAATACTAACCTCAGTAGGAAGCATTTTCCTGTTCAGATATCTTTAGGAAATCTTCCCACAGTTAAGGCTCTGAGAAATAAATAGGCGCTTTCACAAAAGCCTTTCTGTATCCCACAGCAAGCTCTGAAGGTACTAATGAGGTAGAGTGCCCCACAAACATCTAGACACCTTTCCACAATTGTTCATATAAAAAAACTTCAGTAAAATTTTGGATATTTATTTATACTATGTTAAAGATTATTCAGAGAGTATGGTTTTAAAGTTCTTTAAAGTCTATTATAGATATGATACATTTTCATACCCTCTAAAGAACAGTTTGGAGTCTTATCCTAAATGTGAAATGAAAACAATCAAAATCATTTATATTGCAACACTACAATGATGAATTGTTTTTCAGATATATTTTACATACAGTGGAAAACTCTGCAAACTAAGTTTTAGAAATAACGAACACAGACACATAACTTCCAGGATAAACAGCACTCATTTTCTCTTATTCTGTGATCACACAGAAACAACACAGAAGTTGACTTTTAATAAAAGAAGAAAGTAGCTGATGTAGCCAATTATGGAAAAATGTTCACTGTTATGAAACATTTCAGCTGAGAAAGGCAACAGCAAGATGCAACTGAGATCCAGCTGTGGAACCAACTGCCACCTCGCCATCCATAAAGATCAACAGACAGGGAAGAAGAGCACAGGCACTGGAGAGCAGAGCCAAGAAAGGGGTACCGAGGACACTTCCACAGCAAAGGCATCTCAAATCCCTCCCACGCCTTCCCCTGCCACAGTGGGCACCGTCACAGCGGCTGCTATGGCTGCGGTCTAGCTGAAGACACACAGAGGAACACAAGTTAAAGCCCGAAGGGAAGCCCCCGTGGGCAGCCAGCCACTCCAGGTGGATGTGCTGCACAGGCACCACTGGGCTCTGGAACTTTCTTAAAATGATGACATGTTTAAGAAATTGGCAGCACAATGAAAGAGTACCAGACGAAAAATCAAGAGATCTTCAGGTTTTGTTTTACCTCAAACTCTTTAGGATGTCACACAGTTGCTTCACCTTCGCTTTGTTCTTATATGTAATTTTAAAAAACAAAAACTAGATGATCTTCCAGTGTCTCTTTGGGTTGTGAACTTTCATGACAGTACAACATTCAGAAAATGTAGTTCATCTGAAGATCTATTAAGATCAAGATCACACACACTTTAATGTTTCCTTACGGTGTACAAAACTAGGTTTTGTCAAAACTGAAATTTTATTTCTTTAAATAAGATGTTGAGAAAATAAACATATTTGAGCAAAGAGGAACAAACATTAGAAACTTTCTCTAAAAGTTTAAAGTGAAAAAACTTCAAGAATAATTACCAGCATTACTGTCCTTAGACACATCACTAAGAGGAAATTCAGAAAATGGCAAAGGGTTTTAATCTTGAACAAACTATAAGTCAAAATGCAGTGAAGTTTAATAAAGTCTTGACAAGCAAATATCAAAAGCAGGATAAGAGCTTGTAGAGATAAGCAGCTGTTCTTCAAGTTACACCAGTAAAACTTCCTTTTGCCACTGGCTGGAATACACTGAATTTTGCACTTCAATGAATGAACAACCAGAAGCAATAACAATGAATGCATTTTATGAACTCATAGATGTTATGTTGCCCTTTCAAACAGGCCACATTTCTATGATAAATGAGGAAATCGTTCTCATCATTTATAATTTCACACTCATCCAAGCTCAGTGTAATAATTATGCTGTCCAAATGGCATTTATGAAATTGCAATTGTTATTCTTCTGTCCAAGGAACTAAGACAAGTGAACTACAGAAATAATAAAAATTATAGCAAATCACATTTTGGTCAGATCATTTTTAAGGAGAAAGGGAAAAATTAATATACCAGTATTGCCTTTTAAAAGTTTACAGTACTAGGCTGGGGTTGTGGCTCAGTGGTAGAGCGTTTGCTTAGCATATGTGAGACACTGGGTTCGCGTCTCAGAACCTCATATAAATAAATTAATTAAATAAAGGTTCACAGACAGCTAGAAAAAATATTTTTTTAAAAAAGTTTATTACACTTAGCCAGGTACCAAGAAGCATGCCTAGGATCTCAGCTACTTTAGAGACTGAGGCAGGATGATTGCAAGTTTGAAGCCAACCTTAGTTATTAGTGAGATTTGTCTCAAAATAAAATAAAAGTCTGAACTTAATCCCTAGTACCATTGGGGGAAAAAAGTTCATAATACTTATAAAGTATACAGATTTAATTTCATTAATGCCAAATAAACAGAAATTACTAAACACTGAATTTAGCCAAGAATCAAATGCTATAACAAAGTATTTAAATATACTTAGATAGAAAATCGCAAATCTATTGCAATAATAATTTTGCAGGTGGACCATGACTAGTCTGTCATCTCCAGTGGCTTCTTTATTACCAACATTTTAAAAGAAAAAAAAAGTCCTGCTGACACCTCCTCTTTCAAAATTATTCAAGAGCCGTCCATAAAGGAAGCAGCCTTCTCAATTCTCTTTACCCCTCCATGCACCGCAGCCTGGCTTTTGCCCACACTACTCTACCAAAACCACTCAGGCCAAGATCAACAATAACCTTCTGATTGCCAAATTCGTTCCAACAGACATGTTCCAGCATTTATCTGATTTGACCTCTCTAAAGAACATGAAGCATGAGACTATTAACCATCTATTTCTTAACTCTCTCCTCTCCTAACATGGGAGATGACAAAACCCATATGCATACACATTTATTTGCTTTTCTTGGTTTTCCTGTGACCACTTCTCTGTCTCCCTGGCTGGACTCCTGGCTCCCAATTCCCTCCCTCACTAATACTCTCTTTCTTAGTGTTCTCCATTGACTTATCTCAGCCACTCCTATTATTTCAAGGTAAACTTTCAAAAGTTCAATTCCAGATGAATCCGAGAACTTCTCTAAATCCCAGATACTTACATAAGCTGTACCCAGAGCATTTCAGGGCAATGTCATGGGGCTAGAGAAGATCATCCAAAGCTGGTGTGCTGTGCCCCTCTAGTTTGGATTCAATCATTCATTCTCAACATCTACAGCCCCTTTCCAATGCACCCTCTCTGGATACTGACCATTGGTACCATCAAACATTTTATTTGCCCAGGACAGTCCTGCTTTATGCCTGCTCTCCCATAGAAACAATTACTGACACTCTTTTATTTGCAAAATAGCACGTTTGGCTAATAAATTACGATTGCCCTATTTATCCACCCATTCTTTCCAATTTTCCAATACAACTAGGTGAGTCCTCCTGCCTTCGACTTTGTTACTCCAAACCCTCAACCTGTTAACAAGAAGCTTCCCTATATTCTACCTTCACACAGGAAGATCACCTTAACTATTCTTAGTAAACCACTACACCACCCGGATCCCAAGCCAGGAAGACAAGTTAGTATTCTCCTGGTCCCCCAGGTGACTCATGAATCATTAGTACTCCATTGTACCCAACGTTAATACTAGAGTATATTTATAATTGGCATCTATTGACTTTTGAGCCAACCATCTCCATTTATTATGGATTTTGTCACATAATTGTCTTCCTCTCCCCAAAAGAGCTGAGGTTCCAGGGGCTTCATGATCCTTAAGGACAATTAATCCCAACACAGTAGACAAAGTGCTTTGCCTTCCTCTTCCTCAATAACCCCTTCTTTGTAGAAGGCCAAAATGGTTTTGTAGCTGGCCATGAGGGCTCTGGAGTTAGACAGACTCAGTACTTCCTTGTTGTGTGCTTCGGGGAAAGTCACTTCATCTCACCAAGGCCCTGTTTCCTCAGCTGTAAAATATCAATACTAATATGTATCTTACCGGATTGTTATGAAACTAAGTATGACAACATATGGAAAGCATTTAGTGTAGTGACAGGTACACAGTGTCCAAC
The DNA here is from genome assembly GCA_020662805.1 of Glaucomys volans. NCBI lineage: Eukaryota > Metazoa > Chordata > Mammalia > Rodentia > Sciuridae > Glaucomys > Glaucomys volans. Next base: position 735,764 of record JAJEJO010000459.1, on the reverse strand, counting down.
AAATTGTAGACTTTTAAAATAGCACTACTGTTGTAGGTAGCACCATTAATTTGGCTCCCCACCACCATCAGTTGTACTTTGGCCCTTACCACCTGAAACATCTCCAAGTCTACAATCTTATTTAGGATTTTCACATCACATGTGTCTATTTTTCCACCTCTAGTACTTCATTACTGCCATTAATCCTGCTCATCAAGGTTCTTTACCTTCTTCATTTAACACATTTACCAGCTCCAGCTTGGTTTGGTTTTTTCTTCCTCAATCAGGTAGGATGCCCATGGTTGAGTCCTTCAGTAAGAACCTTGTTACTACCTTGAATCCTTAACTTCCTATCACCTTTCCACCCATGATCTCCACCACACCTTCCCTTCCTACCGGCATCCAGGTTCACACTCTGCACTATTATAGGTAAGTGGTGGAGGAAACTGCCTGACTGTTCTGAATGGCCTCTTTGTACATTTGCAATTTCAAACTGTCTCCTTCCCAATCACAACAGTAACGTTTCTTTTCCCCAATCAATCCCAGCCCATGTTTCTCCTTCTCAATCTCAGGAGATAATCATAATTCAGAGAAAGGAGACAGACACATCCTGGCCACCTGACTCTACCTACATCCATTCCCTATTTCCTTTTCCTTCTTAAATAGGAAGGTACATCACTGCTCTCCAGAGCAACCCTTTCCCCTGGGTCCCAACCCTCCTACTTCCTCTGGGATTATGTTTGGTCAATTATTTTCCTTCTTGCTTGACTTCAGTTTTCTTCCTCTTCAATATCCTCTTGCCTCAACCCATGAAAGGATCCCTGACTTACCCATCCTTAGAGACACATTTTCCACCAATCATGTCTCCTTGCTCAAGTCTCCATCCACTGTCCTCCATTACCGAAAGTGTTTGAAAGAATATATTTATTAAATGAAGATGTTTTTATTTGGCTCAGAGCCCCCCCCCCATTTAATTCTATCTAACTTGGTTCCAAAAAAGGAAAGACAATAGCTAATTCCACCAAACTGAAGAAAACTGATAAACTTCACATCTTCAACCCTACTCTTCCACCTGTATTCTAAAATTCAACAATTATCAGCATCACTAATCTCCCAGTCTAGAATCAAATAATCAGATATTATACCTTTGGCAAAGTGAGCATGAGGTTAGTTTAATATGATTTGTTCTTTAAAAATGAATTCTGGATCTTCAAAATCAGTGCTTTCTTTTCTAATTATGAAGCATGTAGCAATCTGGTCCATTATCTTCCTAGGAATCAGTCATTGTCAAATTTTTCAATGTATAATTTCTCAGTTTCACCTCCATCTTCCTCGATTTTTAAATGTAAATCTGCTGTTCTTAAGGTTTCTGACAAAAATCTTCTCCATTTTTTAGACCTGTTTTAGGCCTATACTAAACTGAGTGGAAAATAGAGCTCCCACATGCTGTCCCTGCACACGGCCTCCCTGGCTTTGGAAGTCCCACACCACAGAGGTATATTTGTTAAAACTGATGAGCCTACATTGACATGCCTAAGTCCACAGTCTACATTAAGAGTCTCACCCCTTCCTGCTTGCATGCGACAAGTGTTGGCAAACATACAGTGGTCCATGTCCACAATTGTAACATCTCACAGAACAGGTTCACTGCCCTAAAATCCCCTGTTCTCTTTCTGCACATTCGTTCCTCCTCCCCTAAACCCCTGGTAACCCATGATCTTTTACTCTCTCCAGAGTTTTGCTTTTCCAAAACATCGTCTAGTTGAAATCATAAAGCAAACAGCCTTTTCAGGTTGGCTTCTTTCACTTAGTGGTATACATTTAAGATTCCTGTGCCTTTTCACGGTTGAGCTACTTTTAAATACCACTTCAGTAAGGTGTTACTGGCATAGAACAAAATGAACAAATTCAGAGTGTATCATTTGAGAAGTTTCAACATACATGCATACCCATGAAACTGTCGTCGTAATCAGGAGAGTGAGCATACTCGCACTCAGTTAAGCCCCCTGGAGCACCACTGCCCCCCTCCGTCCTGCCGCTCACCTCACCCCACACCAGGTTACCACCGACATGCTCTGCCCCTGAGGGTCAGTTTGCACTTTCTAACATTTTACAGATGGAACCACAGAGTATGTAGCACTCTCCTTTCTGGTATGGCTTTCTCCATTACAGGGTAATTATTTTCAGATTTATCCATGTTATTTTATGATCTACAGAGCCTTCCTTAATTGCTGAGTAGTAATCCATTTTATGACCACCTCTGTATTTTTTAAAGGTTAGTGGCAGCTTCATAAACATTTCTAAGTATGTGTAGAACTCTACCCTACTGTTCATCTGTATCTTCCACTTATTTAAAAAAGCTAGAAGCTCTCATTTCCTCATCAATTTTGGGTTTCAGTTTCAAATAATCACCTTTAAATTGAACAATGACTATTGATTCCTTTCTTGATTAATATTATTGATTTTAAGCCTTATTCTTCCATATTAGGTTTCTTTGTTATATTTTACTTTTTCCCAGGAGTCAGACTTGGTAAGCATTCCCATTTCCAACTTTATCAGACCTCTCTCAATTATTATCAACAAGACCAGGGGAGTTAAGAGGTACAAGGACAAACACTGGTGAGAAACAGTAGCAGAAAAAAGTAGCATCAAAGAGAACAGATTCCCATTGACTCCAAGATCAATTTATAACTAGTTACTACTCACACACATTTTTATATATTTTCAGGATATATTTAGGTTGAAAATCCATTTAAAAATATTTGCTTATTTCCTGCTTCTTCATGAAAGGGGCAGACCTTAAATTCCAGGAGTCATACATTTTTAATTCAAGTTTTACTGATCAAATTCTATTGATCCAATACTGTGTAATATGATGTTTACGGAAAAAAATCCCATTTAACATGTAATGGCCCATTTATTTCAAAACATCTTTAATGAAACAAAAGAATTAGGATAATTTCTGTGTATTATTGATTTATTAGTGAAGTATTAAAAATCCAGGTAATCTGCACTGTAATTTCACAAATGGCAAAGTGAAGCCATATTTGATAACATTTCTGGAGCTTAAATTTTTTTAACTTAAGCTAGGAATCTAAAGATAATCTAGAAAAAGATTAATCCAATGAGGGTGTTCAAGTTAAATACAGCAACACATTAAAAGGGTACTTAAAATTCTGAATTATACGGTTTTCTCTACTACTAAAACTAACAAACACATGGCCTGAGTTCAAGCAAACAAAAACCAAACTACACTAGGGGAAAGAATGACTAGGTTGGTTCAAAAAAACCAAAGAGAAAATGAGCATGAAATAAAAGTTGGCAGTTTGTGGATGAAAAAAAAAATTATGCCCTTAGAATAGTCAGGGAAATATAAAAATTTCTAAAATACAAAGTCACTAGAGTACACTACTAATAATCTCCACTTGGATGTCCTCTAAATCACTAACCTGCTCCACATCAGACCTACTCCTCTGGTAGACCTCATCTTAATATGCATTTACCCTACTTTTCTACTTGCTTGGGACAAAAAATTTGGTGTCCTTTATATCTCTACTCTCAATTTCTGCAGGAATCAAACACCTCTCACCACTGCCACTAATTCAAGCCACTGATTCAAGCTCCATCATCTCTGGCCTGGATTATGGCAAGTTCCAGATCTGGTATCTGAGCCTGCTCCTGCCCAACCCTGCCCTAGAGAGACCTTTTTAAAGGGTAGATATGATTGCATCCTTTTTAAGTCAAGGAATGACTCCCCTCAAAAAGAATCTATAGGTGGGCACGGTGGCGCACGCCTATAATCCCAGCACTTGGGA
>JAJEJO010000459.1:667565-731870 GCA_020662805.1 Glaucomys volans | reverse complement strand
AAAAAAAAGAATCTATAGGGCCTTACCCAATGTGATCTCCCAGGCCACTAACCTCTCTGGCATTATTCCTACTCCTAGTTTTGCTCCCTCTACCAAAAACAAATCAGTCTGTCTGCTGTTCTCAAACATACCCAATACACTCCTGCCCCAGGGCTTCGGCATGTGCCGCTCCAGTTTTCACACCCTTTCCCCAAAAGGGGGGCAAGAATTACCCCTCACTTTCTTCCAGTTCAAATGTCATCTCCAGAGGAGTTTTCCTAACTCTAATTTCAGTCCTGTCCATTTACTGTCCTTCCTCTTCCTTGCTTTTTCTCCCTAGTTTCTAACACCACCTGACAGCAGTGCCTTTATTATTGGAAGTCCCTGGCTAGCATGTAAGCTCCATGAAGGAGGGATATTTATCCATTTAGATAAGTGTCTGGCACACTGAAGGTGTTCCACAAATATTTACTAAATACATAATATATATTTTGGTTTAGAAAGTATTTTATGCAAATTAAATTACAATAACTCATTTTCTCCTTATGTCTTCTCTTCTCCAAACCCTCCCATCTTTGCCCTATCAATATGGATGATAGCAAGAGCTAGCAGAAAGCAAGTTGCTAGCTACTTGAAAAGCTCTTTAAGACTGCCCATATTAATCAACTACATCTATAAAATGAAAGCTTAGAGTCAACATCTTTATTAGCATAAGGTTTCTGGGTGTGGAAGTTTAAAGTATTAGAGCAGAAAAGCCAAGAATATTCAGGAAGAAAAACTCACTTCAGTTTGTCCTATCAATCGGTTAAACAAACCCCAAAGAAAATGCGAGCTGAATTCGATTTTCAAGGAAACACTGGCCCAAATTCAACGCTAGCATATTCAACACAAGATTTAACACCTTTACAATTTTTTATCTGCTTAAAACAAACCCCATCAACTACCAAGCGCTGCCATTGGGTGTGTGCACTGTCTGCCGAGCATATGGGGATGTTTTGTTTGGTTTAACCCGGTAAGGACCGGGGCCAGGGCAGCGTTTCCCAGCTCGGCTCATGCCCTCCACCGCACACCACGGCTGGCCTGCACACTGGCACCGGGGTCTTCCTGGGTCATCGCCCTCACAGCTCAGCCCGGCGGGGCGCAGGGGCAGCTCGGCCACGGCTCCAGCGATGCCCCGGACCAGGGCGAGATCTCGAGGACCCGGCTGTGGCCTGGGAGCGGGTGTCGCGCGCAGGGCAAGCGCGGACCGAGGCGTCCCGGGGACTGACAGGTGGGCCGCAACGCGGGGCGGGGGCGCGACGGGGCGGCGGCGCGGGAACTGTCAGCCCCGGGCGCCACCTGCCCGTCTGCGCCGGCCGAGGGGTGCGCGGTGCCGGCCGCCGCCAGCCTGCGGGAAGTTGAGTTAGCGTCCGCGGCCGCGCCGAGCCGCTGTCAGCACGGCCGCGCCGCGGGCAGGTCCCGGGCCCGGAGCAGGAGCAGCCCAGGGCGCAGGAGCCCGGGCCGGCGTGCTAGCCCAGTCCCCAGCGTCCTCGGCGCGACGGCCGCGACCCCCGCCCGGGCTGAGCGCCGCCTTCCCCCCAGGCCACGCTGGGGTCCGGACCCAGCCTTCCGAGGCTTGGCTGGCGCCCGGCGGCCGTCTTTACCTGCTCCGGGGCCGCCGCGCGCGCTCCCTCACCCGGAGAATCCCCAGTCTCCGCCGCCGTCGCCGCCGCGAACTCCCCGCCCCCGCCCTGCAGGTAACCCAGGAAACCGGGAACACCACCCCTTCCTCCCCACGCCCGGACCAGACCCTTTTGTCTGCGCGTGCGCGTTCGGTCCCGCCTCGAGCGCCCCGAGCCCCGCCCCCGCTGGGAGGGCACGCTGGGGTCGCCAGCGTGACGCGCGGAGCTGCCGAGCCAATGGGAGGGAGGAGAGCGGGCTGCGCGGGGCGGGGCCTGGCGGCGCAGGCGGGGCCGGCCGTCGGGGCTCCGGGGCTCCTGGGCCGTCGGTCTGCCAGCCCGGCACTTTCTCCCACTTGAGAGGTGGCTACGTCAGAACCCAGGAGAGCTCTCTGGGCTCGGGCAGCTTTGGGCATCTTCGCAGCATCCGCTTCTTCTGTCTAACGGACTCCTGTGCTGGCGGGTGGTGGAGGTCCAGAGGCTGAGAATAGAGGGAACACGGGAGGGGGTCCGGACAGATGACAGGCTACCACGAGGGATCTCGAGCCTCTCCTGGGGCGGGAAAACCGTGTGGTGGGGTTTCCTTAGGCTTCGTTCAAAAACTGCAGGGAGGCTCGCAAAGCCACTGTAGCATTAATTCAGTGCAGAAGTGTATTGCCAATGCAGCCCCGGTGTTCGAGCTCGCGTGCATAAGGCGGACCCTGTGACAGCGATTCTTTGCTTCCCAAACTTTAGTCAGGCTTTTGAACCTTCTCTTTGTTCCATGTGTGCTCTTCCTTGTAAACTCCAACTGCAGCACATAACGCTGCCAAGGCAGTTTAGTATAAATCTTCCACCCTTGATATCTAATTAGAATTATTCACTCCCCACCTTTGGTATCTGTTCTGCCTACAGCTGGAATCCTGTTAGATTGGTTCAGCCGGAATTCACCCAACGTGATCTCTCCTCTTAGTAGTTTTCTGATCACGGACCCCTTGCTCCTTGACTGTAAATTCCCTCTTTTTCCTGGTGTATTCAGAATGGAACCCAGTTCTATACTGGGGTTTCTTTTCCCATATTGCAATGAATTTGTCTTCATCGCTTTACTTTTTGTCCAGCTCTGGTGTTTTGTTTTGACAACCATTAGTGAAATATGCCTTAATCCAGTCCCTCCAGAGCATGGAAGCCACAGGTTAAATGCAGGACGTTTCAGCTGCACCGCAGACTGCGGGGTTCCACATGAGCTTGACAGACTGCTACTGTGGGCACTTCTCCATTTCAGGGACACCCCTCCTCGTCTTGCAGCCACTGTGACCCGGCATGTGGAACATCAGAGGTGAAAAAGAACTTGAACTATAAAGATACAGTTTGTATCATTCAGTAGTTTTCAAGTTCTACTGAATAATACAATATATAAGCAACATGTCTACAAATTGTAGGAATTGCTGTAGAATAAACAATGCTGATAATTTTTTTGCACAGAAATCAAGAAGTAGAAATAATTCAAGATATTATGTGCAAAGGCTATAAACCAAAGGCAGCTCTGAATTCCTCAACTTATGGCTGGCCCAATGACAAGCAAAGTAAATAGTTGTCCATTCATGTGGTTTAAAGGGGTTCACCAGAAATTTCCCCACTTTAAAAAAAATCTCCCCCCACTGTGACTGATGTTTAACCATTAGCAGTTCATTTCTTTAGGTAGAGGTTACCCACTTCCCAGCCCACAGTCTTTGAAAATGCAAACAACTCTAAAAATGGGCAACATAAAAAGTCTTTAACAATTTAATAAAAGGGATACCTCAGGGAAATGGGCACTCATTTAACAAATATATAATAAGAACCTACTGTGTGCTAGGTACTGTACCAAGCACTGCAGATACTTTGGTGTCTGTTAAACTCAAAGAGGAAGAGGAAGCCAAACTTGAGCTGTTTCACAATTTAACCCCGGGCTGAATCTACTCTTATTTATACATCAACTTTTCATCAGCTAATCTTAAAAAACCTTTTTTTTTTAACAAACAGAAGTCACAGAAATATCAAGTAACAAACTTTCTGTTTCTCTTGAATGGAAGATAATAGATGATCACGATTTTATTAAAGCAAAAGAGAATGAGACAGGTTTTATATGAAAATGACATTTGGCCCTTGAAGTATTTTTATTTGTGAAAGGCACAAAATAAAATCATTTGTGATGATTCTTTCCTCTGTGAGCTGAGTCATAAAGCATTTTAACCAAATGACTACAGTACTTGTTTTGTTCAGACATACCATAGGACTTTAAGTATACCCATTAGATAAAACTTAGTATAGGCTGGGCATGGTGGTACTCATTTGTAATCCCAACAACTTGAGAGGCTAAGAAAGGAGGATTGCAAGTTTGAATCCATCCTAGGCAACTCAGCAAGACAAAAAATAAAAAGAGGCTGAGAATTTAGCTCTGGTAGATCACTTGCCCAGCATGCACAAACTTTGGGTTCAGTCCCCCATGCTGCAACAAGAAAACAAAAAGGAAACCCCCTTAGTTAAAAGACTTAAATGAGCACCAAAAAAAGGTGTAACTGAGAATATACAAAAGAAGAAAAAGAAAAAGTGATAAGTACGTAGAAGGAAGTCCCCTTATGTACGTATAACATACTGAAAAATTTTTTAAAATTATTTTTAGTTGTAGATGAACACAGTAGCTTTATTTTGTTTATTTAGATTTCTTATGTGGTGCTGGGGATTGAACCCAGTGCATCACTTGTGCTAGGCAAGTGCTCTACCACTGAGGCATGACCCCAGCCATGGAAAATTTTTCAAGGGGTAAATTATCTACAATTTGACTCTAAAATGATATTATAATACCAAAGCATAAAAATATACAGTTAATGTAAATGTGCACAGTTTCACATTTTGTTATTTCCTATAATATCTTAAAAATTCTCTGTGAACAGATATGTAAATCAGATCATTTCACACCTCTGCCCAGAAACCTGCCATTGCTCCCCATTTCCTGTTGGTAAAAGCCAAAGTCCTCACAGTGACCTTTAAGAGCTCAAAAGCATCTGGCCCCCCAACCCTCATGGCTTCCTGCTCTCCCAGAACTGCAGATGCACTAGGCTTTTTGCTGTTAACAAACATGCTGGACAGGTTTCCACTTTTAGGCCTCTGCACTGCCTGGTCCCTCCGTTGGAGGTGTGTCTTCTCCAGATGGTGTGGGAGAGCTCCCTTATATCTCTCATCTCCCTCCTGTCTGTGCTCTGACTCTCTCTTCAATGAGGCCCACCCTCAGGACTGGCCTGGAACATAGACAAGAAGGGGCTCTGCCCTGGGACTTGAATTTCCCTCAGAAGAAAAGTTCCCCTAAAATAAGTTTATTAAAAAACATAGGCAGACTGGAGATGTAGCACAGTTGGTAGGGTGCTTGCCTCACAAGCACAAGGCCCTGGGTTCAATCCCCAGCACCGCAAAAAGAAAAAGCTTAGGCTACCTGTCATTTGGGATCTGGCACTGAGTTGGCATTCCTGTAGCCTGTAACTCTAAACATCACCTCTCTTATAGCAGTTACCCATTTCTCACATATTCTATAATTTACCTGTTCATTATGCTTCTTTTTATTGTCATCCCCATTTAGTCTGTGGGATTTCCAAGGACAGCAGTCTTTGTTCTATTTAGTGTGTACCCCAAGCTCCAGAACAGGCCTGACACTTAGTAGGCAATTGGTAAGTATTTGGATTAATGCTTTAATTAATTTAGAAAATTTTATTTAAAATCAAAACAAATATCCAAAGAATAAGTTAGTCATAATTTCGAGATGAAGTTCTGCTGCTTAAATGCCTACTGCAACGTACTGAAAAAGAAATAGACTTGGGTACTGGTAGAAGGAATACAGGACTGCAATTTCTGTAACAGTAAAATGGTCAGAATTGTACAGATAGCTGAAATCATGTTTAGGGACCAAATACTTGTTATGTTAAAAATTATGCAGATTTAGTTTTAGAGTGCTTTATTTTATTAGGATGTATATAAATCTTTTAAGATGTCTATTTTAATAGGTACCTCAAAATTTTATTGAAGTGGTGAATTAATGATTAATGTCTTCATTTAGTTGATAGCAACATTTTGCAAACGTTATCAGATTAGATTTTAGTAAGCTTCTTTTTTGTCATTTTCTCTACTAAATCACCAATAGCATTTTAAATCCCCCCAAACATCTATACTTTATTCAAAAACTCAGGTCATTGCATTAAAAGAAGATTTGTAAATTTAAAAAAAATAGTTTATGGGATGACCTTTTCAACCAGCTAGAAGTGTCAAAAAAAAAAAAATCAGAATTTCCTCCTTTGCCGTGGAAACCTCTGCTGAGTGTGACTCAGTGATCTCCTTTCACATGTAGGAAAGACCTGCTGTGGGCAACGTGTCATTCATTCTCATTAAAGTATTTCTTTTTAAAATTCTGACTTGTTTTTCTGCTTATAGGAAATATGTGCTATAGTAATAATACTAAGCATTAGAAATTGGAAATGCATATGATGTAGAAAAAAAGTATTCTATTAAGAACAAATAAAAAATATTTTAAAATTTAAAATTCCATTTAAAAAATGGAAAAAAAAAGTATTCTGTGATCTCATTCCAAAGATAATCACTAGTAATTTACCCACATGCCCACAGATGTTTCAGTACACACAATATAATTGTTGTTATTCTTGTCATCATTACTGTCGCCATCACTGCCATGAATAAAAAGGACGTAGGTCCTTTGTTGAGCTTAATTCTTGGCCAAGATATTTACTCAGCATTTCTTATTTGAATAGCAAATATTTGTCCTAATTCCTGATATATTCCTGTTGTCAAGTTTCTGATTAACTTTCAGCTGTAACCTGCATGAACTGTTCATTTTGGAAGAGGAAACAGTCTGCCCTACACAGTAGTCAGGCTAAGAAATCAAAGGAAATGAAGAAACATTGCCCTTAGAAAAGCAGGTTTCCTATCCAGGCCTATGTATAAAGCTGGAGCCCAGGTGATCAGAGCGGATCAAATATCTTAAAGGCTCTCTGAAGCTCACATAGCTCATTCAGAAGGAAACCAGGAAAACATGATCCCTGTGTTCCACAGGTCTCTCAACAGCGTATCTCTTGACTAGTTCTCAGTGGCAGTTGGAAAAGATCAGGCGGGACCCAGAGGTTCAGGGTAAGGAAAGGGTGATGTGTGTGCTCCACTGCCTACTCAAAAAACAGTTGCACAAGAGTCTAATTACATTTTCTCTATCATTTTATGTATGGCACACTTTCAGACCATTTAAAAAAATGTCTTTAACTCTACCTAATACACAGAATCCACTAGTAAGATTGCAAGATTGAGCCATTATTTTAAGCCTTCTTCTAATCATTTGAGTACACGGCGTATAACCTCTCATTCTTCTGGTTGAATGAGAGTGTACATTCTCCTGTGTACTTGCAGTGTTGGAGGCACTGGGATCCACAGGTAGTTGAAAGATAGTGCAGGTCTGCTGGGACTCCACACGGGCAAATAAGCAATCACGGCGGAGTGGAGAGGGGGTCGGCAGCGATGTGCTTAGGATGCTCTGGAGTGGCATGGAGGGACATCCAAGCTCATCCTGGGTTAGAAAAGACTTCTTTGAAGGGCTGACTCTAGACTCACCCCAAAGACTCAGAAGCCTTTGGATAGGTCAACTTCTCCTAAATGCTTTAGTGCCTCCAGTCTAGGATAACATTTTTAAAATAAGATCAATGTAGTGAGTTTTGTACAAAACTGAATTTATTCCAAAGGCTGTCCTTTATTCTAATACTCTGCCCTTCTGACTTTGGTGGAATTTCAGTAGCCTTCCTTTTATGATACTGTTGGGCATGTCTTTAATGTCCTTTTTGTGACCAGTTGCTAAGAAAGTTTCTTCCCTGAAAAGGTTTGTTGCTCGGTTGTGTTGTCGATATGGTTGCTACGTTGCTCTCCGTGTGTCTGTGCATGTGTGTAGATGTCTAAAATCCATGTGTCAAGAATGAATGAGGCATTATTACCTTATGTGCCTACGAGACTACATGATAGGTTAATTCCACATCCTGTGCAACCAGAAGAATGAGAGGTTACACCGTGTATGTTGATGTGTCAAAATGCATTCTAATGTCATGTATAACTAATTAGAACAAAAAGGAAAAAAAAAAAAAAAAAAGTACACTGGCAGTTTGGCTGGGACAGGCAGGAAGGGTGTTCTAGGCCCAGGTTGCTCCTTGGCCAGCAGTAGCAGCATTACTTGGGAGTTTGTGAGAGACGGTCGCAGGTCATGCCCAGACTCACTAAATTAGACTGGGCTAAAGTTTTAACAAGATCCCTGTGATATTTGTGTGATTTATGTTATTCAAGTTTAAGAAGCACTGGTCTAGGAGAGGGAGCAGCAGTGTAAAGATTGGCAAGAAGTACCCTCTGTGAGGGAGAAGGGTGGGGACCAGATTCCAGGCAGGGTGAGATGCAGAAAGGCAGGCAGGAGGCTGGGGAAGATGATCCCCATCTGCCCTCGCCCCGTATGTCAATCACTTGTTGAAAAACCTCAAAGCATAGATTAAACTGATAAGGGACAGAGATCTTAGGCCTATTGTGCAGTAACTAGTAGGAGCTGATTAAGCATTTCATAACTCTAACAAGTCATACTCACTCTCCAGAGGGGCTGGAAGAGAGTCTGTTTGAATTCGGACCAGACAGAAGGATGCAGAGAGCCAAAGGAATTCTCTGTGATCTATAGTAACATGGCCAACTGAGGTTATGTGTCCTCTCACACTTTGGCAGATTTTATTTAAATTCCGATTTTTGTGCCATCAGATTTGCCTTCTTATTGAAAACAAACTGCATAATCCTCCTGGAAGTGCAATGATTCTACACAGAAACATACACTGGAACCAGGGCAGACCTTAGGTTGGAAAACCAATCTCCAAAATGTCAAAAAGAGAAGACAAGGTAACAAGGTGTCACTAGATCCTAGGAATCTAACTGTGGGAAACAATTGATTCTGTTTAGATATATTAAATCATACTTGCGGATTGCAAAGGGCCTTAAATAAGCAAGGCTCTTCAAAATTTCTAGGCCTATTTAATAACATAAACTTCATAAATTTTCATCCATATTTAAAAACAATCTTGTCATTTCCCACGTTAATGAGGTGGGGCAGTTCAAGCAGCAAGCTCCAAGACAGTATCCCAGAAGCAGGTGCAGGAGCAGGTGGACTCAGCCTCCAGCTGGATGTGGACTCCAGGCCAGGAGGCAGTCTGGGAAGTTCTGCTCCCTCTCCAGGACAGGGAGTGGCTTGTGGTGGAATGACTCTGGCCCTCGAGGTGGTCTTTGTGACCCGTGTGCAAGTTGCTGTTTGACCTGGCTTTTCCTGAGTTCCATATGATTCCTGCTCTCCCACACCCACACTCTGCTGGCCACTGACCCAGCAGACCTGCTCTCCCTGGTAACATACTGAAAACTGGAATGAAAAGGATGGTGATGCTACCCTGCTGCTGCTAGTGCGGGCAGACTGCACGAGCTCCTTCTCCAGACGTTAAAAGCATCAACCCGGAATCTAAGGTCACCAAATCAAACCAATAGATGACCAGGAAATGCACTGTAAGGCACCATCCCAGGACCTCAAACCCGGCAGGATAACCTTCCCTGGTCTGTTTCCTGCAGAACCTATAGCGCCATTTCTGCAATGCAGCTGTGGCTGGTCATTAGGTCTAATAGGAGAGCAATTGTTTCCTGATGGGATACAGAGCTGCATTTGTTGGCAGCTGCACTTCTGTTAATAGTTGGAAATCTGCCTTTTAACCCTGCATTTGCCCTCCACCACCCCAGACTCAGGCTGTCCAGAGGACTGAGGTCCTCATGAATTGCAGGCAGCAACTAGGTAAGCATCCTATCCACCTGTGCCTGATTTTAATACCAAGAAGTGGTCTGGGAACAGTCAGCACTGGGGAGGTCACCTTTGAAGCTATGAGGGGTTTTCCTGAAATCTGAACACATCAAGGCCAACAACTTGCTTGGACACTGGAGACTGGTCTTGCAAAAAGAGGAGGATATGTCAAGAGTGGGTGAGTGCCAACTACATTCACCTTCAGTGCTGCCCAGGGGCACACCAGGCACCACCTGCATTTACTGGCTCCCTGACCAGATGCCTGAGAACACAGTGTGGGAAACACAGTCTGAAGGGAAACAGCAGAGGGATAAAGCATTTCCCTCCAAGTACAGGCTCAGCCCTTTACACCATTACACTCACCATTCCCCTCTCGTTAGAAATGCCACCTTTCGTCCATTCTGATTGCTTTTCTATTTTCCAGGCTGTTTCTGAGCTCACTAGAACAGAGGAACATAGATCCATAAACTGATAACCCTGCAAATGAATCTGGATTTTTCTGAAGAAACTGCAGGCTCATTTTTCTCAGACTCAAACAGCTGCCACCCACATACAGCACTGAGCCCTCCCTATCTCATATATACCAGCCATCAGTGACGTCTCCCGAATTCTGTAATTGTTCCAAACGGGTTTTCTTTTTACTGATCACTTTTTCAAGTTCAGGGAGTAAAGACAGAGGAATGGAGGGGGGAGAATACATCCCATTTGGTATTGCTTTGTCAGCCTATGTGAAGTAAAAATCAGTAGGCTTGCCTACTGTCCCCAGCGAAGCTCCAATTATCACACACATCTTAACACGTGGAAGACAGACACGGAGGCTGGAGACCTAAAAATAAGTTGACTGGTCAGTTCTTCTAAGGCAAGAAAACCATGTGTAGTTATTCCTCGGTGAAAGTGTCACCAGCATCATAATAGTGACTATAACCACCTAATGCATAAGCAGAGCCAGAAGCAAACAACCCTACATCGGTTAGAGTACTTATTCTTAGAGTTTGAGCCGCACTGCCCATCTAGGGTGCACACATGCCACCTAGGACTTGGTGTCCATTTTTACCAACGACTTTTTTCTTTTCGGTGCCTGTGCCAGATTTTTAGAAAACTGACCCCTCAACTGCTCTTTGCAAATCCCACCAGCACCTCCCTCATCACCTTTGCTCGTCCCTGGACTTCTACTTCTTCCCCAAAGGTCTTTCTTTTCCAGATGGTAATGACCAAGTATTGCTACCATTCATCCCTTGAGGAACTCCACGTACCTTCCTTTGAGAGAGGACGTGAGTCCAGTCTGCCGCCCCGCAGCTCTGTGAACGTGCCCCCACACCTCCCCGGGTGCAGGTCGCTCTGCCAGTCCAGATGGTCCCCTTTCCTGAGGTTACCAGAGTGCTTTCATTTGGATTGCTTTAAATGTAAACGGGCACTTGATATTTTACTGATGGTGAAATTAGCCTAGAGAATTGAGTAACTTACTGTAAGTGAGGGCAGGGCCCCAACTCAGTTTCCTGGCTCCACATTCCCAAGTAGATCACAACAGAGTGGTGACGACGAAATTTACTGTATTTCTCAAGATTTTCTTCTTAGAGTCTAATTTTAGATTTCAAGTGCTATTTGCACCATCAGGTTTCAACCAGTTTGCAACTTCTGTGGAAAACCTACTTTCACTGCAGGGAAAACTCACACGTCCTCTGCTGTGCTTTAGTTACCCAAGATCCTGGGAGGGATTCACGCGAGGCCACAGAAGCACACGGAGGATGCACATGCTACATGCACGGCTACCTTTGAGGACGGAGAATAGGAGGTATAATTACCATACGGTCTAGAAACTCCATTCTGGGTACACACCAGTAGAAAAGAAAGCAGGCTCTTAAGAGACGTCTGTACCTCATGTTCATAATCCCGTTAGTCAGGATAGCCAGGGGTGGAAGCAACCCAGGGGTCCATGATGGATGAGTGGATAAAGAAGCTGTGGCCAATCCATAAATGGAAGATTATTCAGCCTTAAGAAGGGAGGAAGTCCTGACACATTCTATAAACAGATGAACTTTGAAGACACCGTGCAGAGTGACATGAGCCAGTCACAAAAGGACAAGGACTAGAAGATTCCACATAGATGAATCCACAGAGATGGAAAGTAGGATGATTCTAGTGGCTGAGGGAAAAGGAGAGTGAGCAGTGTCTGTGGATAGTTTTAGTTGAGGAAGTAAAAAAAGTTCTGGAAATGAGTATTGGGGATGGTTGCACAACAATGTGAAAGTAGTTAATATTGCTAAGTTGTACACTTAAAAATGATTAAAAGAGTAAATTTTATGTTATGCATATTTAAACACACACAGGATTAGGAGGCAGGACACTGAACCCTGCTGTGGAGGGCACATGGGAGGACTTCACAGAGGAGTGGCTTTGTCTTGGAAGATGAGGAGGACTGAGTATTTCAGTCTCAGGGTACAGCACAGGCAGTGAGAAGCCTGTCCCAAGAGCCTATCAGGGAACCACTGATACTCGGCTGACTCCAGCACTGGATCCTAGCAGGTAGGTCACAGATGACCCTGCAGTGGCATGGGGGCAGATCTGGAAAGCTGGAGTTTGGGTTGTATTCTGTAGGCACTGAGAAGCCACTGGAACTGGCGAGAAGACCACACTTGCGTTTTGGAAAGATCAGGTTGGTGAGGACTGAAGAATGGATCAGAGGGAAAGGGACCAGAGGCAGAGATGGTGGCAGAGAGACTCCTGCACCAGCCCTGAGAGACAGGATGAGGGTCGGAGCCAAGAGGATTTGGGATGGAGAGGGGTGTTGAGGAGGATGCAAGAATCCTTGCGAGGCAGGGGTGAGCAGGCTCATGGAGTGGCAGAAGCTCCCAGGCTGCAGGCTGGGCTTCTGAGCGAATGGAATTGTCTTTCTATTCACTCCTGGTCCCTCTCCATCCCCAGCTAAGTGTACCCACATCTCCAGGCGCCCCAGCTCACAGAATGATTGCTCAACAACCCCTAGACCTCAGCTCTTCTACTCCAGTGGCCCACTTCCTGACTTCCAGACTGCCCTCCACCCCTCCCAGTAGGCATGGTCCGGACTCCCTTGATCTCATTGTCTCCTTATCCCTTCATGATTCTCCATGCCAATCAGTGCCAACTGTCTCTTGTCATTTCCAAAATCAGGGGGTAGAGACGGGTGCGAGGTGTCCTTAGATTACATCAGGAATGTCACAGGGCCCAGAGGATTATGGGAGGGCTAGCAGTGAAGAGTGGAAAGGCAGGAAAGAAAGCACATTTGAAAGTGTGGTGGGCCTTGTCTCATAATATCCCATGTGGGCCCATCTGCATCCATTTATTGAGTGAGTTCTTGTAACTACATCAAGCCTCAGACGAGCAATATCAATTTCTTTCCCCGAGAATAGGTACTGGAATCTCTCCAATGAAGGTCTCCAGCTCACCCCACTCGGACCCTCATTCTCGTTCCTCAGACACCCTCCCTCAGGTTCTCTGCAGAGCTGGCCACCCTTTGAGCAAGCAGTCTGGAGGGGCCGCGTCCAAGGGCACCATCCTGGAATCCATCAGTACCACCTTTCCCAGTGGCATCCAAGCTCTCAGCCCACCTAGCCTGCCACCTAAGCTGCCCACGCTCGCTGCTGGCACTAGGCAGTCTCAGAAACAGGCTGGCCTACCTGCACAGTGCTTTCTTTCTTCAGGTGAGCAAGGAACCCTGGCTTTCAGTAGTCACTCTGTAGGCATCTCCGCTGCAGGCCGATCAGCAGCCACCCACTCAGCCGCAATGGAGCTGGTCTCCTCCACGCCAGTAGCCAAGCTGGGTCTCTTGTTTGCAGTTAAATCCTGGCCTCCGTGCAGCTGGCTGAGGGTAGCAGCATCCTTATGGCATTACAGGGACGTGAAAAACTGAGGCAGCCTGAGCTGGCACGGGCAACGGCTGCTGTGCTCTCTGATGTCACCCGGAGAAGACGCGGTGGTGAAGGCAGGGTCTCCATGCACCTCGAGAGCACAACGCCCACCTCAGGAGGGCCAAGCTGCCAAAAGCCCAATGCGCCAAACACTGGCACGACACCTGCTCTCCTCAAAGCCAAGAGTCCCTGGGACAGTGTTCTGTAAACCCTTACACCGCTTTTTCATTAGGTGATGGGGCTCTGAATCTGTTTCCAGGAAGGCAAATGGCCCTCTCTCCCTCTGGTTCATTGGCAGGTGGCCACGCTTGTATCACATGGGGAATTTGGCAAATCAAGTCCAATTCCTTTGCAGTGCGGCTGCAGCAAGGATTTCCAGTTAGTGATTTCGTGGTGGCTCCTGTGACTCATGGCTCCTTGACTTCTGCAGAGGGGGCAGTCCTAAGTCTGTCCCTGTGGGGATCATCCTTACTCTTCCTTGAGAATTCTGCAGTCCTTGGAGGAATGAGGCCGGAGTCCAGTACCGGCGGCCGCTTGCCTTCCGCTTGCAAACTCCACAAACCTGTAGTGTTGCTGTTTTGCCTTTCCTTTGTACTGACATCTGTGGCTCCTCTCCCCTCCACTCCAGCCATGTTTCCTTTTTAAAGTGTCAATTATAAATTACTGGTGTCTTTTTTTTTTTTTTTCTCAGTGCTGGGGCTTGAACCCAGGGCCTCGTACTTGACAAGCAAGCACTCTCCCAACAGAGCTAGATCCCCAGCCCTACTGTTGTCTTTTAATCCCATGCCTGGTATGAATATCTGAATTAATATTTTATTAACAAATTCTTATATACATACATGTATGTATAAAACAATACATTTCAACTTTTTATTGAGCAATTATGTCAGATCCTGGGCTAGTACTTTATGAACATTTTCATATTTAATCCTCACAACAATTCTGCCAGGTGGATATTTTTATTCCCATTTTACAGATAAGGAATCCAAGATCTTCCCCATGTTGCTCTGCTTTTGAACTGAGGCACCTGGCGTTTAACTCCTAAGTCCATCCTCTTAGCTGCTAACTTGGCCAATGTCTGTGGGGGTGTGTTACACATGTGCATATAAAGACCACATAATAGATGTGCAGTAAATATTTGTTGAGTGACTATGATGTATTATTTGTATTTGCTCAGAACTTCCAGGGTACTACTTCACTAGAAATTGATGCTGATCACATTATTTTATGGATACAGATTATAGCTAAAAAGATATGCATCATAACATCACACTGGAGACTAGAACAATGGTTATTAAAGTGGATGCTTATAATAGATACAGCCACATGACCTACGGTTCTCAACCTCCACTCCTGGCTCAAGCCTAAAGCACCTGGCAGAGTACTTTTAATTAGTTCCTCAATAAATACTTGTAAAGGCATTCTAGCATACTGTGTGCTGTGGAGGTGTTAGGCTCTCGGTAGATAATTTCTCAATAAATAGTTATTGCAACTCCTGTCTATCACTGCTTGGGCCATGCCTGTGGATCCCCCCCTCATGGGCTCTCAGTGAAACGAGTGTGGGTTTGACTGTATTTATCACCCTTGCACCAGCTCCTTCTTAATTCAGGGACACACATCCAATAGAGATCTAGGAGTCAAAGGACTTGAAGAGAATTCTTCATCTTTCTGACATGAAAACTGGCCGACCGTTTGGGGTAATAAAATCCCTATCAGTGTAAGCCTCTGGGAAAGAAAGTGAAAGAAGTCGTTTTTACTTTGAGAGGTTTGTTAGCTCTGTTTCAGATTCTCTCTCTCTCTCTCTCTCTCTCTCTCTCTCTCACACACACACACACACACACACACACACACACACACACACAGCCCTGAAGTACTTTGAATAACTGTGATCTCACATCTCTAAGTGTTATTTGCATCTCTCGTGGTGCTTCCTGCCTCACTTAATTCTACCACTGTCAGGTCACCTGCCACAGCCTAATGGACTGAATTGATATTTTTTTTTCCTGAAGGCTTTTGGAGGACAATATATCTTGGCCCTGTTGTGAACTCAGAGGCCTTTGTTAATAATACAATGCAAATGATTCATGTCGAAGATGGAGCGCTTTTACAGGTTGCCAGCATTTAAACATTCTTCTGATGCACAGGGTGAAAACAGGTGGCCAAAAACGTGAATCCAGATAACCAAAATAGGGTAATTTAAAATGAAAAAAATACACTGGGGCCTCTATAAATGGGGTACCTATAACCCATTGCCTGAGATGAGCTGACTGTTAGAGTTGGGCTCTGAAAAACCTTGGAATGATTTTAAAAGCATGACCTTCAGCAGAGGAAAACGTCAGGCCTTCCAACTGAGTCCAAAACATCAATAGCCCAGTAAAGAATAGGGCCAGCACCTGTGGGAAGGACAGTCCAGGTTTCAGTCAAAAGCAAGCTTGATGTGAACCGACAGTTCATATATGGAGACTTTCATCCCTCCTTTTGCCACCTGTCAAAAAGAAAAGCCACTGTAGGCCTACTGTTCTGCCCTGGGGGGACAAGCCCTCTGGCTGGGCTGCCACGGCCACTGCCAACAATGGCTATTACTGAGAACTGGCAAGCTGCTCATCATCCACATGTCCAGCAATACCAATTCCAGCTGTGTCACCAAGACTTGACTCACACCTGTCGATCCTCTCCCCTGCCCAAATGGTCACTAGCACTGTCTAGAATAAAGGAGGGGGCGGACTCTCTCAGCCACACTGCTTGGGCTTCCTGGGGCACTGCTCACAGCGTGGGCCCCGGTCCAAGAACTGTACTGAAGCACACTCATTCAGGAGGCGCTCAGGACAGGCGTCTTCAAACTCTGCACAGGAGGAAAGGTTTTTTAAAAGCAGAAAACTTTCTCCAGAAGATAAAAGGATGGCGGTGATCAAGAAAGATCAGAGGGCTGCCACCTGGCAGAGGGATCCGTGTGACCACAGCAACGGCACAGGGAGACTTCCTGGGGAGTGTTCAGCCCTGGGAGGAACGGCACGTGGTGCCAACACAGAGGGGGCTGCAGGTGCTAGAACAGGTTTCAGATCTCTTCACCCCACCAACCTGGAGGGTCTAAAGAGTGACTAAGGAATCCTTTGTTTCCCTCGGCATCAAGGCCTGATTGCCTGGCTTCACCAGTCAACGGTGGTAGACCCTACCCAGGCAAGAAGGCAGGGTGCCTGCGCTATCCACAGCAGACGCTCACCTCGTAGCTGTGCAGTCAGATGGGATTGCGCCCCGAGTGGGTGCTTGGCCTCTCTGCTCCTGGGCAGCTCTGAGATCCCAGCCGACAGAAATGAAGCCCGGCAAGATGGGAGGAAGGAAGGTTCAGGCACTGGTGACCTCTGTGTTCAGCAACCGGCTTTCCAGAGTGACATCCCTTGCTGTCACTTTCTTTTCGCTGTCCTTGTGTTGCTTCTTCTGCTTCTTTGAAGCCTCCTGGTCACTGGCTGCAGGCTTCCCAAGGGGATCAGTTCTGGGGGTCCTGGTGGCATGGACTTCTCCCATTTCTCAGGCAAGACGATGCCCTGCTCTGCCTGGTAGTTCTCCGGGGCGGCAGTGCACGTCACAGTGTCAAGCCTGTGGACAAACTTCACCGCAGTCATCACCTTCTTGGTCTGCCTGTATCTGGTTTGGAGCTGGTGAGCCTGATAAGCTGTGCAATTAAACCAACAGATTGGCTCCTAGAAGGCTCCTGAGCCTGGAAACCAAGCCTCCAGGCCAAGCATGCTTCCGGGAACCTGCGACAACATTCACAAGGTGGGAAGGGATCCCCAGGGCCTGTAGGCCTCCTCCAGTGGCAATCATCTCTCCAAACATCTCCCATGACTTGTTATGACGGGTGGCGAGGACACAAGCTATCCAGTCTTCTCAAACTGATGGACTCAAAAGATACTGACCATGGGAACCAACCGCCTGGAGAAAGCAGGTGGACAGGCCGGCATAATTGACGGGCAGATCCTCTAGCCACAGCCACTGGTCCTGGTGGAGAGAGTGAGGGGCCCTCTGAGGTGGTGATCAGGTGTTTCTCACCACAGGAGTTGTCACCAGACTTCTCAGTACCTTTCCCATCACCTCATGAAGTTCTCCGTCAGACTGGCTGAGCTGTGCCACCTCTGGCTTGACTTCCTTCTTCATGAAAAAGGAAGTGTAAAAACGAGTGTAGCCCCGACTTCCCAAAGTATGGAGCGCATGCTGGATGAGTGCCCGGCCCAGGAAAACCAGGATCCTCAGGAAGAGGGTCCCAGCCACCACAGCCCCCTTTAAGCCTTCAGCCATCTGCCATCACCACCAGGACCCCATGTGGTATTTCTTCCTGGCGGCACAATCGCCCCAAAGCCTCTCTACTTTGTTGTCTGCACCCTCTTCACTGCTGATGGGCACAGTTGGGGTGCACAAGGTTCCCAGTCTCTCTCATGGCTTTGTCGATGAGGACAATGAGGAGTCAGACGTTTGTAATTTGTGAGACTTTCAGGTCAGCTAAAGTGTCTGCAGTGAGTTCATCGAAATTCAACACGTTCTCTGGAACAGACTCATCATCTCCTGCTGTCCTTTTTTTCTTTTTCTTTCTTTCTTTCTTTCTCTTTCTTTTTTTTTTTTTTTTTTCATTTTCTCTCCAATCGTCTTGCTACATAAGTTCTTCAGCTCATTCAAGTTGTCTGCCCCAAATCTGCATTGTCACTGCCCACCTTCACCAGCTGGTCTACAGTCCTGGGTCCTTGAAGTGCTTCTCCTGCATTAAGGACCCTTGATTCTTGAAATTAGCAACTCTCCTCTCCACTGAGTCCCACTCCCAAAATTCTTTCTTACTGTAAAAAGGAGGGACCCATTTGGTGGTTCCTTAAAGTGAAACAGAATTACCATGTGAGCCAGTAATTACACATCTGGGTATAGAACCCAGAGAATGGACACCCGGGTCTCCAACAGCTGCTTGTATGCTAATGTTGCTAATGTTCATTCACAATAGTCAAAAGGTGGAAGCATCCCAGTGTCCACTGATGTATGAGTAGGTAAACAAAATGTGATATACCACGAAACAGAGTATCAACTTTAATAGGAAAGAAATTCTGGCGTGTGCTACAACCAGGATGCGTTTTGAAGATATCAGACCATGTGAAGTAAGCCAGTCACAGAGGTCAAATACTGTGTGGTCTCACTTATGGGAGATACCCAGGGGAGGCAATTCACAGACAGAAAGTGGAATGGTCATAGCCAGGGGTGGAGCAGGGGGAACCGGGAGCTGTAGTTTGCTGGGGACAGAGCTTCTGCTGGGGAAGATAAAAAACTCCAGACTCAGTGGCGATAGTTCCACAATGCTGCGAGTATGTTTAATATCTGGGTTTTACAAAAGGAGTGTATGCAGGGAGGGGCGTGACTGCTCCGCACTGAATGCCCAAGGAGGAAAGCTGGCTCAGCCCTGTCCCAGTGGTGTTCCAGACAGTGAGTGAGCTGGACTTGCAGCTCAGCCCTGTGGTGCACATGCTCCCAGACAGGGCTGGACCCAGAACTTTCCTCACATCCTGACCCTGCACATCCCTGTCCTCTGGTCCATGCTTGGAGCCCTCCTTACAGCCCCTTTCCCTGGCCTCTCCCTGAACTGTGTGCCACCTACCCGTCCAAGAGCATCTGGCTCCAAATTTCTCTGAACCTGAGGCCATATGAAGACCTCTGCCCGTGGCCAGTCTGCATAGCCTAGGACTGGAAGCAGGAGTCCCTGGCTCAGCTAGTTTTTGTAGAGAGGATAATATTCACACCGTCTGACATGTTCGAAGAGCTGGAATTCCCCCTGGAAGCCCAGAAAGCTCTATATTTACTTAGCACTCAAGTTGTGTTCCCAGACCTCAGCCCCACCCTGTGGGACCAGCTCTGAGACAGAGGACAGTCCCGAACTCCAAGGCCGAAGTACTTCCCAATATTCAAAGGTCATGAGAAGGGCGACAACTCTAAGACCATATTCGCCTATTTATTTAAAGGTCTGTTTTCCCCCGGGGTGTCTTTTAAAGGTCACCGTGAGGATAAAGATACAGAGGCTCTCAGAGAGGGAAGGAAGGCCTGGGACCTGGACAAAGTCTGACCTGTTCCCGAGGCTGGCCCAGGACCCAGGGCATGGTAAGACCAGGAAGTGTCTGCCCAATGTCTCTGGGGAATGAACAGGCCTCTCTGTTGGTGTTTGATGGGCAAATACTGTTCCTGTGAGGAGAAAACAGACCCTCCAGTCGAGGCCTTCCCGAGGGTTGAGCGGGGAAAGCAGAGCCCAACCTCCTGAGGGACATGGACCCAGTGCAGTGACAGATTCACAGCTCAGAATGACCCGGCTCCCTGCGGAGGGTGGAGCCTGGAGTAGCGCCCCAGGTGGGTCGCAGCGCAGTGGTGGGCAGGACCTGAAGCCTTGAGGACCACACCATGCAGGCCCCCTGCCACCAGCCAGAGCCCAGGCCAGCAGCAGCGGGCCAACCTGTCACCTGCAGCAGCCGGGCCTGGGCCGGGACCATGGCAAACGTTATGCTCCTGTTTTTCAATAAATTTTATCCTTATGCTCAGGTCTTGGTCTGCCTGGTCTGTGGATTTTGTCCTCTGAAGTCACAAGACAAAAGCAGGCATTTCGTGGCTGCTAAGACCCACAGGAACCTAGCTCCATCTCCTGAACCAGAACAGGAAAGGACTGGCCTGGAGGGGAGCAGGTGTGGGAGGGGAGCAGGAGCGGGAGGGAGTCGGTGCTGGGTTCTGGCCCTGCACTCGCGCTCTCCTCCAGGAGACCAGGATGCTAGTGGGAGCGCTTCAAGAAGTATTTGAGGTGGTCTGTTTTCTCTACCAACTCACTGAATTTCTTTTGAAATTTCTGAGTAGTGTCCTGGGTTGTGAAATTCATTTTGTTAGGCGGGCTGTTAGGCTTCTATTTCCCCAAGGCCGCCCAGCCTGCGGCTGACCTTGGCTCATTTTAAGTTTCTATTTCCTAGGTGGCCCACCCCGCCTGGCACCAGCCTTAAAACTCTCACTTTCTCACGCTGTTTGCAGCTACCCCTGACCAATCCTTGGTGCACACACAGAATTCCAACAAATAAGCTCAAAGCTCCTCGCTTCCCTTAGAAGGAGCCAGTCCAATTCCGACAAGCACCTCATGGGCGTACTGAAGCCAGCTACCCCAAGCCCCCCTGCTGCTGCTGCCGGACTCTTCTCCAGCTAGTGGCAGTCGTCGCTTTTAATAAAGATTTCTTGGCTGAGTTGTGGTCCTGTGTGGTCATTCGCCTGTCACATTTCATAATGCAGACACCTAGACTCTGTTTCAAAGAAGGTTCATTCTGTATCCTTTAGTGAAAAATCAGGGCTCTATGACACATACAGCTACGTCATACAGTTTTATTTTCTGAGGAAAAAATAGATCAAAAGAAAGCCTTTCCCAGTTTTAAGAAGTCAGGATCATCAGTTTATGATACCCACAAAGCTGGAGAAGAGTGTGGACTTATGCAAAGATGAGGTTCACGCAAATACACGTACGCAGCATACAGTGGAATAACAAAGGCCTCGTGACCAACAGTGTGATTAGCAGAGAAATGTGGTTATCACAGATGAATAGCAGAAGAAATTCTGGAGAGCATTAATATTAAGCTGGTTGAATGTTTATAGGGCATGCCTTTCTAATTAGAAGAGTTTCTACGTTCTTGTCCTGAATGGTTTTTGGGAAAGGAGTTTGAAAAATCTTTCCTGTTCCTTGTGTCAGTGTCTAAAGAGCCTCAGAGTGAGAAGATTGTTGCTCCTCCTAAGCCCATGGGGGGAGGGCAGGAAGGAGGACAGTACAATGCTCAGGGTTAAAGTGACCAGAATGCTAATGATCATCACAGATCACACATGGTCTCATACTTATAAAAAATAAGGTATAAACTTTCTTAGAACATTTGATCAATTCACCACAATTAAATGCAGCCACTTAAAAAAATCATGCAAACATAATCTTTAGTGAAGGAAGTCAGTAGATTCTAGATGATTCTACAAAGGGGGCTTCTGGGAACCTGGTGATGTCCCGGTTCTTGATCGTGTGTTAGTTTTCTGAGTGTGTTCAATTTGTGATCACTCATCAGGTCATCAACAGATGTGTGCCCATTGTGTATGCATGCTATACTCCATTAAAAAAATCCACATTTTGAATTTAACAAATTAGATGTTATAGATTTAAAAAAAATAGCAGCAACAACCAAAAGCTCCAGATTCGTAGATAACCACTCATGATATTTTGGCAGAGATTCCTCTAGAATTTTTTCTATATGTATAAACACTTTATGGAAATTATAGTGCAGAACCATTCCACACTGAAAGATACTATCACTGAATTAACTGCTGAGGCTGTTATCTGTCCTACCACTTCCTATTTCACTTTTATAAATGCCAATGTCAAGATTTGTTCAAACATCTTTGCTTGGTAGATGATCTATTTTTCACAGTTCCTGAAACCAGAACTGGGGACTCTAGGAGGAGATGCATCTTTAGGTTTAGGTTCCCACTGAGGAAAGGAGCATGGGTCTTCCACCTCCAATGCTTTGTTTCCTCTGCGGTAAAATGGAGTAAATGATAATGTTCCCTAAGGTTAAACAGCTTACCACTGTCCCGGCCAGCCTGGCTGTTCCCCCTTCTTCCCCAACTCCTTCCCAGTCTTCTCCCGCCCAGACACCGGCAGCTCATGGGCAGCACACCACGTGGCTCCCCTTTGCAAACCCTCCCAGGCTGTGGAACTTGGAGCAGAATCTCAGCCTGGTCCTGTGGACCTACGCCTGCCCCTCTGGGTTGGCCTACTTTCCTGAGGATGCTGGAGGCTTTGCTGACCTTCACCTGTTTTTTAAAGAATATGTGATTTCTATTTTTTATGGTACGTAGCACTCACACAGCATCAGGGTTCCTTTGAGGCACATTCACACCACAAAGCCATCGATCTTACTCCTCCTACTTCCCCTCACCTCGCCTCTCCCCTTCCCCTACACTTTGTTCTCCCTTCTACATTGATGGTGTCTCTTTCTTCCTCTAACATCCACATATGAGAGAAAACTTGAGATAACTGACTGAGTCTGACTTGTTTCACTTAACATGATGATCTAATAGCTCCATCTATTTTCCTGCAAATGACATGGTTTCTTTCCTCTTTATGGCTGAACAAAATGCCATTGCATATAAATGACACATTTTCTTTATCCATTCATCCATTGATGAGCATCTAAGCTGATTCCATAACTTGGCTATTGTGAATCATGCCCTGATAAATGTGTGTATGCAGGTATCTCCAAAGTACACCAATTCTTTTGGAGAAATACTGAGGAGCAGTACAGTTGAATCGTATGGTGGTCCCATTCCTAGTCTTTTGAGGAGTCTCCATACCGATTTCCATAGTGGTTGTATTAATTTACATTCCCATCAAGGGTGTGAGTGCCTTCCCTGCCTGCAGTCTCACTAGCATTTATTGGTTTTTGTTGCTTTTGGTTTTGTTTTTTTAGTACCAGGGTTTGAACCCAGGGGCACTTAACCACTGAGCCACATCCCTGGACCTTTTTATTTTTTATTTTGAGACAGGATCTTTCTAAGTTGCCTAGGGCCTCACTAGGTTGCTGAGGCTGGCCTCCATCTTCCTGCCTCGGCCTCCTGGGTTGCTGGGATTACAGATGTGTGCTACCATGCCCAGGTTGTTAATTGTATTCTTGATGCTTTCTGTCCTGACTGGGATGAGACAGAATCCACTGTAGTTTTGATTTACATTTTCCTGATGGCTAAAGATGTTGAATATTTTTTCATATAATTATTTGCCATTTGTCCTTCATCTTTTCATTTCATTTTCTTACATATGGAATGGGCTGGTGGGGCGGGGAGTTGGTGTTAAGTTTTGTGTGTGTGTGTGTGTGTGTGTGTGTGTGTGTGTGTGTGTATGTGTGTGTGTGTGTGTGTGTTTATAATCTGGTTATTAATCTTCTGTTGGAAGAATAACTGGTAAAGATTTTCTCCACTCTGTAGGTTCTCTCTTCATCCTGTTAATTGTTTCCTTTGCTGTACAGAAGTTTTTTTTTTTTTTTTAGTTGTAGATGGACACAATACATTTATTTTATTATTTATTTTTATGTGGTGCTGAGGATCAAACCCAGTGCCTCTCATGTGCCAGGCAAGCTCTCTACCACTGAGCCACAACCCCATCCCTGCACAGAAGCTTTTTAATTTGATGAAGTCCCATTTTTCAACTCTTGCTATTATTTCCTGAACCACTGGGTCCTATTCAGAAAGCAATTTCCTGTGCTTGTATCTTGAAGTGTTTCCCCTAGTTTTTCTTCTAGCGGTTTCAAAGATTTGGGTCTTTTACTTAGATCTTTGATCCCTTTTGAATTGGTTTTTATGCAGGGTGAGAGATAAGGATCTCATTTCATTCTTCTATATTTGGATACCCAGTTTTCTCAGCATCATTTGCTAGAGACCCTGCTTTTCTCTAACGCATGTTTTTGGCACCTTTGTTCAGAATCTGGTGACCGTTGCTGTGTGGGTTTGACTCTGTCTTCTATTCCGCGGTCTGTTCTGATGCCCTTGCCCGGCTGGCTTGTTGCTACGCCGCTGTGGTACATGTTGAAATTGGGTTTTGTGAAGATTCCTGCATCGGTTCTGAGGTTTCTGGAAGGGTTGGCTCTGTGCCGTGTCCTGGGCTGCTCCTGCTCCCTCTCCTTCCTGTCCTGCTCGACTTTAGCTCAAGCCACATCCTCAGAGAGAGCTTCCCTCCCTGCCTGCTCTCTTCTCCCCCTGCATCCTGCTGGTTGCGTCCTGGTTCTTACTGCCACATGTCGGGTGCTTGCTCTTGTTTTCTGTTTCCCTACCAGCTGGTGAGCCCAGAGGGAGCTGAGACAAGGCCTTTGCTGTCCGCCGCTGCGTCCTCCTGCACCTGGCCTGGTACCTGCCTCATGAGCAGGTGCTCACGCGGGTTTGTCGAGTGAGCAAAGAACCATCTCATTTTCTCTCTGGTTTGGCCACTGTAACCCATGGCCGAGTGACGAGTGCCAGGGCTGTGGATTCTTGTGGCCTGTCCTTCTGACTCTGGGCTTCCCTCCAGCCATTTCTGCTCTCTCCTGTCCCCCATCCCTGAACCCTGTGGGCTGTCACCTTCCGAGCTCTGGAGTGAAATCCATGCTGCCGTGGATGTTCTTTAGTTTTGCAGCGCCTCCTCCCACCTCGGGGGACCTGCACTAGTCTGCCATCTAGTTTCTCCAGGTGGCACACAGTCTGTTCATTCAGTTTCATTTATTAAGTGCCCAAGACATGCCAGGCACCATGTCAGTCATGCAGGAAACAAAAGCGAACATGAAGCAGCATTTCCTGACTTCAGGGGGCTCACGGTCTAGGGAGGAGGCACATACTGTAATATTGTGTGGTAAGTGCAATGGCCTGCGACATAGAAGATAAGACAGCCACGGGGGAAGGATGTGGAACGCAGTTTGAGAGAAGAGGATGAGGGAAAGCTTCCTGGAGGAGATGTCCTCCATCTGAGTTAGTCAGATAAGGGGGAGAAAGGCATTACGAGCAGAGGGGATGGTCTCAGCCCAGACATGGAATCAGAATGCAGCATTTTATGCGCAAGGGTTCGGTCAGCATTTTAGTGTTGCAAAAAATAAAGTGCAAGTCAGAAAGTGCTGAAAAATAAGTCGGAGAGAAGGGCTGGGCCTGATCAGGGAAGGTACTGAAGAGACTGTCAGAAGCTTGGACGCTGCAGAAGCAGGAGGTCACTAAAAGTTGAAGCAGGGAGGTGCTGGACATCAGGAGGAAAGCCCAGGTCCCTGGTAGCAGAGAGGGATGGTGAGAGGCGGGTTTAGGACACTTGAAGAGGTAACACTGGGTGGACCTGGCTCCTGATTAAGCAGGGGCAGGTTGGAGAGGGAGGGAGAGGGAGAGAGAGAATGGCTGGGAGACATCCTGGTGGATCCTGTCCACAGAGGGTGCCCCAGCAAGCAGGCTGGGTGAGGTTGGGGGAGAGAGGGGATACTAGGGTCAGACATGTCGAATGTGAGGTGCCCGTGGGAGCCCAGGAGAAGCAGGCCTTGAGAGCGGGGCTGAACTCCAGGTTTGGGAATTGTTGGCCGAGCAGTGATAGCTAAAACCACCGAAGAGGAAGTCCACCCCAGGAGAATCTGTGGAGTGCCGGGAGCTGGGCCAGGGCGGGGTCCTTGGCTAGAGTGTGAAAGACAGAGTGACCCTTCTAATTATCTGTTCCTATTGTTGCCGTTGCCTTCAGACCTCCCTCAGCTCAGGTGGCCAATCTGAGCCAATAGTCACTAACAGCTCTCATCTGCGGAGCACTCTATCATCGAAGCCCCTGGCCTGCATGAATCCTTCCCTCTCCTCAAGAGCCCCAGGAGGAAGTTCTCCACCTCTTGAAATAATGGCTTGATGCACAGGTGAGCAACTACCCAAGGCCATAAGCAAATGGAGGGGCCCTGGGGGCTGGGAGGGCTCTTGTCCCTCATGAGTCAGTTGCAAAGCGTAACTCCCCCACGTTTCTCATAAGACCAAAAGGCAGTCACAGTACTGTTCATTAACTTCGCTGGACAAATTATTAAGCAGAGAAATAACTTCTTAACCAAGTCTAGATTTCTAGCTTTATTGTGAATTGATTTTGTTTTCCCTGTTAAGGGCTCAAAGCTGAATGTGCACTGCTGAGGACAGTGGGGTGTCACACGCCAATGTGCACACAGTGTCCGTAAGTGTGCTTTGTTTTAGGACGTGTGTGCTAGTGAGAAGAGGAGCAAATTGTGGGAATAACAAGGAGGCGCTCACGTATGCACAGATGCTTTAAGAGAACGGCAAGCAGAGCTCCAAGGGCCTTCCCACACTGACTTCCTGATTTCTGAGTTTGAATAGTATATTAAACACACCTCATATAAAAGAATGTTATTATGTAACTTTATATGTAGCTTCAAATGTAGCTTTGGGGGATGGATCCAAGACTTGCTTCATTGGTTTTGCATTTTATTTTCTGTACATTTTGGATGATGTTACGTTTTCCGAAGTCAGATAATGATGACATAAAACAAAGCTTTCAAAGAAAAAAGGACACAATGCTAATGTTTTATTGTAGTGTTAATAGATGTATGGAATATTCTAGAATTAGTGTGTAAATGAATGTATAACCAGGTATCCTGTTTTCAAATAGAAATCACAACTTCATTTGCAAACACAGGTGCTGTGCACAAGCCGTGGTGTGCCCTCCCAGGGCTCGTCCCCAGTGACTGGAAGGCCTCACACAATTGCACCTCTTAAAGGTTGCACCCCATCCTAATAGCATGAAGCTGGGGGGGAGCCTTTGCCACAGGGCCTTTTGTGGGACATTTTAGATTCAAATTACAGCAATGCCAGTGCCTCCTAATTCTATGCCTGGCCCTGACCTGTCCCTAGAAATCTAGATCAGTTGTCAAAACGTGGTCCTCACTCCTCAGCACCAGCATCACCTGGGGCCTTGTCAGAGATGCAAACCCTCAGGCCCACCCCAACCCTGGGGTCCCTGCAAAGCCAGGTGTCAGTCTTCACAGCTCCACAGGAGACCTGAGAGGCACTTCAGCTGGCTTCTGCTCGCCTCGTTCTCTCCATCCTGCTCTCACCACCCATGACACTTTGGCCCCATCCCCACCTTAGAAGACGTCACCCATGTCACATGTCAAGGTAGGGCTTATGGACATGTGCCTACAGATGACGGCAAGGGGCATGGTTGTGGCAGCTACACCTCCCGCCCCCGAGCTCACTGGAACTCTGGGAGGCGACCTCTCCTAATGCAACCCTGAGGACTCAGTCCAGCATTCAGCACTCTCACCAAGGTCATGGCTCCCTCATCGCATCGCAGCCTGGCCCGGGTGCGAAGGCTCAGCCCCTTGCAGCAGGGTTGGGAAGTCCGTGTGGAATCAGCCTGAAGCTAGCCTCCAGCCGGGACATGTCCACACTTCAACTGTGGTTCCAACATGGCTTGACCCCTCTGAAATTCATGTTCAGATTCAGTCCCCATCATGAGGTCCTAAGAGGGTGGAAACAATCCAACTATGGTGTCCAGAGGTGGGACAATTGGGAGGTGATTAGAGTTAGATGAGGTCAGGGATAGAGGTCCATGATTGAATATTGGTGGCTTTAGAAGGAGAAAGGGGAGGGGGAGAGCCCCCAGGCTGCACATGTGCACACACACACACACACACACACACACACACACGCAGACGCTTCGTCTCAGACCATCTGATGCCCTGTGCCACCTTGGGACTCTGCAAGCAAGAAGGCCATCAGATGCAACCCTCAGCATTGGACAGCACTAGGAGCCAAAATAAACCTCTTTTCTTTGTAACTTACCCAGTCTGTGGCGTTTTGTTATTAGCAACCAAAAATGGCCTAAGACATAGCAGTCAGGTTCCGGCTGTGAATTAGTCAGTACATGCGATTACTTGGCAAGAAAGGGAAGGTCACTAGTGCAAGTCCCACTGTGTGTACCTGTAGTGGAATCATAGATCCCACCACAAAATGGTTTGAATCTCAGTCTGAATTGTAAGGTGGAGGATTCACTTTAAACAGTGTGCATCATCAAACTTCTGACACTAGGTCCCCTGCTCCTGGCTTTGAAATGAAATTGCAGTTTGCTCAGGCCTTGGCTTTGGCTTTGTTCTAATAATAGTCTTATAGGTATGTCTGCAGCAGCTTTTAAATTTTAACTCTTCTCCTTTAATGACAGGAACACAGAGTCTTTGAATTTCTTGGCATCTGTGGGATGAGTCATGCATTTTATAGAAATTGCAAAGTGGATGAGTTGCATGTACCACGAATCCAGCACCTTGAGGCTGCCAGAACCTGCTG
Source organism: Glaucomys volans (assembly GCA_020662805.1). Taxonomy (NCBI): domain Eukaryota; kingdom Metazoa; phylum Chordata; class Mammalia; order Rodentia; family Sciuridae; genus Glaucomys; species Glaucomys volans. The sequence goes on along the minus strand of JAJEJO010000459.1, from coordinate 703,644 downwards.
GCCTGCTGCCGGTCCCTCCTCCATCTACTGTCCCAGGTGTGAACATAACAGAGAGCAAGGATGACCCATGGAGAGGAGAGGTGACCCAAGCCAAGAGCTGGGTCCTACCTGTAAAGGTAAGGCAGACTCGGGCTGCATCTCTGTTCTGTCCAGGTGGGAAACAGAAATACAGGTAATGGGGTTTTTTCTTCTCACCTCTCCTGTCCCTCTTGCTTCCAAAAGGCATGCAGCCGCTTTTCTTCAGCAGATACATAGTGAGTTCTGGGCAAAACAGTGTTATCATTAAAACAGAAGAGGTGAACCCCAACGTTAGCTTAGACCAATGACAGGATTCGTGCTTCCTTTAGAAGACATGCAGTCTCACAGATTCCCATTAAGGGATGAAGACACTTATCTCCATGGATATCTCCCACTTCCTTGGGCGTACTGGGTGTTAGCAACAGGATCTACCATCTTTTGAATACCTATTCGAGCCAGGTACCACTGAGTATTTTATATGGTTTCGTTTAATCTTCATAATGGCAGATAATGATTAAGCAACGACAAGTGCCAGATTCTGTGTTGGGGTCAGGAGACACAAAAATAAACAGGGCACAGTCCCTGCCCCCCAGAGTTTTACAGTCTAGTGTGCAAGATGAAATTGTGATCAAGTAACTGTAATGCAGGCAGAAGGGTTGACACAGGGCTGAGCCCAGATGGCTGCTGGAGCACACAGGAGGAGGCTCTAAACTAGTTTTATTAATTAAAGTTAAAAATCTTGAGATGGGGAGATGATCCTGTGTTGTCTGGGCAGGCCTGATGTCATCTATTGTGATCCCTGTAAGGGGATCAGGAAGGTCAGGGTCAGTTGTGGAAGAGGCGATGACGACAGCCAGAGGCTGGAGAGGTGAGAGGAGGGATATGTGCCAAGGAGTGTGGGTGGCCTCTGAAAGTGGACAGGAGGGAGACTCTGCTGGAGAGCCCCTCGAGGGACCTGGTGTGGCCCAAGAGACAAGTTGTGCACTTCTTCCAGAACCCTACAGGTGAGTCCGCGTGGTAAGCTGCAGGGCTGCAACAGGAAACTGAGTTTGAGCAATAACGTGCCCAATGCCACAGTGACAGAGCCTGGGTTAGAACCAGGCGTGAACTGACCCAAACCCAAGGGGCCTTCCCCAGAGCTCACTTCCCTCTGTAGAGACTCCTTGGGTGTCTGCTCAGGGTTTTTTAAAGCTTGTCTTCTCATCTCCCTTCCGTGATGCCTAATGCATAAATATATGCTTTTGGGGACAGTAAATGGCACTAGATGCTGGAATGCTGATAGAGGACAAACATCCAAGGACGGATGGATCGATTGCTTTCTGCATACTATAGTGGAAAGAGAGCTGGGCTGTAAGCTGAGACACCTGGATCCTGCTCCCGGGACGTAGCCCTGGTCCCTTCCAGATCAGCGGTCCGAGAAAACGTGCATTTGCCAGTGAGCACAAGAGGGCTGGAGCTACCTGGGTTCCTTCAGTTGCGGCGTTCTCCCGTCCCTGCAGACTGCCCTGAGCCCTGCCCCTCCTCCAGCACAGACACTTTGAGACCATTTAAGACTCCAACAGGAACTCAGTCAAAGCAGCTTGGATGCCAGTTCATCAATTATTGAACCAAGGAAAAGGGAAAGAATCTCTTCTTTCTACAGGGACCAGTGTGAGGAGAGAGGGCCTTAAATTCCCCAAGGCTCAGAACCTCTGTGCCTCAGACCAAAAGGTCACCTCACCAATGGCCAAGCTGGAGAGGACCATCCGCTTCTGAATTGTCCTTGCATGCAAGGTCTTATCTGAATGGTGCAGAATGAAAAAGAACTCTAGCTTGTTCTGGGAATGGCTACCTCTCAGTCATCTGGTGCTAAAGCTGAAAAGAAAGCTTAATATCAGATCTGGATCGTAGGCAAGTGTTCCAGGGGCCTCAGGATGGCAGAGCCAAGGCTGTTGCTGATGATGTGTCCAAACGGAATCCCACTGAGGTCCCACCCTGCTGATGGTGCCCCGTGGGATTCGAGCAGCCTTCAGGATCAGAGGTGGCCTGTAGCTTTCATCTTTGCGGCAGGGAGACCGCGGCACCAGCCTCCCTCCAGCCCTCTCTGCTGGCCCTCGGAGTCGGAGTCGTTTTCCAAAGGCTGCTGCTGTTGCTCAGCTTGCTTCCTGTCATTTCCTTCTGCGCCGTGGCTGCCCAGGAGCACTCAAAGGCACTGACGATCAGCCCAACCCACAAACAAGAGTAAATAAAAGGCAATCACATGGCCTTACATGACTTTTCCTCTAGATCTCCCTCTGCAGCACAGGACCTCACCTCTCCTCAGGGACGTTTCTGCCTTCCGGGATTCTGTTCTCCACCTGCGGCCCTCCGTGGCTGCCCCTAGTTCGTCTGCACCTCCTCCTTTCCCTCCCCTTTCTGGACCTTCCATTTCTGTACTTGGTTGCCGGCTCTTGCCTGCTCTGCCCGTCACCTCCCTAGACAACCTTGTCTGAGCTCAGAGCTGCCACCAACATCCTGTGTGGACTCCTCTGAGGTCCTCAGAGAGCCCTGAACCCCCTCTGCAACCTCTCTGTCCCACACACTGAGGGTGCCCAGTCACAGAGCGTGGGCGGAATTCCATCTCTGTCATGCAGAGCAGCCAGGTGAATGTGAAAAGGTGACTTGCGTTCTGGTCCCTTATCTATGAGAGGGGGAGGATAGAATCTGCCTGGCAGTGTTGTCAGCATGCCACCAGCAAATTTTGTAAAGCGATTGATTACTAAGGAGTAATGACTCGATAAATGTCACCTCTAATTTTATTTGAATAATTATGCCTTAGAAGTTGCATTCTCTGCGAGCATATCCAGCACACACTTCTCCTCCCTCAACAACGCATGGCGCTTCCCATGATCCCTCTAATGACCCCTATTTCTGTTCATGGTGTACCTGCCTTTCCATTTGCCTGACCCAGGAGTTCGAAATCTACTCGGAGCCTCCTTCTTCCCCTACATCGGCTCGATCACCAAGCCCTGCCTCTCAGTTCAAAGCTGGCCCTCCTCTCCGTGGACCCCTGCAGCCCAGTCCATTGCTGATTGCCATGGTTTCCTAACCACTCTCCCTTACATTCAAGGTTTTCTTTCGGCCAATCCATCCTCCACCTCCTAGAAACATTCATCTTGGGACAGGGCTGTAAATGGACACTCCTGGTCCTAAGCAAGTGTCCACTGACCCTTCCTGGTGTTGGGTAGAAGCCAGGTTCTTAATGTAGCATTTAAATTCCTACACAGTGTGACTGAGGCTCGGCTCAGCATGTGCTGGGGGGCGGGGGCTCTGCCCTCTGCATGGCATCAGTAGGTGCCAGCTTGGAGCCAGAGAATCTATGAGTCACTTGGTTATTTTCAGTACACAGCAGAGAGTATTAAAAGAAAACAGTTAACTATATTCTAAATAGCAAAAAATATCAGAAATCATATGAGCATGAAGAACATTCAACCATAAATATTTGTCAAGTGTCTGTGATGTGCCAGACAACGTGGCGGGGTTCTGGGACTACAGCAGTGAAGACAGAGCACGCTTGCTCTCGAGGATTGGCAGCTGGGGGGAGGCAGGTACTGCAGGGGCCGTGGTGGGCCTGGTACTGCAGAGCTCTCCTGCAGGCAAAGCAGGAAGTGATGTAGCAGAGAGGAAGCGTGAAGGCAAGGGTGGAGAGGCAAGGGGAGGTGAGCCCAGGCACTGAGGCATGGCTTGGCCTGTTGGGACTCTTAGCTGAGACGCTGCATGGCAGCAGAAGTCCTGGCAAGGGTAGTGGCTGCAGAGTGTCCTGCTATCCAGAAGCCATACATGCAACTTTACCTGCCAATTTAAAAATAATAATCAACCAGCTGGGTGCGGTGGCGCACGCCTGTAATCCCAGTGGCTTGGGAGGCTGAGGCAGGAGGATGGCGGGTTCAAAGCCAGCCTCAGCACGAGCAAGGCACTAAGTAATTCAGTGAGACCCTGTCTCTAAATAAAATACAAAATAGGGCTGGGAATGTGGCTCAGTGGCCAAGTGCCCCTGAGTTCAATCCCTGGTTCAGAAATCATCATCATCATCATCTTCTTCTTCTTCATAATAAAAGTAGAGGTCCAAAAGGCAGGCAGGGGACAGATTATGAAGACTCTCTTTACCCCAGGGAAGAGCTGGAGTTCAGCCTGGGATGGGGAGAGGCACCCTTGAGTTTTAGGCCTGGACTGAGCTCATCAGATTTTCTTTCTTCCCAGAAGCTGAAAGGTCAGGACTTCTGGCTGGGAAGAGGTTACCCGCACCAGTGACTAGAACTCGGAGCAGCTTCATTTAGAGGCACGGTGCTTCATTGTTCTTGGCCCCCTGTCTCTGGCCCTTGAGGTTTATAAGGGAAGTCATCAGCTAATTTGTGTGCTGGATCTAGATTAATGTTTCTTAGGATCATGATTACAGGATGCCAGAGTCGGAAATGACCTCCGTGTCTGCTTTGAAAGGAGAGTGCTGGTGTGCTGATGGGGGACTGGCCTTTGTCTGTTTGCAGATTTAATTTGGCACTATCTGTCCCCTATGGCCTCTGAGTAACTAAGAAATACCTGAGGCAGAGCAGCGAAGGCCCTGATTTCCCCCATCAAGGCCCCTGCCCAACACAAGCTGCTTTGAAATTATGTTTTCCCCAGGACCAGGCTCTGGAGCTGACTCCTCCCACAAGCTTTCCCGCAACCCTGGACTTGCCCTGTAGGTGACCTTCCTGGGGTGGGGCAGGGACACAGCCACCCTCTTCTGAGCCCAGTGGCAGGGATCTAACATCAGCAGATCTCCAGGTCAAGTATAAACCCCAGTGCCCAGAGCAAAAAAACTGATAACAGTGTGCAGAAATCTGGGGTGGGTTGCACCCGCACTTTTCATCCACAACTTTACTCCTCAAGTCCTGGGGGAGCAGCAAAGGGGCCCTACCTGTGCGCTTGAATATACACCCCAGCAAAGCTGGTTCAAGTGTACTGCTGGCTTGCCTCTCTGTGATTTCTCTCTCAGATGAAGCAAAGGACCCAAGGCTGGACTGGTAAGACTGGTAATAACCAGGGCGAGGCTTGGTGCCTGCAGGGCACAGGAGGCCTGGGCTGGGTGGGGGCCAGCCCTGCAGAGCTCCCCCAGGACTGCAGCAGGTTCCCTGAGGAGAGAGAATAGGGGCTGGAGGCTCAGGCACCCAGGAGGAAGGGATGCAGGCCTCCTGGTTACAACCCCTGCCCCTTTTCGTCCAGTTCTGAAGGAATGAAGCCATGCAGTCTCCCCTCCAGGGCTAGGCTCACGGCTGGCTTATTTGAATCCAGTCCTGGCAATTGGTGTCATTAGGGAGAAGCCTGTCTGGATGGCTTAGTCATTACAGTGGCTGGTGCAGCCTATGGGCCAGGCCTGGAAGTGGGCCTTAGCCACAGAGTACAGTCCACATAGACATGAGTATGCCCCATGATGAGGCTGAAGTGGCCTCTCCCCCAGTCCTCGAGTCTTCCTAAGCTCCCTGGAAGTTTTAGACCACCTCTGTCCTACACCTGGTGCTACCAATCCCAGGGATGTTTCCAGGCTTTGAGTTAATACCATAGAGTGTGTCTGCATTCCAGAAATCAGCTGCCTTTTTATTTCATTTGTACAATAGTGAAATTTCATAGGTTAGTAATATTGTATAGAGCAGTCCCTTGTGAGAGCCTGAATTCATATTCTGCCATCACTACTTAGCTGTGGGCCTTTGAGCAAGTTACTTACCCTCTCTGTGCATCTGGCTCCTCGTGTCTAAAGTGGGGATGATAACACCTGTCTTATAGACTTCATGTGAGGACTACAAGGACTTCTTCATGTAAGGTGCTTAGCGCAGTGAATACATTTCAGGTGACTGTTTTCTCATTTATAGATTTCGTTGCTCTCTTGGGATAAAGTCAGGGAAAAGAAGTCAACAGGAACAAGTGGCCCTATAAATGTTAGCATTGTTGTTACCAGTCCATCCACGATGTCAGTTTTGTCACTTGTCACAAAACAGATGGTTTTGGTTCTGGTGTCTCCTAATTTTTACCTCTTCTGGGGAGATTTGTGCTTCTATGATCACCTGCTCTTGCCATCTGTCCTCTTTATTTAGGGGCTAGCTACCTTCCACTGAAATCAGTCTGTCCACATTCACAAGACATCACAGGCCAAGTTCAGAGCCCAGCAAACGCTGGCCAGCTGGTGCTGCAGACTTCCTCTCTGGGGAGTGTGTTCCTTTGTAAGAAAACGTGACACTTCTTTTTCTTGCTTTTCATTTTTTAACCGTTCACCCTAAATACTTAGGCTTCCCTCCTCCACTAAAGGACCCGTCGGCCGTGAGATTTGTACACAAACCACAGGATGCTGAGGGGGAGCTGATGATCCAAGGGAAGCCACATGCCAGCGACTCCAGCATCTTCCACGACAGCTGCAGATCACATGGGTCAGTCAGTCATTCCCCATGCTTCCAGCACAGGAAAGGTGTCAGGCAAGATGCTGGCCACTGTCCAGGGATGGGGAGACAGGGACCTTGGCTTGAGGACCTGAGATATTAGAAGGCTGTACCTTCTAGGAAATGAGGCAGCACAAGGGGCTCCCTTCAAACCAGATTCGTGCAATCAAGTCTGTCACTCAGAGTAACAGACACGAGTTTATTAGAAGGTCTAGGAAAGGGGAAAGGGGGCACTCTCCAGGGAGAGGGTGGGTCCTCTCAGGAGAGGACCATGTGCCTCTCCTGCACTCCAGTTTTATTGGAGGTTCCAGGGAAGTGTCCAGAGAGTCCTGCCCAGGCCTACCTCTTGGCTTTTGACTGACAGCAGGCTGACATCTGGCCTTCAAGCCTCCACTGCCATGACCACTTTGGGTCACTTGGCCCATGCTGACTGGTTCTAATGGGGACCTCTTCTAATCATTTCTATGGTCAGGGGGAGTTATTCTTATCTCCCTGAGTTCTAGGATCTGATCTGATCTAGGGGCACAGAAGTCTGCCCTACAGGGTGACTTAGGTTCCTTTTTTCAGAATCATTTCAGACCTGCATTTCCCCTGCAGATAACAGGTTGTTTGCTGAGGAAGGTAACATATTCTGTCCACTTCTACCAGCCAGAGCAGGTAAATTGCTTTTAAAAACGAAAAGCATGTGGGGGTCAGCACAGTGGACCCAGAGTTCAGAATTATTACCTTACCCTCGTGTTCCCACCACTCATGTCTCTGTCCCCATCAAAAGGAGACAGGCACTACCCTTGGCGAGGGGTGCCAGGACCCTACCGCTGTGCAAACCCTAAGAAGGGACGTGTGTGCTCCCGTCTGGTACCAGGTGAGAAACTGCCTGCAGGGCATTTCCCGCTTCAATGTTTGTTGCCTCCTTTTCCTTCATTAAGCTTCTGGAAGCTTCTCTCACATCCACATCAGCCTCTCTCCTGAGCTCTCGGAGCCCCAGGGCTTTGCCCACGCTGTGCCCCATGACCCGTTCTTCCCTTCACTCTCTGTGGACCACGAGCTACTCGGGCCTGGGAAACACAGTTACTCAGGCGGAGCCTGATCCCTGCCCGCTGCTGTTCTCTGATGTGCTATGTTCAAATTCAGGCTTCAACCGCATCAGCCGTAGACTTTAAAGCAGCATCCACGGAGAAACCATTTTTCTGAAATGCATTTTTAGAATGTACACTAAACACTTTACACAAATGATGTCGTTTGATTCTCACAACAAATCTATGAGATGGAGATTATGCTCATTCCAGAGAGGAGAAGCCAGAGGCTTGGAGAGGTGCAGGGGCTTGGCCTAAGTCATCCGGCTGCTAAGCGAAGGCTCCAGATTAGGAATGCAGGCTGGCCTCCCACCTGAGGCTTCATTGGACCATGTTGCTCACCTGTGAAATCTCACTGGGATCCAGAGGGAATTTGAAAAGGGAGATGGCTCATTGATTGGCAAAGATTGGAAAGCCCGCTGACGTCCAGAGTGAGGCGGGCTGGGGAAGGCTGTGCTCCCCGGAGGCAAGACAATAACATCCATTCCTCTTCCTAACAGAGGTCAGAATTGGTTCACCTGTCCCAGATGCAGAGAGGAATTTGAATATTCTAAACCAATGCAGCTCAAAATATAGTCATGTTCCACTAGCGAGTCATGAAGTCCACTTAGTTGGTTTCTGTCAGTGTTTTTCTAAAAAAGCAAAATAACATCTAAGAAAACAGAGTATAGAACTTTCAGTTGGAAATGACGTCTTTATTATTTAAGCTCAGCCGTGCTGGGATTTTTGTTCCTTTGCAGCTGAACGCATCCGGGCTGATTCACGAGAAGTGTGAACTGGGTGATATTTCTGGAGAGCGATCTGAGTTCACGGATGGTAAACTGAACCAAACGCACTAGGAAATGAAATGCCACTTCTAGGTGTGGATCTCAGCAAGAGATGACTGGGTGGACGGTGTACAAAGACATTCATGGAATCAAGAGTTTAATAGCAAAAATTTAGGATCAACCTTCATAACTGTCAAGAAGGATCAAGTAAACTGTGTCTTGTTTTACATTGTATATAATGGAAGGCTGCGCAACCAGTAAAATGAGACCAGAGAGTAGTGAATTGCTCACCATGTTTTAGCACAAAAGCCTCAAATAGGAAATGAGTCACGCAGCTGAGTTAAAGTAGAAGGCTAAGATGCCTGTGATTTTTGCAGCCACTAACAGAATTGAGAGAGGCAGGGATCATCACGAGCTCCTAAGACCACGCAGTGAAAGGCTGCAGGAGCAAGATGTTCACATGGTCTCAGGTTCCCCAGGGTGGGCAGGGGCCTTTGGGAGAATCCAGCAGATGCCACTTTAACACAGGGATCATGCTTTGCATCCCCAGCAGTGGGATAAACACACAATGAGCCTCCTCAGGCAAAGGGCCAGCGTCACTGTTTCAGTCAGCTTTTCCACTGCTGTGACTAAAAGACCCAGCGAGAACGACTTCAGAGGAGGAGAAGTTTATCTGAGGGCTCATAGTTTCCGAGGTCCTGGTCCATTGACAGCCAGCTTTCTTGCTCAGGTCTCCACGTGAGGCAGAACAGGGCTGAAGAGTGGGATATAGAGAAGCCGCTCACGTAATGATCAGGAAACAGAAAGAGCCACTCTACTCACCAGGTTCAAACGTATACCCCACAGCCTCGCCCCCAAAGCCCACCTCCTCCAGCCACACCCCACCTGCTTCAGTTACCACTTACCTATTAACCTCATCAGGCGATTAATTCACTGATAGGGTTAAGACTCTCATAACCCAATCATTTCTCCTCTGAACCTTCTTGCATTATGTCACATTTGAGCTTTTGGGGGACCCCTCACATTCAAACCATAACAATCACTTAGGTTGTGTTATTGTCAGAGATTTAACCAGAATATAGCAAAAAAGAAACACAAATCCAGATTGTGGAGCACTCTACAAGATAATTGGCTTGGACTTTTTACAAATGTATCACAAGCCGGGCGTGGTGGCGCACGCCTGTAATCCCAGCACTTGGGAGGCTGGGGCAGGAGGATCGCCAGTTCAAAGCCAGCCTCAGCAACTTAGCGAGGCCCTAAGCAACTCAGTGAGACCCTGTCTCTAAATAAAATACAAAATAGGGCTGGGGATGTGGCTCAGTGGTTGACTGCCCCTGGGTTCAATCCCAGTGCCCAAAAAAAAAAAAAAATGTATCACAAAAGACACACACATATACAGACAGGAGAGAATACTCTAGAACAGTGCTGTCCAATAGAAATATAATTTGAGAAATAAAAAAATTTCACAAAGCTCTGACAGGTGAAATTAATTTTAATAACACATTTTAGTCCAATACATTCAATATATTATCTCTTCAATGTGAAACCAATATAAAGAATTCATGAAAAAGAGATCATTGACAATCTTTTTCATTTTTTCTCCATCTTTAGTGGAATCAATTTGAACTGGCCACATTTTACATGCTCAGTAGCCGAGTGTGGATGGGGGCTTTGGAGTTGGGCCACACAGTTCCAGATGAAAAAGGACTAACGAGCCTTGATGACCAAACAAAGTGTGGGGTTTCCTGTTGGAATAAGTAGCAGTAAGGAGGCTGTGGGATAAACGGAGATCTGAACACAGGCTCTCCTGAAGAAACTGGGCCTCAGCATTAGGGTCCTTGGTAATGGTTAGGAACCAAATGCTGTGTCCCTGGTACACTGCATGCTGAAGTCCTGCCTCCCTGGGCGATGGCATTTGGAGGCTAGGCCTTTGGGAGGAAGAGGTCCAGAGGAGGTCATGAGGGTGGCCCTGACTGCGTTCTTGCTAGAAGAGACATGGGCGCCCCCCACCCGCCCTCTCCCTACCATGCAAGGACACAGCAGGACAGGCCACCTGCACCTGCACACTGGGAAGAGGCCTTACCAAGAACAACCTCGCCTAACGCTGGCACATTGGACTTCCAGATCTGTAACGACCCCAGCCCCAGCGACTCCTCCCAGCACGCCGAGCAGGCTATGGGAGTAACAGTGCAGGACTCAGCTGGCAGGAGGGTTGCCATGACTCGTGGGCCATTCTCCACTCACAGAAGCACTTAGAGGGACAGTGGTGACGCCTGCGACTGACTTTCAAATGACTCAGTCATTACAGGTAAAGAGACGAGAGGGAGATAGAGCCAGAGCTCACGCAGCCGACGTTAATGACTGCTGAATCTCAGGAAAGGATGTTGAGATGTTTTACATAATTGAATAATATTTCCTACTTTTTCCAGGGTGGAAATTTTTAAAATAAAAACTTAAGGGAGGAAAATAGAGTGAATTTGTTGGAGAGGAAAAACAAGATTCCAATAATGACAAAGATATTTTGTATCACTTGATAGTTTATGCCATTTTCATATATATTAATTTGATCCTTTCTAAAGTCCAGGACTAGAGATATACTATGTTTTGTTCTTATTTTATTGTCAGCAAAAACACCTCTTCAGTGCTTAACCGTGGGCCAGGCACAGTTCATTAATCATCTCTTAATCTCCACAAGAATGTGGAAGGCAGATATCATCTCTCCCAGCCACAGAGGCTCAGGTGGGGATGGCCCACTCCCGAAAGCAGTAGGTGGCAGAGCTAGGACTTGAAGGCTGCATCTGACTCTGAGGCCTGAGCTCACTCCTCTGTTGACCCCCTGTTTGTGGTTCTTGTTTTACACATGGAAGCCCAGAGATGTTAATTAACTTGTACAGTCACACAGCTTCTCTGGTGGCAAAGCCAGCTCAAGCCAGGACTCTGGGCTCCTCTCTGGAAGCCCCTTCCTCACAACACCAAAATATACTGAGAAACAGGTTCAGGGCTCTTAGGAAAAGCAGCCTTGGCTCTCAGTATGGGAAATCAGTCGCATTTTTGGAGAGGAGCCAAGGAAAGGCCCGAGCCCAGAGCAGGCCTCCCAGATGGTGCTTTGCAAAATAGAATCACAGCCACATGGACAAAGTCACTTGATGCTCTGATGAAGGGGCATGAGGTGGACACCATGTGACGGGAGCTGGCAGCTCCAACCCAGAAGCCATCACGGGCACAGATTGCCCTGGATGGCAGGCCAGGGAGCACGTCAGCCTGCACCAAAATAAAGAAATAAATACTATTGGGTTTTATTTAATTTTATATGACATTTAAATTTTTTAGTGAAAATTAAAATGTTCATTTAATTTCAACCATTGGATGGGGACCACATGCTTTGCTGAAAGCCTTGGGCTGCAGGACAATGAGGTTCTTTGTCAAAGTGTACAAGAGGGAACAGGAACAGGAATTCAAGGGACTGTGAGTGTTGCCTGGGCATAGCTCAGTGCAGTGGGGACTTCTGATGCCGGCTTGATAGACAGAGGCCCTTCAAGGACTCCCTCCAACCCCAGGAGATGCCAACAGGTGTCTGTGAAGCTGAGAAGCTGACCTACCGAATGTCCATCCTGAAACAGGAAGCACCGCTTGAGCTGCCCAGAAGAGGGGCCCTAGAGCCAGGTAGTGACCAGCCACCCCCAGGGTCTGCCAGGTCCAATGCACAGCACTAAAGCATCGGCAGGACTCCAGGAGCATCCGCACTTGACCACGAGGCCCTCACTCTGACCACGGCAAGCCTCTGCTCAGGATTCCCACTGCTTTGTTCCGATAATTCCCCTCTGAGATTCTTCAGTGACTGATCATCTGGATCCTGAGTCTAGAAACGGGCAGCATTGGTGCCGCAGGCTCGTGAGCAGGTCAGAGATTTAACCAGAGATCAGAGGAGTCCCTTCACTGAAGAGTGAGGATGTGGCTGCTGGCTGGAGTTAAAAATAGACACCAAGCCACATGAAGGTGGTCCCAGAGGTGACAGTCTGGGCAAGTGGCCAAGAGCAGTCACGCAGAGTGGGTCTGACCTACGATGTTCCCTGCACAGCTCCGTTCTCATCCTGATGCGGTTTCGTTAGGTGGTCAGCTCTACCTGAGCTCTTTATCTGGACTTGTCCAGAAGGGACCCTACAGGAAGCCAGCAACCTTCTGTAGCAAAGAACATTGCAGAAACCCTTCCAAATGCATTCTCTGGAGCCGGTGGCCAACCAGTGTCTTTTCTTTGTCTGACTGTAATCCCATCCATGGTGTGTGTGTGTGTATGTGTGTGTGTGTGTGTGTGTGTGTATGTGTGTGTGTTCCCTGCTAAGCCTTAAGAAAAACTCAATTTGCATATTTAAGAGCAAAAGTCATCCACATGGGCTGTGAGGCTCAAACTGAGAGCTGAAGGCACCACGGACCCGGAGGAGCTGGGGGGCCCTGCCCCATCAGCATGGCTACGCTGAGACCATGTCTTGTGACTTGCCTTATCAGAGACGGGTGAAAAGGAAGTGATGGGGCTTCCACCCTCAGAGGAGGTCAGCGCTCATGTAATCAGACTAACACTCTTTCTGTTTTGGTGATGCAAAGGCCACATTGTCCTTCAAACTCAGGAGATCCACAGGTCAGCACAGCGCCAGGCTCCCTCCCCACCTTTCCCATTCTCCCCCTCTCCCTGCACCAGGCACTCCCCTATCTGTGTTCTCTCTTTTTATTGACATGAAATTCACGTGCATATTATTAGCCATTTTAAAGTGCACATTCAGGGGTGCTTAATACATCCACAGGGTGTGCCTCACTGTCTCTCTCCAGTTTCACCACCTCATCACCCAGAAGGGCGCCTGGTGCTGTTGAGCAGTGACCCCATTCCCCCTCCTGAGCCCCTGGCAGCCTACCATCTGCTTTCCACCTCTCTACCTGCGCCTATTCAGACATTTCATACACAATCACGCAGACGACTTGTGGTCCTTGTGTTCATGTGTCTTCCACTCTTGCAAAGTTTCGAGGTCCGTCCAGCTTGGAGTGTGCATTGGTCCCTCATTTCTTTTTATGGCAGCCCAGGCTGACATTCCATCCTGTCGAGAGGCCACATTTGCCCATTTGCCCATTTGCCCATCCATAGGCCGTGGCTTGTTCCCACCTTGGCCATTGTGAATAGCGCCATGAACACTGTGCAACAGCATCCGTGTAGACGTGTCTCCCTTTCTCTTGAGCGTGTACCCAGGAGTGGAGTTGCTGAGTCCTGTGCTAACTCTGCGTTTGACGTTTTGAGGAGGTGCGCACTGTCTTCCATATCAGATGCGCCATTTGCAGTCACACCAGTGATGTACCAGGGTTGGTTTGTTTTTCATCCAATGAAGAAAACAAAATCAACAAAACAGTCTGTTCACCCCAAAATGCTAAGTTGGCCAAGGGCACTTACATGGCCAAGCATGGTTTTGTGGCCATGACTCACAATGTGGCCGTGTTAGAAGAGGAGCCACACCAAACAGGCCAGCTGCTCTGCAAACTTGCCTTGGAGGGCAGGGGCAAGATCATGCCTCCCAGCTGCACAGAAGCTGCTCAGGTTCCGGGTCGCCCTGGGCAGCTGTCTCCTCCATGTCTTAATCTGGTGGGTCAGCAGCTCCTTGCAGCTGGACACTCACCACCTGCAGAGGCTCCAGCTCTCCAGCTAGTGGGAAGATGCAGACAAAGATGTCAAGGTAGTTCAAGGAGCTTATTGCAATGCAAAAGATTCTGAGCTCACCAGAAAGGGGTGGCCCTTGAGGGCTTCAAAAGACCTGGAGATCTCCGGACTCAGAGTCAGGCACAAGGTCTGAGCTGGGGACACAGCCACCCCGGGTTCAGTGGTTTACAACATCTGGTCAGCTGCAGGGGAAGCCAGGGTGAGAAATCAGGCCCCCTGCGACCAGAGTTGTGCTGACTCACCAAGGAGCTTGTTACCTGCAGACCCTCGTCGTCCCCACCTGGACCCAGCAAACCTGGATCTCTGTGGTGAGAATCTGTGTTTTGGACACTCTTATCAGGCAAGTTGGGGGAGCAGGCCAGAAGCTGTGGTGACCAGATCAAAGCTGACTGACCACCAGCCAAGGTTCCAGCTCCTGATTTTAGTGGAAACTTGAAGGCAGCATTCAGGCAGAACCGTATTTGTCCCTTCACGGTTTCTGTTAAGAGTCTGCCTTAGGCTCTGACGCTCTGATGATTTGAACAGTCACACACACACACACACACACACACACACACACACTATGCACACAACTCCCCCCCACAGGGTGTGGAAAGTGCCCCAAATCTTTTAACCTAGTTTGTAGCAACTAATACTGTTATGTGCTTATCTAATTTGATATTAGTACCAAAAAAAACTACACAGTAGGTATTTTTTAATTTTGATTTTTTAAAATTGTAGATGAACACAATACCTCTATTTTTTAAATTCATTTTTATGTGGTGCTGAGGATTGAACCCTGTGCCTGACTCATACCAGGCGAGTGCTCTACCGCAGAGCCACAACCCCAGCCCCAGGAGGTATATTTTTAATCCCTATTTCACGGCTGAAGAAACTGAGATTCTTCAAGGTTCACTACTTGCTCAAGGTAACCAGTGCTTGCTGTTATGGGTTTAATTGTGTTTCCCAAAAGATATGTTGGTGTCCTAACCCCCAGGCCCTTGGAACATGATCTCATTTAGAGAAAGGGTCTTTACAGAGGTAATCTAATTGAAGTTCAGTCATCGAGTGGGTCCTAATCCAATATGACCGGAGCCCTTATGCCAAGGGAAGTTTGAGCACAGATGTGTACTCGGGAAGAGCACGGGAAGGTGAAGGCACTTACAGCCAGGCAACACCCAAGATGGCCAGAGAACCGCCAGACCAAGGGGACAGGCCAGCACAGATTGTCCCCCTCCCCCACTCAGAAAGAGCCACCCTGCCAACACTTTGGTCTTAGACTTCCAGCCTCCAGACTGTGAAGGAGTTTCTGTAATTTAAAACCCTGGCAAACTAAAACCCTGCCCAGCATGAGTCAAAAGCAACCTGTGCACGTCTGTGTTCAGGGCACATTCTGCAGCGTCACAACCATCCTGGGAAACTCAGGAGTAGGGGGAGGTGAGCATGCGAGCAAAGGGCCACCCCACAGGTCCACGACGGCTCTGCACAAAGCGTGGGAGTGCACAGAGAAGGGGTGTGGTGGGCCAGGGTGGTAGGCCCGAGTAGAGCGGGTGGGGCACTCCAGCCCCAGCGCCCCAGTTGAGCCCACCAGGAGGAGGGCTCCTGGACCCTGCCACACCACATGCTGTCCCTCATGGCCACCTTTTGTCTCCTGGATAGACCACGCAGTCTCCCAGGGCCTCAGTGACTTCGTGAAGATGCTAGTACCTTCTGACCTCCATGCGGGGCAGTGCATCGGATGTGGCAGAGCACACTTATCAGGTTTGTCCCCAGGGTGGGGTGGCTTGATGTTAGGGCAGTTTCCAAACTAGCTTCAGTGGAGGAAGCTTTTGACCTGTGCAGATTTCAGGGTCCCCCTCCTGAGACTGCCTCAGGGGGTCTGTACGCGGGCACAGAAAGCAGACTGGGAAAAATGCTCTCTTGCTTCTGCAGTGTGGCCGGGTCGGGGGCCACAGGTTAGCACGCACCTCTGTGTGAAATCGGGCTGGTGGAAGCCTTGTGTTCACGAGCAGCCCAGACAATCTGGAGGTGCTGTTACTTAACACCAAGGTACTGAGCTCGCGTCACCATCAGAGGCAGATGACAGGCCTGTGGTCATGCGCGAGGCTCGCTCCTCATAGCACGCTTGGTGTGAGCAAACGACCCTTGTTAGACACGTGTGTACACACATAGGCACACACATACATGTTATGGCTAGATAAGTGTGTTTGGTTTTTACCGTGCACTGGGTCCTTCCAGGGACTGAAATCAGAGGTACTCTATCACTGAGTTCCATCCCAGCCTTTTTTATTTTATTTTTTAAATTTTGATTCAGAGTCTCACTAAGTTGCCCATGTTGAACCTTGAACTTGGGATCCTCCTGTCTCAGCCTCCCAAGTTGCTGGGTTCATGGGTGTGTGCCATCACTGTACTGAGGTCCAGTCAAGGATCCTTTTGCTGGATCTGGGTAGAAACCATGTGCAGCTCCCGGCATGTTAGCAGCTCTGAGCTTTAGTGGCTGGCAGCTCTCAGCACAGCAGAACTCTCCAGAAGCTGAAGCCAGCAGCTCCTGGCAGGTCACCATCGCTCCCCACCACTCTGACCGCTAGCTGCCCTCAGTGTCACCAGCCCTGGTTGCTGACTGTGCCACTGCATCCCTGAGTATCACCAGCTCTGAGGGCAACTCACTCAGCCTGCTTTACCCAAGGCGGATGTCACCAGTAGGTGAGAGAACAGCACAAAGGAAACAGCCCACACACTATCAGAGAAGGGGAAGGTGGCTACCTATATGGTCAAGAAGGTGGGCTCACTCATGCACAGTGTCCTCAGGCTGACAGACTCTCTGCCTGGTCATGGGGAGGAGGGGATCCTTGAAGATCTGACCCCAGTCAGGGACTGTGGAAGAGTGGGGAGAGGTGGGTCATCCAGAGGTGCTGTAGGAGGAGTAATCTGGGATGCTCGCCCCATGAAGCTGACTCTGCCCGGGGTGTCTGATGTAGTCATCGCCAACTGGGAGGCATAGTGGGGCAGCCATAGCTGTCAAAGATAGACTAGAAGTAGCACTGGTGAGCGTGTGCCTGTCTCCTTTGTCTAGGTACACATGTGCACATGCACACAACCAGTCAAAGAGTCATGCTACCAAGAAGTCTGGTAATTAGCATTGACAAAGACCAGGAAAGAGGATCCAGGAGACTGGGGAGTTGAGGAGGTGGCCATAGTTCTGTCTGGTGGCCTAGTACCTGCTGGTTGCAGTCAGAGCATGATTTAAAACAAACATCAATGGGCAGGAGTCCACAGAACTCCAAGCCATGGGGCACAGGGATGCTGGCAGTGGGAAGAGCATGAAGCAGAACCCAGAGACCGATGTTCAGGAAGAATTCTGACACCGTGAAATGATAGACCAGGCCTGCTGGCCACACGGAAGAGTTACGGGCACAGAGAAGGGGGTCTGATAAAGAGCCATGACTAGTCCCGTGGGAATGGGAAGCTAGGGGACTCAGGTTAGACCTTTAAATCCTCAGGGGCAAGGCAGGTGAAGTCGACTGGGGCTGGAACCTGGTGGGAAAGCCCAGGGTTGGAAGCCAGTTAGCACCTGGAGCAGAGCAGGGAGAGAGAGCAAGGGCAGGATCTGAAGCAGAGTAATTGTTGAACATTTGTCCAAATGTGCTCTCTGTGGTGAGGAACTTACATGTTCCAGCAAGACTGACTGCATAATTAGCGGGGACCCGTACAAATGAAAATGTAGGCTCCCTTGCTCAAGAGTTATTCAGAATTTCAAGAAGCAACAGCAGAACATTAAGTCTAACATGGAGTTCTTCTAAGCATGCATCCTGTGCAACTGTACAGTTCACCCACCCAGGGGGTGGCCCTGCACTGGGTTTCAGGAGAAGGAAAATGGAGAGGCTACTGGCCCCTGGGCAAAACTGAATCCATTCAGTGCTAAGATTCATAAATTTTACCATCTAAAAACATCCCCAAATTTTTTAGATGGTATAACATGGTCCACACCACGCTGGCCAAAAAAGAGTAAAGGCTCTTGTCTAACAACCACCCCATTATGAAGGTCGCCCACTCCCCCCCCTCCCACATCAGATCCCCGAGCCACCCCAGACTCTCATTCTTCTGCAACTTCAACAGGGAAGCAAGGACAGCAACAACAAATTTCACACATAGCCCAGGACAGGTGCAGGAGACATAGTGCTCATTACTTTTCTGAAGTTTCCAGTACATTCCTGGTGCCAGAAATCACAAGTCTAGACTTGTGAATAGAGTCCAGGACTCTATTTCCATTCTGTCACATACAGCAATGCCAACAGGTGAGAACAGAAGAGGGGCGGCTTGGGAATTGAATTCATGCTTGATGTGGTGGCACTTCTGCCTGAGAATAGATGGCAGGTGGGAAATATGGTCTTCAGTTACATCCAAGAATATGAAAAAAAAAGTTTTCTATTCTTTTTCCTTCTGGAGAAAAAAAATAATATAATTTGAAATGTTGAAATTAGCTGCCCATAGGTACAGGTTAGGGGCCAGACATCAGCCTTTAAGCTATGTGTATTTGTGAGTGCATGTTTATGTATCTTACATACATGTGCATGTATGTAGGCAGGTGTGTGTACATATCAGTAAACAGTCAGCCTTCCCCCTCTGTGAGTTCTGCATGTGCTGGTTCAACCAATCATAGATTGAAATAGAAAAAAATTGCACCTGTATAGAGCCTGTACATGTTTTCCTCTCATTATTCCATAAACAATGCAGCGCAACAACTACTTACATAGCACGCACATTTTATTAGGTATTGTAAGCAATCTAGAGATGATTGGAGGTGAGGGAGGAGTGTGCAGGTTATCCATAGGGACTTGCCCCTTGCAGGGCTCCTAGAACCAGTCCCCCATGGATACCAAGGGTCACCGATCAGAGTTGCCCTGTCTAAGATGACAACCTCAATTAGTAAACACTCGGTGGGGGAGATTATGTAGTAAAGGCAAGCTGCAAATCCACTTCTGAGAAGGCTGTGACCTGAGTGGGGAGAGATGATCCCCGGGCTGCTCTTGTGACCCAGACCCAAGCCACCGGTGCACCTATCTCAAGCTCACCCATTTCTCTACATTTGCCTCATGTCCCCTTCATTCAAATGCATAGAGGAGCTGGAAGGTCAGGGAGGAGTCTGCCATCAGGGTGACTAGCACCTTCTAGCCCTTGACCTGGTCAGAGTTAAATCGCAGCTGAAGGTTTCCACTATGCATCCTGCCACCTGACAGGATTTCCAAGCCCAGGCCGTCCTGAAGCCCTGCATCGACGGAGTTACAACCCAGAGTTACACACAATCCCATCGGACTTGACTCCAAAACAAGGAGCAGAATGTCTTTAAAGCTCCTGTTCTACGTGAGTCTGATGCTGCCCAGGAGAGGTAAATTAGGTATTGGGACAAACAGTCAAAGAAAGGTCAGCTAGGTCTTTGATTTGTATTAAATAAAGGGGTACATCACACATGCAATGTTGATGATTGATATAAATGTGGTGTCAGTCATGCTCAGGGTCATCTGCCACTCCAACAGTATGTGAAAGATGTCGATGCGTGTAGAGAAAGAATGAGAAAACCATAGTTACTCATTCCACGCCCTGAATTTACAGGTTTTGATTGGTCTGTGGTCACAGTCTAAGGGTGCCCTCTTCACCTAGAAAGAGGAACTGAAGTCATGGCTCTCTGAGGAGAAATGGTTTGGTTTGGGGTTAGTCTTACAAATCAAGGCCTACAAACTCATGACCTGTGTGACTGCATGTTTAACACAACAGGATTGTCGGTTTGGTGGTGCGTGTCTGCAACCCCTGCTGCTCAGGAGGCTGAGGCAGGAGGACCACAAGTTCAAGACCAGCCTGGGCAACTTCGTGAGACTCTGTCTCAAAATTTTAAAAAGGGGCTGGGATGTAGCTCAGCGGTAGAGCACCTGCCGGGCACATGCATGACACTGGGTTCCACCTCCATTACCACAAAAAATAATTAATTGAATTAAATAATAAAATGACAATACAGTGAGAGAAAACTAAAACAGAAAGAATGCTAAGATAAGTTAAACATAGCTGTGTTCTTATTCTAGAAGCAGTCTGGCTGTTTCAACTTCTCCCTCTGACTCTGAACTCCAGCACCTACACGCAGGCAGGGCCCTGTCCTCCGAGAGCCTGCTGTGATGGATGGCCACCAAGGGGTGGAAAAAGAGTTCAGGGAGGGAGTGTGGAAAGTGCTGGAACCAAAAGGCAGTGCTGGTCACATGCCGTTGTGAACGTGCTTGAACCCTTAGAATGGGTCACTTCACGTGGTTGAAATGGTCACTTTAATCTCAGGTGTATTTTACCACAGTAAATAAAGAGCACTACATTAGTGAATGTCACCAGACATTGATTTAGAAATGGAAATGAAAGAGGATAAGAAGCCCAAAGTTGCCGAAGCCCATTGGCCCAGGTCAAGGTCACGGGTCATGGACGGGCAGACAGCGGGTAAAAGGCCACCTCTACTCCGGATGCGAGGAACCGGGGATGCAGCATGGCTTCCCTGTGAGGCCAGTGTTAAGTCTGATGTCAAACAGGACAAAAATAAATAGCAAAGCGTAGAGTTTTCATAAGGAAATCTTGGGGACTGGAGTCTTCCAGGGGTCACAGCCTGGAGCCCGAGGGCCAGAACAAGCCCCGTGCCTGTTCACGGCCTGTGAGCCGAGGACTGCTTGCACACTTTCAATTGGTTGGAAAAAAACAAGAGAAGAATGCTGCGTCTTGCAATCTCCTCCTCCCACGTGAGCTTTTACTGGAACACGCCCACGCCCGTTCACTCAGGTGTCATCCTTCACTGCTCCACGGCTCTGCTGGCAGGGCTGAGAGCAACACCCGAGACCACAGCCAGCAAAGCCACCAGTACCCACGGTGGCCTCTTGAAAGAACCTTGCTGAGCTCTGCTCGGAGGATGCACAGCACCTCCAGGGGCAGGGGACCCAGCCCAGGGCTGGAGGATCCAGGCGAGGGCCAGGTTCTTGATAAAGCCACTCCACTGAGCGGAGCAAATCTGCTCCAGCCCCCAAGGCACCTGGTTCTCAGCTGTGAGACCCGAAGGCAGGCCACTGGGGCAGGCAGAGAGGACAAGGGCAGAGACCTGCTGGGCTGCCGCTGCGGTGGCACTGCCTCCTCCGGCTCTAACAGCCCCCCGCCCACTATCTGCTTCCTGCCTTTCTCCCTGTCAAAGCTTCTGTGGCTACTCACAGTAAGTAAGTGTTCCAGGGGTGCCAGCGTAAGGAGAGGAGGGTGGAAGCCCGGACGCTGGGTCCCTGGCACCACCAGATATTTAAATGTTAGCACTTCTAATTTCCCCACAACTTCCCCGTCACCTGGGTGTCAGTGCTCCATTTTGCAAATGATATTAGCCATATCCCCCACCCAGTGATGGCCGGGGCCTGGTGTTATTCAAGGAACTTCATCTAGATGAAGTCATTTGAGCCTCACGATTCCACAGGTATAGGTAAAATGACTAGTTTCATTTTGTAAGTGAAGTGATCGAGGCCAAGGTGTATTAAGAAATTCGCCCAGGGTCACTCAGGAAGAAAACTCAGGGGCAGGATTCGAACCCAGGTGTTTTGGTGTGGAACCAGAGCCTCACGATTTCAGCTGCACCCCCTCCCCCTATAGAGAGTACAAAGAGCCCCAGATTTTGTTAAGAAATTCAGCCACGTGTCACTTGTTGAGGGGACACACTGTGAGAAGCAGGCTCTGGTGGTTTCAGGGTGTGAACCTGACAGAGGTCACACCCACAAACCTAGCTGGTGCTGATACCTCTCTAACTTGGCCTCCGTCGGTCAAGAGCCACAGGAAACACGAGACACAGGAGTCCGCCGCCAGCACAGCCTGGGCGTGTTTTGCAGTAAACTTTGCTTTTTAATGAGTACAAGAAAATATCACCTCCAAAATTACCGCAAGAAGTCAGGTGTGATAAACCCGTAAACCAATGCTTTATCGATGACAGAGCTGTATGTGCTGTACTTTTATACCACTGCGCGTGGTAGGTGCGTTCACACCAGCAGCACCACAAACACATCGTACAACCCCTCCAGGAGACTGTGAACCACTAGGCAGGAGGAAGTTTTCAGCCCCTTTATGGTCTTCTGGGACCCCCACCCCCAGTACATGTGGTCTGCCATTGACCCAAATGTTGTCCTGTGACACACAGCGGCACAGCAGAGAGCTTCTCGGAAAGATGGCCTACTTCCAAGTCCATGATCTTTCCACTGCTCCTCAACTGCGATCCTTCAAGGCTCTGGATCCAGCACACAGACCTGATCAACAAGTGGTCCTCATTCAATTCACCTTCCAATACTTAGGCATGCGCACAGGTGTCTTTGCTCTCTCTATGCAGAACTTGACTGCTAATAAAGTGAAACCTTTGGGCTTCTTTGACTGACACCAGAGAAATTGCTCCTAGGGAGCACTGAGACCTGTGAGTGCGTGTGTGTGTGTGAGTGTGTGTGTATGTGTGTGTGTGTATGTGTGTGCGCACGTGCATGGTGACGCTGTGCTTCTGGGTCTGAGCTAGAACCTCAACGAGAGGAACCGAGATGGATTTGCTAAAGGAGATAAAGAAAGAATATTAGCACAGCTACCACTGTGTGCAAGAGTGTATCTAAGAAGATAAATTGATAGGTTCATTTAGACAAAGAACTTCTCTGGTTCTAACCTAGACAAGAAAGTTGGGTGAGCTTTGAAAAAGGACCCAGATGTGACAATATACTTGTGATAAGATGTGATGCAGGTAATGGTCATGCAATCTGGAATGCCTCAGGCTTTGCCTCCCCGTGCATGTCACCCCAGGAACTCCCTGACTTTTGCTGTGCTCAGTGAGCCCTTTGGATCACAACCAAGCTCTTGCTGACAAGCAACCCAGGTTGGGGACCCTAGATACCTTGGGGTGGGGCTGGTCACCAGAAAGACCCAGTGATTGGGAAATGGGAACTTTTAGTCCACCTCCTGGCCTCTGGGAAGGGAGGGGCACTGAAGGTTGTACTGCGAAAGCTCTGGAGCAGTAACACCTGACGGACTTGAATGCTGCGGAACACGTGAATGTGCTGGGAAGGTGGTGCCCACGGAAGGCAGAAGCTCCGCACTGCCCCCACCATGGTCCCCCACCCCACTTCCTCCTGAGTGTGCATCTGTGACCTTTGTCGTATCTCTTATGATAAACCAGCTGTGTCAGTCAGCATTCTGTTGCTGCAACAAATGTCTGAGAGAAGCCTTTGGAAGACAGAAGGTTTGTTTCAGCTCATGGTTTCAGAGGGTTAGTCCATGGTCACCTGGATCCGTTGCCTTTGCCTGGGGCGAGGCAGCACATCATGGCAGAACGTGAAGCTGAGGAAGCTGTACATGTCACAGCATCCAGGAAGCAAAGAGACAGAGGAAGGGGCTCAGGTCCAACACCTCCTCAAGGGCACGCCCCCAGCGACCTACTTTCTCCATCTAAGCCCCACCTCTTAAAGGCTCCACCACCTCCCAGTTGCACTGGAGGTTGGGGGCCAAGCCTTCAACACATAAGCCTTTGGGGGACATTTCTATCCAAACCATGGCCCAGGTAAACACAGGGGTTTCCCTGAGTTCTGTGAGCTGCCCTACAAATTAATAAAGGCAAGGAGAGAGGTCAGGGAACTGTAAAGCCAGCCAGTCAGAAGACAGGTGTCAACCTACTGCTTGTGACTGGCACCCGAAGCGGCTGAGGTCCAGTGAGACTAAGCCCTCAGCCTGTGGGTTCAGACGCTACCTCCAGGTAGATGGTGTCAGGATTGAATTAAACTCGCAGACCCCGACTGGGGTTCACTGGCAAACAGTTAATGTGTGGGAAGCTGCCACGTCTGGTCACAGAGGGACTTGCACTGCGGGAGTGTGAGGTAGAGAGGCAGTAACGACACATGCACGCTCGGAGAAGAGGGGTCAGTCTTGGATTCAGTTTGGTACGTTCACCAGGAACGTAAGGCTCAGCGCTCAGGCTTAGTCAGACACCTGGCCGAGATTTGGATCCCAGATGCGAAAGGCTGTACAAGCAGAGGAAGGAACCTGTGCCTCTTGTTTCTCTAAGTGTTGGGGGTCTGACTCAGGGGATTGAGGACAGACTGGCTCCCAGGTGGCAAGAGATGGACTCTGTCTTCTGCCCTGCAGCCTGCAGTGGAGACGGCAGACACCCGGGAGGCGCTGCTCCGAGGAGTGAGCAGAGGGCAAATCGTCAGCATCTTTGCAAGGGCACTGCTGGGACCAGGAACGGTGTTCTGTGGTGACATCCAGGGAGGCCCGAGTGGCCTTCCCAGAGGGCACCAACAGCATCAGAGGCCAACAAGGTGGCAGGAAATGCCCTCCTGTGCCTAAAATCCATGGTTTGTTTTAGTTGGCAAAAACACACGATAGCTACTTTTTGTTCTAAATTATCATCAGATTGTCTCAATTCTTGATTCTGTTTTACAAATACTGAACAGCTTCTTTGGGCAGGCCCTGGGCCAGCAGCTGGGAGGATAAGAGGAATGGGGCACAGTCACCCACCGAGTGCAAGGGACTCGCAATGTGGCATCCTGTGTGACAGCCCAGGTGTCATTCTTGCCCCTGGTGCTTTTGAGGGTAGAAGCGCACACAGCTGGCTGGGGGTGCTGACAGCTGGGGGCCTGCTCCTCCTGGGGGCCCTTCTCCCTGGTTCCCACCACACAGGGTGGAGCAGCTCTGGTGGCCCTGTCTTCTCAGCCACAGAGAGCTGCTCCACCCTTTGTCCCAGAGAAACTCTGGCTGTCCTGTCATTATTGCCGCAGTGAAACCCGGTGCCATCTGATAAGTATAGGTTTCAAAACTGAGCTCACAAACCTGCCAACATGACCTGCCAACAGGAGGCACAAATCCAGTCTGGGCTGAGGGTTGAGTAAATGTGCCCACGATGAAAGTTGGACATGGAACTCAGAGCCGCCTAGAACAGGATCCCACACACACACACATGCACACACACACACATGCAAACATGTCCACACAAACGTGCTCAGATGAGCACACACACCCTCCTTCTCGGACTTCGAATCAATCACTTGTATGACTTGATGCCAAATTTCTAAAAAAGGAAGCTGTGCTGACCTTCATGCACTGCAGAATAAACAGGCAATTGAAGAGCTTCCCAGAGGAGAGCTCCGCAGGGCAAAGTCCAGTTTCCTCCTGTTTTTGCATAAGAATAGGCCCAACTGGAGTCTGAACAGCACATTCCAGCCATGCTGGCTGTGGATGGCCAGCTCCCTGTGTTTAGAAAGTGAAAACCACAGGGGTCAGCAGCTGAACCTCAGTGCCCCACGCACATAGAGGGACAGTGGTCTGGGACTAAGCTAGCCTGGCAATCCTCTTAGGGCAGCAAAGGAGAAGGATGTGAATACCTAAGATTGCCCAGGACAGCACCGGTCCTGCCCCGTGACAAGGCTTGGCATGCATGGGCTCACAGATTCTCATGACCACCCTGTGACATCCTGGAAATAGTCCCACTTCACAGATGGAAAACCTGAACGTTAGAGCCACACAGCAGCTCACCACAGGGGTCTGCAGGTGATGGAACTGGAAGGTGAACAGACCGTGTGATCGAGGGGAGGTGGCTTCGGGCTGGGGGGGTCTCCTGCCTCCCTTGCTGACTGGCTGTCCTGCCCTGTCTGGCTGTCCTGCCATGCCAGGTCAGTGGCTGTGCTGCCCTGAGACAGCCTTACCTGGCAACGGGAGAAGCCCAATCCCGGGACACAGAGAGGAAGGAAAAGCACGGGCGTTTCTTCTTCCTGGAAACAGATCTCCTGTCTGTTCTCTGTGGACCTGGGGTGTGTTGAGTTGGGATCATCCTGTGAGGCAGGTTAGCTGGCTGGGAACAGGGGGGTGTGGCCAGGCCAACAAAGGACAACTAGGAGGCCCAAGCATGAAGGAAAATCCAGAAGTCAAGCAGAAACCACAGGGAAACTTACTGAAGGAGGCGAGCACTGGGGAGTGGGAGCAGGGACGGCCCCCCAGCTGTAGGTGACTCCGATCCCTGCAGGGACAAGAAGTCCTGGGAACCCCATGGAAGCAGACAAGCTTTAGAAAAGTGGGGCTGGCATGTAATTCATTCCAACCCCTTTTCCAGATCAAGTTGTCATTCTGTCTTGCAACCTGGTCACCAGGGCCCTCTCTTACCTCGATGTCACAACTGCCCAATCACCCTGGCCACAAGGACATCAAGGCCTCACAAAGAAAGCCTGCCAAGGGCTGTCCGAGGGTAACAGACTGACCAAGGGGCAGGAAACAGAGGCAAGAAAGGGGTGATTCGCTAAACCTGTGAGCACCAGTGTGCGCACAGAGCTCCTCACGGGGGTCCCTGCGTGGCTGTGCTGCAAGAACCCCCTACCCACCCTCCCCAGGAACTTTGGCCCACTCAGCTCCGCTCAACCTCCTCCTGGCAGGATGAGGAGAACCCGCACCGAGGACCCAGCTGCCCTGCTCCTGCCCCACAGCCAGAGCGCCCCTCTCGCCTCATGGTGCCCCTTCCCCTTCCCACGGCCTCCTGCCCTCCTCCCACCAGCTCTGCACAGGCCCTGAGACACGTGCACACATGGCCCGCACAGCACACGTGGGGCTGGCTGCATGCGCTCGTCCCGTCGAGGACATGAGCCTGCCTTCCTGCCGGCCTGAGTCTAGATCATTGCCTCTAACTGCAGAGGGTTCCCTCCCTCGCCCTCCTGGCAGCATCCCTGTCACCGCACCCTCGATGTGTGCACATGACCACGGAAGCAGGCCACATGTGCCACCGTCCCGCCATGGTTAAGGTGCACTCCGGGAGAGTGGCCCTTCACCCCAGCTCCAGGCCGGGAGCCTGCAGTGGGCACTTCCTAACTACTGGGTGAGGGGGCAAGTGGCCATGTCCCATCTCTCCAACGAGGAGCACCTCTGGGGTCTTTCACTCCTTGGTCCCATACCGTCTCAGTCCACCGAATGCCGCTGTAGTGGGAGACCTGTGACCTGGTCATTCATGGACAACAGAGGTTAGTTTCTCACAGTTTGGAGGCTGGGCTTTGGGGCTGAGGGGCCACACCTGACCAGAGCCTTCTTGATGGGCAGAGGAAGGGAGAGGTCAGAGCACACGTGAGACAGAGGGCACGGGACCATTCACTCTCCCAGGAACCAGCTCCACTTTTATAACAACAGAAAACAGATTAAAGTGCTGTGTTCCCCAGGGAGATTCTCCAGCGCCATCGGAAGAGTCAGCCCCACCCCAATCCCAAATCCCCTCCCTATAGCCCACCCCAATCCCAAATCCCCTCCCTATAGCCCACCCCAATCCCTTCCCCTCCCCACAGTCCCACCCTAATCCCTTCCCCCGCCCTATAGCGGTTGGCGGCGAAAGAACTAACGCGGGATTCTCCCAGCATACCTCTTTTAGGTGTAAGGGCGATCGTCCCTGGCCAGCTAAAATAAAAGCTTCTTTTGGCTTTACGTGATCAGCTTGGATGATTTTATTTTCTTTGTGTACAACACCACCATGAGGGTCTGAACCCCCCCACAGGGCAGAGCCTTGCCGACCTGATGACCCGGGGGGTTCCACCTCTCAGTCCTGTTGTACTGGGGACGGTTTCCAACACAGGGGCTTTGAGGGCACAGTTGAACCATAGTGTCACCATGTGGAGGAGACCAACTGGCTTCCCAGGTGTGCTCCTCCTCCTGCCCCCTTCTGTCTCCCCTTCCCCTCCCCCTCCCCCTCCCCTGCACCTCCTTCCCCCTCCCCCGCCTCTCCCCTGCCTGGTGGTCTTTCTTCCTCTCTTCCTTCCCTCTTTTTAACAAACACATCCACTCATCCACTCGGGGCTCTTTGGACCTCAGTCCCCCAGAGGAGGATGAAAAGCCCCTTTGTGCTCGGGCCCACCTCGGGGGCTGTAGAGGAAACCCTTGTGAGAGGCACTATTGTTGCCCACTCACCCCTGGAAGAGACCCAGGCCCTCAGATCAGGGCTTTTTATTTATTTTGGTCTGACAAGCACTTGTGGAACCCCTGTTCTGTAAGCCTCTGGGCTCGGCAGGCAAGGGGCACAGAAGCACAGGGTCCTCAGGACAGGGGACAGAGGTGGCAGTCAGAGGAAGTCAGAAGCCTCCTGGTGAATGGGGCCTTCGATCTGTTCTGGAACCCCCTGGGTGTGTCTGAGGAACAGATATTTATAGTCTCAGAGACTCTCCCCAGAGATTAGGAGCATCATGTGCCCCTTGGC
Organism: Glaucomys volans; assembly: GCA_020662805.1. Classification (NCBI taxonomy): domain Eukaryota; kingdom Metazoa; phylum Chordata; class Mammalia; order Rodentia; family Sciuridae; genus Glaucomys; species Glaucomys volans. The sequence continues at coordinate 675,454 of JAJEJO010000459.1, read as the reverse complement.
GTGATCTGCTGAGAAGAAGCTCTTCCGTGGCTTTGGGGCCCAGGGCGCATAATCTGAACCTAATCACGGGGGCAAAGCAGGCCTGTGGGAGGGGCAGTCTACAAAGGCAACTTCAGAAGCAACACCGCGTGAGACGCAGCAGACCCAAGAGCCGTCCAGGTTAAAGGAGCCTCTCGGGAGCCGGCCTCCGAAAGCGACACGTGATTCTGGATTGGATCCAGGAGCAGGGGAAAGCAATGTCTTTACGGTTGGACTGTTGGGTCACTGGTCGAGACCTGGATGTGGATCGTATATTGGATTACATTTTCTGAATAGTTTTACGTTGTGGTTACAATAGAAGAGGTCCTTGTTAGAGGTCGAGGATCAAAACACCTGCAACTGAACACTCGAATGCTTTGACAAAAATAGCAATAATGATATTTATAGATTGTGAGAAAGGAAAAAAATAGAGATAAAGCAAATGAGGAGATGTCAACCATTTGTGAACCTGGAGAGTAGATGGAGTTACAGAATCATCTGGCAAGCGTGCTGTGAGGCTGGATTACTTTCAGCACTTTGTACTTTGGGAAGCCCCATGAGGGGCCCATGGTACAGATGTGGAAGGCACAGGGTGGGCTCAACCTAGGAAGGCTGGCTCCCAGACCAACGCCAGGGCAGGGCCCCACCTGGGCCCCACCTCACTCAGCACATACTGGCCACCGGCCCTTGGCTAGCTGGCAGCCTCAGTCGCCTCCCCCAGGGTCTTTTCAGTGAGCGAGGGTGCTGTGGTCTGAACGTGGGTTGTCCCTCTGAAATGCATGCTGAGACCTGATTGCTGGCACAGTGCTGCAGAGGGGCCTGAGGCACATGGGTAGAGCCTTCTGGCCACAGGAGCTACGCTCTCCTGGGACTGGGTTAATTATCTAGAGATCCTTGTTCTCTCTTCCTAATGAGCTAGCTTGTCCTTTGCTTCCTGCCATTCATTGAAGCAGCACGTGGTATTCACCAGAAGCGGCCACCCCATCTTGGACTTCACAGCCTTCAGAACCATGAGCCAAATTAACCTTTACTCTTTATAAGTAATCCACTCTCAAGTATTGTGTTATAACAACAGAAAACAGGCCAAGACTGAGGCTGACAACTGCACTTACCTTATAGGCTTGTTCTGGGGTTGAATGAGGCAGAGCTTGCTAAGGGCTCAAGGCAGTGCTTTGTGTAAAATCGATGTATTATCTTACAGAATCTTCTGGATTCCCATAAATGCGGTAGCTCTTAAATCTCACTGTGTAGGGAAATGGAAGCAATTACACAGAAATGAAGGACTATGGAAGTGAAGTGGGTTTGAGACAGGGGAGAAATTCTATGCAGACCTGATGAACAGTGGGATGGGCATTTCATGAGAAGACAGAAACCTCCACAATACATTCTGGAGTCCTGCAAGTTCTCAGTTCCCTCCTGAATTGTGTAGAAAATTCCATTGCCAAAACATCCGTGCACATGAAATCCCAAGCAAAATAGCCCCTACCTTTCTGCTGCGGTGGTGCGAGCCTCTGTCTGTCTCCCCATCATCCAGGTTCCTCTGACCTGGTCGCCCTCAGCATCACGGTATAGAACAGCTCGGTCTGGCCCCAGTGACCTGGAGAAGCTGTTGTGTGGGGACAGATCCAGTTCCTTTCACAACCAGCCCAGAGGAGGGGACAGGAGCCTGCTGTTAAAGAGACTGGTGCAGCGGACTGTCCTTCACTGTGGCTGTTCTTTTAAGGCTGCCGTTGGAAGTCACTGACCGGCAAAAGGGGGAAATTGGGTCTATATGTTCACGACCTAAATCTAGGGGTCTAAGAACAGCTCTGGTCGCCCACCTACCCACCCACTAGTGCACACATGACCAGCAACAGGACAGAGGAAAGCGACCAGGCATCTAGGCCCCTCAGGCGATGGCTTAGTGAAGTGGGAAGTTTCCCCTGGCGCTCTGCAGACCGGCTGCCTTCAGTGCTGAGCTTCCTGACGGCCCACTGGGCACAGAAAAGCCGGGCCTGTGGCCATGGCTGGGGAGGACAGGGCCCAGAGGCCTGCAGAGGAGACACAGCTCTGGAAAGGAGGCTTTAAAGCTTTTGTGCCGGTTTAAAGTACCTCCAGGTGGTTCCCAGTGACCGATGGCCTGTCCTCTGGGACTTGAGGTAGCACTGCTTGGTTTGCATCCAGAGGCCATCCTTAGCTGTCCCTTGCCCTGCCCTGCCTGTCAACTCTGACCTCAGCCTATCTGAGATTCTTGCATTATTAACAGGGATGACCAAACTCACAGGAACAACCCGCCAGAGTGAGCAGCTCGGGCAGCGTCCTCCCTTGGTGCTTGTGTACTGATGCTGCCCGTCCTACGTCCCTCATTTTGTGGGTCCAGCCTTTTCCAAGAGCACGTTTGGCCAACCCGGCTGAGTGCCCCGGAGGAAGTTGCTCAATCCAAGCAGAAACCAAACCACTTCTGCTTCCTTGGGGAATGTTGCAGCAACTGCTTCTCTGTGATCCCTGAGCCTGGGCTCGGCGGGAGGTGCCTTGACCTGGACACAGCCCCATGGATGTGCAGTGCGCGGTCCCAGGAGCATCACACGGCCATTTAGGACATGGAGCTGTGGGACCTTGGGGGTTTGCCTTGGAAAGACCCCCAGCTGGGCCTCTTCACAGTTTCTCCAAGTCAAAGGGGGTCGAAGGAGGCCACTGGGTTCCCAGCAGCCTGGCTTCCATTGGTGGCACCCACGGGGTGGGGTGTGTCTCACTAGGGAACGATGAGAACAAAAGCTGGAAGGGCCCTGGCTGCAGCCACAGAGAGGGGGAGTTCACCCTCCTGTGACAGTGCCCTGCAAGGTGCTGGGAAGGAGAAGAGGGCAGGAGAGAGTCAGGAGGGAGGGGATGAATCGAGCCACCAGCCCATGACTCCGTATAATGATTGTCATTTTTCAGTTTCTCTTCCAGTTTATTTTCTTTATATCAACAGTTGCAATTATGGCTCTCTTTTAAAGAAAGAAAAGCAAAAAAGAGAAATTGTTGACGAGACGTCTTTAATTTGCCTCCTAGGGTTCTGCATCCTCTGGGTCCTTAATAAGTCATTTTAGGTAGACTGAAGACGTATCTCGAAGGCCCCATGGCCACTGCAGCGGGCTCCTGGAAGGAGGCCAGCAGTGGCCTCTCTCCTTCATTCCCAGCCCCTTTTCTGCCTGACACGTGTTTACATTCCTTAAGTTGTATTTTTTTCATTCCTTCGATCAGTCCTTCAGCCAACAAACATTCACTGAGACAAACTATAAAGCAGGTTCCAGGCTGGGCCCTGCCCGGTGCCTGCGCTTCGCCCTGCGGCATTTATGGGGGACCTGGTGTGACCACTGGTGCAAACCAGACAGTCCAGAGCCCTTGGAGGCCCTGGCGCCTTGCTGACCGCGTGTCCCTTGGCCCTTGTCCAGCTCAAAGGCGCGTGCGCCTCGGCCCCTCTTCTGTGTCTGCTGTTCAGAAGCAAAGCATCAGCCACTGTCCCAAGTCCGCCAGCAGCCGAGCTGCTGTCAGCCAGACTTTGCTCCCTTCCCACGAAGGACAGCCTGTTAGGTAACGCATCCACCCAGATGGAAAGCAGGCTTTCCAAAGGCCCGAAATAACCTCTTGCCACATCCCCCTCAAGCCCACAGACAGTCCTCTCACTCTGAGAGGCGAGCCAATTAACTGGAAACCTCAAAATGCCTGCTTAGCTTTGAAAGAGCCAGGACTCTGGCCTCGGGGACACACAGATTGCCTGAGGAGGGTGCCCGGGAGCCGAGTGGGCCCGGTGGGCTGCCCTGGAGGGTGGGAGTGGGGGTCAGGTGGGGCTGTGAGGAAGGGCTGCTCGTGTGGGGAGCCACCCACCGCGGGGTGTAGGAGGAATTCTTTCCAAATCCTACCCAGAGAAACTGTCCCAGGAGGGGTTTTTCCCGGGGTTGGCAGAGCGCGGGGTGGGCAAGAGCCCTCTGCACCAGCAGCCTCCCCATGGTGCTGGGCGCACCGCAGAGGGCATGGCCAGGCAGCTGAGGCCCCCTCGAGGTGGCACCTGAAGCCTCAGGTGTGGGGCCCTCCTGCTCAGGGCCGCGGGCCTGCGGTGCCTTCTGTGTCTTGCAGAGCTAGCGACAACTGTATTGGGAATGCAACAGCTGTGTGGGCGCCTCAGACCTGGCGGCCCCAGGGGTCGTGGAGTGGCAAAGGAGGGGAGGCTGGGCCCAAGCCGCAGTTCCTGCAAGGGGTCTTCCTCCTGTGACACTCTTGTTAACGGTGAGCTGAAGGTGCTGGCCCTGGGGCAGGGCCGGTGGGCAGCCGCTTCTCCGCTTCAGCCCCAGGGCCAATGTCAGTTCTATAAAAATGAAATGCGTCTCAAAGCAGAGGACTCGTTCTGCAGCCTGTCACCCGGCGCAGCAGTGGTCCAGGAGCCAGGTCAGAGCACCAAAGGCCAAGCTGCAGCTGGGACATCATAAACCCCAGGTACGGCGTGGTGGGAAGACCGAGTCCAACACCCCAACGGCCTCCAGCACCCAGGCCCTCGCTGAGGTGGCTTGCTCTGCGTGGGGCTGTTTCCTTTCAGCTCCCACTTCCCCTTCCAGGGCCCTGAGGGGAGGCGTCTGCAGAGCCTGGGATGGGCGCTGCGAGCACACGGCTCCACCATGCTGCTGGCTACGCTCAGGTGGTGACCGTGTGTTTTTCATTTCGTGATGCCCTATAAGTAGGGGACAATTGTGCTCATGGCAGCAGTACTGCCCCCACTGCTGGGTCCCCAAATCAGCCCCTGGTGGGACAGCTGATCCTGCTCCCTTGTGTGGGCGCAGCTGGACTCTGACTGGTCAGCCGCCCCTGCTTGAGCCCGAGGCAGGGATGGGGTCTTCCCCAACACCCACAGCCATCTGCACAGGGGGCCATGTGGGCAGCTCCCGCTGAGGCACGGTCCAGTTAATCTCTCCAAAACAACCTATTTACAATGGCCAAGCCAACTACCAGCCTCTCTGGAGCCACCACTGAGAGATGCTGTAGAAAATACTCTGTCAGGGATGCTGACCACGCTGGCCATTGTCCAGCTGCTGCGTACTGCCCACCATGGCCCCCACCCCAGAACAGCTGCATCTGTCACCTGCCTCTCCTCTTGACTTATCCCCAACCCAGGCCATTGCTGATCAGCGCAGGGGTGAGCGGCTGACCAAGGAAGCAAGGCGGAGAAACCAGGTGGGCACTCCCAAGGGGAGCAGGGGGAGAGGCGGGGGCACAGCCCTGAGAGGCAGCGTGAGCCCAGCTGAGCCAGAGCTCTCTGAGCCCGTTAGCACTGAGTTCTGAACCTTAGCTCTGCTTGTGCTCCGGAGCACTGGTCACCCTCTCCTGAGGTGACTGGGGAGTCCCTGTCACTTGCACCCCCTAGGAGCATGGCCACTTGGCTTTGGCTTCACTATAGGAACATCTCCCAGTGGCCAGTAAATGCTCTGGTGTTATGGGTTGAATTGTGTCCCCTGAATTCATATGTGGAAGTTCTAACCCTCAGTTACCTCAGAATGTGACCTCGTCAGGAGAGAGGGTCGTTATAGAGGAAACCAAGGTAGAATGAGGTCATTCGGGTGGGCCCTACTGCAGTATGACTGGTGTCTTTATCTTAAAAGAGTAAGCAAAATGCAATGGCACCTGTCTGTAATCCCAGCAATTCAGGAGGCTGAGGCAGGAGGATCACAAGTTGGAGTCCAGCCTCAGCAACTCAGTAAGACCCTAAGCAACATAGCGAGACTCTGTCTCAAAATAAAAATAATAATTTTAAAAGAAGGTCAGAGTTTAGCTCAGTGATAAATCACCCCTAGGTTCAATCCCCTGTACCAAAATAAACAGATAATAAATAGCTCAATATTTGGACATAGCATTCAGAGAGAACGCTGGGTAAAGATTGACAGGTCGAGACAGAGACCTGGAACAGAATTCCCTCACACCCTCAGAAGGAACCAGCCCTGACAATGTCTTGGTTTAGACTTCCAGGACTGTGGTTTAAGTTACCTAGCTTGTAATGCTTTGTCATGAAAGCCAAAGCAGATTAGCCATCCTGCGTGGCCTGCGCTAGGCCCAGCAGCCCTCCGGACCAGCGTAACCCTTTATCTTCAGCCACCAAGCCAGAATTTTTATCTCTTTGCCCGCCCCCCCTCAGATACTCTGATTTTGATTTAGGCTGTGTGTGTGTGTGTGTGTGTGTGTGTGTTTGTGGTGCCGGGAATTGAACCCGGGGCCTCATGCTTACGAGGCAAGTGCTCCACCACTGACTAAGCCCCCAGTCCCTATTTTGGCCTATAGGGTAGACATGTGCACAGTTTTAAGTTACTTCGTATAGAAAGGTTTATATTAAAAGGCAGCCAAGCCTGGAGGCGAAGGGCTTCCATCGTCCCAGCCCTGAGCTCTCTGGGACTGGCCCACCTGAGCTCAGGCCTGGGTCGCAGAGCAAGTCAAACAGAGCTGAGGCTCCTTTTCCAGGGGTTTCCTCACTAGAGCCCAGAGGGAAACCCCGAGGAGGGCGAGGGAGACCTGAAAGGCGAATGACCGCACCAGGACCACAACTCAGCCAAGAAATCTTTATTAAAAGCGACAACTGCCACTAGCTGGAGAAGAGTCTGGCAGCAGCAGCAGGGGGGCTTGGGGTAGCTGGCTTCAGTACGCCCATGTGGTGCTTGTCGGAATTGGACTGGCTCCTTCTAAGGGAAGCGAGGAGCTTTGAGCTTATTTGTTGGAATTCTGTGTGTGCACCAAGGATTGGTCAGGGGTAGCTGCAAACAGCGTGAGAAAGTGAGAGTTTTAGGCTGGTGCCAGGCGGGGTGGGCCACCTAGGAAATAGAAACTCAAAATGAGGCAAGGTCAGCCGCAGGCTGGGCGGCCTTGGGGAAGTAGAAGCCTAGCAGCCCGCCTAACAAGACCTGCTCACAGGGAAGCAGGAACTGCCGTGGGTAACCTGGGGTTTTGCAAAGGGCTCCCTGGAACTGGCTTCCACTTCACACAGCACCCCAAGGCCCGGGAGCAGATCCTGAGGGGTACAGTGCAGGTCGGACACCAAGGCGCCACCAGGTTGTCCTGTCGCACACCTGGGCACTAGAGGGCGGTTCACGTCCTGCTGAGCCCTTGACATGGGTGCCCAGAGGGCAAAGGGCAGGAGGCCTCCCTGCACCCTCTGCAGGCAGCCACAGCTTCCTCTGTGTCACTCCCACATGGCACCTTCATCCCCAAACAGGAACTGCTGCAAGGTCACAGAGGCCTGGAGAGGGGTGAGTGGCCTGAGCATCCAGGGCACAACTGGTGGCCTCAGCTCAGGGCAGCAGAGTGGCTGGGCTTGCGGGCAGCCTCACGGAGGACCGTGAGGAGGGCAGGTGCTGCTTGCTCCCTTGGGTGTGTGTGTCTATGTGGCTGGGAGCACTTCTTCCTCCTCTGCAAGGTGCACCTCGGGAGGATGGACGCACGGCCACAGTGACCACAGGGTGCGGGGGAGCTGACAACTTCCCACTTTCAAGGTTCTGCAACTGGCTCCAGCGGGGAGAGCTTCCCCCACCACTCTGTTGACTAGACATTCTTTTAACTGCAAGGACAACACAGGTTTATAGTAGAAACTTCCAGAGCAAGAGTGTACAGTAGAAGATCAGAAGTCAAGTAATTAGATCAAATAAAAAAACACTTTCAAATAAATAAAAATAAAGCCTGTCTTGGTGGTGCATGCCTATAATCTCAGCAGCTCAGGAGGCTGAGGCAGGAGTATCACTAGTTCAAAGCCAGTCTCAGCAAAAGCAAGACCCTAAGCAACTCAGTGAGACCCTGTCTCTAAATAAAATACAAAATAGGGCTGGGATGTGGCTTAGTGGTCAAGTGCCTTGAGTTCAATCCTTGGTACCCACAAAATAAAT